>JANBXA010000628.1:0-385218 GCA_030556225.1 Cricetiscus sungorus
AGAGGGCCTTCCTCCTATGAACAGAATACAGAGGCCCACCTTCACACTCTTGATAGCATCTAAGATGACAGCTAGATGAAGTTTACTGCCCAGGCCTCCTAGAGATAATCTTGCCTAATCTCTTCCAATTCTCCCTCTCTACAAAGCTTCCAGATGACATCTGCTGTAGGATTACAAAGGGCCCTCTGTGGGTCTATTGGATGGAAATATGTAGGGAGCTGTGAGCTCCTAGATATGCCAGGCCTGGCAATTACACAAAAGCTCTCCCCCCCTCTCTCTCTCTCTCTCTCTCTCTCTCTCTCTCTCTCTCTCTCTCTCTCTCTCTCTCTCTCTCTCTCCGGGTTTTGGTTATCAGCTTACCCTCTGTAGCTATAGAACCAGTCTTGTCACTTCATCTGTAGACCAGGTTGTCCCCAAACCTAAGGATATCTACTTTGCTCTGCCTTCCAAGTACTGAAATTAGTGATTACTCAACATGGCCAGATGTGTTCCCTGAAAATTTACATGTTAAGACTGTTATGTCAAACATAACAAAGTCATATTAATTTTCACTTGTTTTCTGGAAAATAACTGAATTACATTCTTAGAACTATGGGATCTTTACCCTGTATTTTCTTCATAATCCCTTTTTGTTCTTTTGTATGTTTTTAGTTTGATTTGTGTCAGGGTTTTTCTGTGAACTTTGGGAACTTTCCTAAGGAACATGCTCTGTAGACCATTCAGGCCATGAGTTCACCAGTGCTTGCCAGTCTCTGCTGAGTGCTAGAATTAAAGGCATGTGTCCACACTACCAGAGCTCTTTTCTTCATATGATTTCCCAATTTTGATAATAGAATTGCCCTTATGTTCTTTAAACATCTTTCATCTTGAGCATGAACATGGCCTTGTTTATGTTCTTTTGAACTTTCTGAAAATTCAAGTGATTTCAATTACAATTGTCATATTTAGTACATAACCTGTTGGTTTATATATTCTGCTTTGTTTACATTTATGATGACTTTGTTATTTATTTATTCCCCTATTTTATTTATGTGCCTGTACACAACAGTCGCATGGGCAAATCAGAGGCAACTTGTGGGTGGATGTTAGTGCTGTTTCTTCTAAATGTGGGAAAAGGGAAGAAGAGCTTGTCAGCATAGCAGCAGCTCATATCAGCTGGACAAGGATTCTGGCACACAGGAGCAACAAAATACTTACTATTACAGCTGTGATGCTAAGGTATTCTCCCAGTCTGGATCAAGGATTAACATAGGGCACAGTAAGCCTAACATCTTACACCCTGGGACCAGGGAAAGTTTTCCCAGTATAACAGCTAGGCTCTGGCGAGAGAGTGCTTCCTTGGTGAAATTGTTACAGTTATGCTCTTGTCTTGAGGAGTTTAACAACTGTACTTGGCTAGGGAAAGGTTTCCATAGCATAGTGTTACAAACCTGGTTGACTCTCTTGCCTAACTCAGTTATGCTCAAGCTCCTGGAAAAGTTTCTTCTCCACTCCATTCTGGTGAAAGAATTTTTTTTTACTGAAATGACATTCAACATTATTGGGAAAGAATAATCCAGAAGAGTGGCTTGGCACTAGAGTACAACCAGGCATCCTGGACAGCCATGATCTGAACAGATACAGGGTTTATATAGGGATTCTAAAGGGCAGAGTTTTATCGGGGAGGTTTCGGGAATGGTGGTTGGTCATATTTCAATCCCTGAGCTCAGATAGGCTAGATCTCACAGGTTTATGGTCAGACATGGTTCTGGTTTCAGGGCCAAAGTGTGTTGTTTCAGTGCTCCTTTTCAGCATTTTATCTCTAATTTTAGGGTAAGGGTTTGTTTCATTCACTGGCTCTGATTCCATGGCCAAATGTATTTCACTGGCACAAGTTTCATGGTCAGTGTGCAGTTATGCCAGGGCTGCCAGAGTGGGTATATCTGGATTAATATTTTTTGTCCAGCTGTTCTGCTATAAATTCAGTGATGGGAATTCATGTGAGTTTCTCACCAGGCACCAACCATAATTTAGGGAAAGGGAACACCAACCAGGCTTGTATTGGAAAAGTCAAGTCCAACTGCCAGTCTGATCCAGAAAGGGATCCCCAGGATTGATGAGTGTGAAAAGAGAGACAGAGTAATGCCCTGAGATTGGCTTAGAAGTTTGAAACTTTACATGAAATAGTGGTAGACTTTAGATAAGAAAGATCCTCAGAGGTAGGCTGTAAATAGGTTTTAATACAGTGGGACAAGCCCTGACTATTAGGGTGAAAGAACTTGTACAAATAGGATAAATGTTGTGTATCTGGAGATGGTTATAGATCCATAGATTGTAAAATGAGAGTGTCTTGTAGTGTGTGATGGGCACTCATGTTGCTAAGAGTTGCATCCCTAGATGTCTCATCTGCTTGCTTGTTTCCCTTGGAATTGACTGTTCAAGCAAGTTGATTAGAGAAGAACATGTGTGTGGGGTCAGTATAAGTAAATGTGAAGATATTCTGTACTTGGGAGTCCAGAGGAATAGAAAAGAAAGCATCTCTGATGTTAAGGACAGAGAAATTAGAAGATTTTGAGGGGATGATTGAGGGGAGTTTAAGGGTTGGGTACTGCAAGATGAAGAGGAACTTCTGAGTTGATCAATTGGAGATCCTGAACCAAGAAGTAGGTTTTTTACTGCAAGTGTGGTATAGTAACTGGGAAAAAGTGTGGCAGAGGATTATTCCATATGAAGTGAGACCATGAAATTTAAATCCTCCAAGACCTTGGGTGAAAGTTGGTTGAGCCTTTGTTATATGTGGCAGGCTTTCACAGACAATTGAAGAGAGGGGTGTTAAATTTGGATATAGAGGGCTTTGTGGTGGTCCATAGCTGAGAATCTACCTGAGAGGGTGGTAAAGAAAGAAGTATGTCAGATCGTGTGGTTTGTAGAAGGAGAAGGAGAATGGCTGGTGAGATTGTAGTCAAACATGTGGGGAGCAAATGAAATAGAGACTCCCACTTTATCTAGGATGTCCCCTCCCAGAAATGGAATGGGAGAGGTTGGCATACCTAGAAAAGAATGGAAGAGGGGCATAACCTTAAAGATACAGCTAATTGGTTGTTTTGGTGAGCCTGATAGGGCTGTCCCCTTACTCTGACTGTAGAGGAAAATGGAATAGTGGGTCCCCCGAACTGTGCCAGGGATGAAAAACTGGCTCTGATGTCCACAAGGAAGGAGATGAATAGGTTCCATACTATGAAAACCACCTCAGGCTCCTTATCAGAGATTATGGTGATCATGCCAAGGGAAGCAGGCTCCTCGGTCACTCATAGCCAACCAAGGTTGCCAGATGACAGGTGATCTAGGGTCCATGTCCTCATGCACAAGTGTCATGGGGCAATCAATACTTCAGTACCATTCTTGATGGCACCAGGATATGGTCTGGGTAGTTTGAGGATTCTGAAAGGCCTGGGTTCAATGTACTTCTGACAATTCAAAATGAGAACACAGCAGTTTCTATTGCTTTAAGAGACCAGGGAGCATGGACTATTCCTTTGGTCAGCTGAGAAGCCTCAGCCATCATCAGGAATTTTTGTTTTGGTGCTTTTTCATCTGTCACATGGTACACCATGAAGGCCATAACTAAGATATCTGCCTGTGGTGTCAGGGCCTGTTTTGTATATATTTAAATTTGTCCCTAATGTCAGGGGTAACTTTTGGAAAAAAGTAAGTCTAGGGAAAGGTAAGAGGATTTGTGGAAGGCAATCTAGTGGTTGAGTTTTCCTAGATGACCCCTGGGATTTTTCATAATTTACCACCTTAAGGGCAGTCTTCAGGAGACCATCCAAGGGTAAGTTAGAAATAGATTCCTAGGTAGGATGACCCCTGGGCTATTATAATTTCACTCTGGTTACTAGTCAGAGCATGCCATAGCACCAATTGGGTAGTTTCATGGATTTCTTCTGCATAGGAAGAACTAGCTTTGTCACAGACTCTCATGTGCAATTCTGGGAGTAGATTGCTGGTTAGAATAATAAAAACATCAATGAAGGCAAGGTTATTGGATTGTGTAATATACTGGATACAACTTGTATTCTCAGAGCAAGGCCTAATAGGTGATAGTGGAGTACTCTGCTTTAAGACCACATAATGAGCCTTAACTAAGTGGGAAGCCTGTTACTGAGCAGGACAAAAGGGAAACAAGAAAGGCTATAGAGAAAATGAGGGGACTACTGGTTTAGGCTGTTATAGTGAGCAGCTAGCATGATAGAAAATAGCGGAGGAATCATCTGCTTTGGGCTTAATAGCTGTGTTGTTTCCTCCGTGTTTGGTTTATCTAAATATGACATCATGCCACATGGTTCCTTTAAGATACCTTAGCAAAAGGTTTAGAGAACAAAACCAATGTATATGAGGTGAGTAGCAGTCATGCCACTTGGCGATATTTTGTCCCTATATTTTGTCTTAACACTCATTTGTGTCACATACCGGGTAGCCCCCCAAATATGGGACAAAGATTTTTGGAAGAAACAATTTAAGCAACCATGCTTGGGTCTAGGTGAATACGAGCTATACTCCAACTCCGGAGCCAGATTTTAATTGAAGTGTGACAGCAAAATTAATACTCCAATGCTATTTACACCAAAAGGAAATTCGAATCTCAGTAAAAGTGAATCCTAACTCTATCTTAACAAAGAATGTTTAATATAGGCATTTTTGAACCCTAGACAGAGACAGAGGAAATTTCAGGAAGGAGCTGAGAGATATGCCATCCATGGAGGAGTGCATATGCTTGCCTACTACTTTGCCTACTAGATCCACCCCCCAGCTCCCACTTTGCAACATGCTTGTAGATCCAACAATGGTTACTTAAAAGGAAGGGCATTTAGACACTTTGTGCATGTGAAAATATCAGACAAAAATTGGGATAAGTGTAGAGAGCACAGTAAGTTTGAATGTAGGAAATGGGGTATCACCTTCCATTTCCTCAATTGACCTGTGTAGTTGTAAAGATCCCGAATAAAATTGCGATATAGGGTTCCATAATGTGGCCATTTAAACTGACTAAATAGTATTAATGCCAAATCTGATTGCAAAAGCAAATAAGTTTAGAGCTCTTCATTTCAAGTGTCAAATGTAGAGGATAGAAGTTTTCTAAGACGCATCCCAAGGGTTAATGAGAAGGTATAGATGACACCATTCCCATGGAAGAAAATGAAAATATCACTGTAGCTTGTAGCCAAGCATGTCTGAAGGACTCAGTGAGGACCACTGAACAAGGATCAAATGGTTCACAGCATGTTCATCCGACTCAAAGGTGGTCAAGTATAGCCTGGCTTAGCCAGGAGAGACTCAGTATCAGGGCATTCATGCAGTTCAGAAGGCTTAGAAGGAACCTAAGCTGTAAGAGGAGTCTCATCCAAAGGAAAAAGTCAGGAATGGAGACACAGAAGCCACAACAACCTAGAGAAACTGTGCTATTATAACCAGCTCCAGGGATGAGTTAAGAAAGATGGTCAGAAGAAAGCACAATGACCCATTTGGCCCTAATGAAACCACAATGTTGCAATTCACAGAGGGGGCAGTGGTGGTGGGATGGGGTTAGGTGAGGAGTGCTAGTCATAGACTTAAGAACTAGTAACTAGGTGAAACCTGGGCCTCTTAGACTACCAGAACAGGGCCAGAAAATCAATGGACACATGCTTGGATGAAGGGAAATGTTTACAAGTACCAAAAAGGAAACTTATGCTATTGCCATTGGTGGATGGGATGCAGGGCAGTGAATTCAAAGTTCAGTCTATTGCACATGGACTGAGGGATAAGGCAGATAAGGCCATGATAGGGAAGCACAGCCACGAGGAATGCTATTCCAGTCACCACATCTAATGTAAGCATTACATTATTCAGATTGGATGGTCAGGAATTCTGGCACTCAAAAGCAAATTATACTTTATGTCACAGCTCAGATGGGAATGTATTCTGAGATATGGAATCCACAGATTATTAAATGGTACCTATCAAATTGAATGACGGTCTCCTAACTGGGATACAGGAATACCACAGGTCACAGGAAGTATAGTACCTTACAACCTTATTCCATGGAAATGCTACTGCAATGTAACAGCTTTGCTCAGGCAGGAGAGGGCTTCGCTGAAAAAGTTATTAAAGTTTAGCTCAGTTCTGCTCAAGTATAACAACTCCAACTGGCTAGAGAATTGGTTTCCACCAAAAGAGTTACAACCCTGTTTGGCTCCCAAAATGTTATTTCTCTTCTCTGCTTCATTCTGGTACAGGAAAGTCTCAACCAAACCTCATTCAAAAGATTCATTGGGAGGGAAGAATCTAGGAAAGTGACTACATGGCACCCCGACAGCCAGAAGCTGTACAGACGCATGGTTTATATAGGGCTTCTTAGTGGACAGAGTTTTTTCTAAGATGATTTCCAGGGTGGTTGTTGATAAGATTTCAATCACTGAGCACAGACTGGCTAGACCTGCTGCTGCTCAGAGACTGGTTAGTTTTCTGCACATTTTTAGAGTCAGATTTGGATTCGGTTTCAGGACCAAAGAATGTTTCATTCACTGTTTTTTTTTTCTTATTGGCTTCAATTATAGAGCCATGGTGTATTGCTTACCCTGGCTCTTAGCCAAAGTGTGTTTCTTTGGCACTGGTTTCAGGGTCAGGGTGCATTTTTCTTTTGGTTTGGGGTATAAGGCCAAAAGATGTTTCTTTAGACTCTGCTCAGAAAGTGTTTCTTTGGCTGACCCTATTCACCTACAAAACTTAAGTCACCAGGTGTGGCAGAAGGCTCCTTTAGGCTTTGCAGATCATGTTGGAAAGTGTGTCTTTTCTTTTCTTTATTGGACAGTTGCAGAAATATTAGAACTAATTCCTTTTAAAAGTCAAGTATATCCATATATGAATATATCCCTACCAGTCTTTTATTCCTTTCGACATTTAGTCATTGAAAATCTTTTTAAAATATGCTTTTATTTGTTAAATTTTGTTTTACATAAACACCCCAGGTCTATCTGCCTCCAATCCTCCCATACTCCTCAATCCTCCATCTCAACCCCAACTACTCCCCAGAGAGGATGAAGCATCACATATGGGATCATCAAAATCAGTCATATTATTTAGGGGAGGAACTATGCTCTATCCCTTGTATCTAGCCTGAGAGAGGAACCCTATATAGGAAATGGGCTACCAAGGTCAATTAGTGCACTAGAGATAAAAATACTGGTTCCACTGCCAGAGATCCCATAGAGTGCTCAAGGCTCCCAAATGACACCCACATTCAGCATATTTTGTTTGGTGTTATGTTGATTATCCAGCTGTCAGACTGGGGTCTTTGAGCTCCTACTTGTTCAGAACAGGTGCTTCTCTGGGATTCCTCAGCATGGTTTTGACCTTTTTACTTATCATTCCTCCATCTTTACAACTGGATTCCAGGAGTTTGACTCAGGACTTTGCTGTGAATCTCTGCTTCTGCTTCAATTAACTACGGGATGAAGGCTATATGATGGCATGTAAGGTAGTCATTCATCTCATTATAGTACATAGATATTACCTGATCACCCTTTCACCCAGGACAGACTAGAAACAGTGCAAACACAAATCAGATCTTAAGAAAGCAGGTCTATTTTCAAAATGTAAATGGGATCCTGGTAGAGAAGAAGTGTGGGGGAGATGCATACTTTCTCATATGTCCAAACACAAAAGGCACAGAACAGACAATGTTGTTGGCTCTGTCACTGCACAAAGACATGTGACTATAGGTTTTTGGAGGGTCCTGACTTTTCCATTCACATGCAAATCCTCAAACCTATATACATGGTTAAGTTTCAGATTCATCATCACCTACTGCAAAATTCATACACACAATTAGATGTCAGGGCCTGCGGAGTTCCAAATCCTGAATAGCAAAATCATATATAAATAATCCCACAATAAATATGGAGAGAGGAGGAGGTACAGGAAGAGGAGTTAACAACAGAAGACCTTGAAGGTGAGAGAGAGCAAATTTTGTGTTTTCACTCTCTAGGTGTTCAAACACCCCCTCCCCACACACAACATATTCTAATGATACATCCTGACATATTTGCCACTCATTTCCAACGAAAGCACTCTGTCTGGAACTAGGTATCATGTGCTTTAAGGTGTCCCCAGACTTACCAGAAATTCCCCATGCATCAATACTCCCAAAACAAGTGTGTTAGAGAGAATGAGCAAGCAAAGTAAATGCAGAACAGAAAGTGGGATAACAAAAAACATAAGTAGGATGTAAAAGTCCAGGACAAGTTTGTGCCTCACCAAATGACCAATACCATATTATTTGCTGACTGTTAACAGTTATTTAAACAAAACTTTATATCAAATATTTAAAATAATGACTGAATATATTCTGATAACTCAAACGTGATAATATAAACTCATCATGCTTCAGGCAAAGTAATTTACTTTTGGAAAAACACAGCATTATATGTCCCAGTTAGATAAATATTAAGAAAGCCTCTTTTTAGAGAAATGGCATAGGCAGGTTGATTGGAGTGACATGAATAAAAGTACAAATCACATGAATAATGATTTACTGAGACTGCACGGAGAACTATTATTGTCTTAACTTCGAATCTTGAAAATAATTTCTGCAATGTTATTTTCAAGATGGAATGCCAGGGTTCAATTCTGATAAGCACATGAATTTTCACCATGTCTTAATTTTTGTCTTTGTATATATTGATGTATAATATATTCCCAGCGCAGCCCAGAACAACCCCTTTAAAAACCTACTTACTAATTTACCTTCTGAGGTGGTATTGACAATTACTACTGATGATCTGATTGTTTGTCAGTGGAGCACATCTGTGTGTACTCACTAACAGGAGAGAAGAGTATAGCAACTTCCACCACTTTAATTATAGTCAATTGTGAGGTAATGGAAGATGGCTGAGACGTGAACCTTGCTCTCAAAATAACAGCCAAACTCTCAACGAGTAAGTCACAGCTCACCATGATGAATTTCATATTTTGATTCAAAGAGACACAATGCTGTATTGTTGAAGTACCCATCATAGATGGCAGGGATGTGTAGGTTTTATTTGTACTCTTCCATGGTTAGTAAGCTGAGATTTGTATTTACTGAAAGACAGTGAGTGTGGTGTCAATCAAGTCTTGAAGGTCCGAGAGAAGGCCTACAGGTCTTGGTGCTATCTTGTGCTCTGTGATTAGAGCACAATCACTAATTCAAACAGAATGAAGTAGAGAAGTCTGGAAATTTTCAGACTGATGTGAAAGCAAAAAAAAAATAGTGTAAATACAAAAGTGTCTGGAGCGACTGTCAGTTCAGCCTTTGTTGCAATAATTAATGAGGATCACATTCATCCTCTTCGCTGAGGTAACTGACAGAAGGTCATGGTACTACTCTTTAAAATACTGGTCCCAATTGGTACAGGATGCAGTGACTGACTCAAAGTTCATTTCAAAGGAATTCAGAAAGTAGTGCATGAAGACATGAGGCTGAAGAATATTTGAATTCCAGGAGAAAGTCCATTAATTAAGATGATCTGTGACACACAACGTGTAAATGTAAAGATGGTGAGAGAAGTGGTTCAGAACATGTAGAGAGTGACCAGCCAAAGACTGGTCCGTTAAATGTAGCCCAGAGTTGTTACTGCCTCAAGG
Source organism: Cricetiscus sungorus (assembly GCA_030556225.1). Classification (NCBI taxonomy): domain Eukaryota; kingdom Metazoa; phylum Chordata; class Mammalia; order Rodentia; family Cricetidae; genus Cricetiscus; species Cricetiscus sungorus. The sequence continues at coordinate 9,643 of JANBXA010000628.1, forward strand.
GCAAAGACCCAGAGTCTGGATAGACCAGACATGTAGCATAAAACAAAACAATACCTGTAGAAAAAGTCAATGAAATGATTCCTAATGATACTCTGCTATTGCTATACTGAGATTGGTGGCTAGCCTGTTATTCATCAGAGAGGATTCATTCAGCAACAATAGGAAAGAGATGCAGAGACTCACAGTGAAACATTAGTGTGAGCTTGGGGAATCCTGCAAAAGATGGAATGGAAAGATCATAGGGACCAGCTTAGTGAGGACAGCTAAAGAAACCACAGGAATCAACAGAAGTGTATTCATAGTAGCATCTCATAGAGAGTGAACTGGAAACTAGCAGAGCCTGCATGGGACTGACCTGAGATCTATGCACATGTTACCCTTGTGTAACTTGTGCTTGTGAGACTGCCTGATTTCAGGACACTTTCTTCATACCAGCTTGCCTTACACAGCCATAAGGGGAGATCAGGTGCCTAGATTCAATGCCACTTAATATACCACCTCTAGTTGATATTTATGGGATGCCTACATTTTATGAAGAAAAATAAAGGAGGAGTGGATTGGGTGGGGGAGGAATCTGCAATCACAGGGTAAACACTTATAAAGAAATAGACATATACATTACACACAAAAGCATAAAGAAAAGAAAATGAAAATGCGTTGACCACAGCTGGTAGAAGGAGTCCAGGAAACTGAATAGATCATTCTGTTGAGGGAATACGGTCAAAATGGATGCAACCTTTCTTGCCATAGATGGTGGGGAGGAGCATGTGACAGTATCCTGTGAGCATCTTCAAGAACTCATGGCCACTAATTCAGCAAAGTAACAACTACTAATTTGGGCTCCTCATCTGACACAGTGTGAACAGTGGACTATCTCTCACAATAATTGCCACATTGTGTTTGGCTACCCATATAGGGGAATGAAGTCTAATATCATTCCATACCAGTGAAGTCTAATATCATTGAGGCCCAGCCTCAAATACAGAATTATAATCCATTCTAGGTCAATGATGGCAATAGTACAGTTGCTTAATTCTTGGCATGTAATATGCTTGCCATGGTTGATCATCCATGGTTTAAGATTTTAAGGGGTTCATTTTTAAGATAAATATACCCACCCTCTCATTGGCCTGTGCCTTCCCCTTAGGGAATATTTCCTGGTCTTCTGGTTGCAGGGTCTTTCTAATCCCTGGGCTCTCATCCACAAGCTACATCCTCTTGTCCATGGATCAATTTTTGACAGGTCATTCCTCATCGCTGATAGCTGTCAACGATTGCATGGCTGTATCCGGCAAGCTTTAGGTGGCTGCATGATCTTTGCATCCAAACATCAGTAATCCCCACAATAAAGCCTCACTTAATGGGCCACTACCCAGCTATTCCCACTCCTAGGTATTGTGAAATCTATGGTGGTATCACATGAATGGAAGGTGGGAGCTGTGTCATTGCCATGTTAAACACCTCCGTTAAGTATATTCATAATCATCTGACCTAGTCATCCTCCATGATTTTACATATGTGCCTAAGTCCATATAGTTTCCCGTAGCACAGGCTGACCCCATACTCTCCATGCAGCTAAGCATAACCTTGAATTTCTGTTTTTTCTACCTCCCATGAAAGCTGGGATTATAGGTATATGCCATTAACCCTTATGCATGTTGTAATCAGAATTGATTCTATGGATGATTAAGTGCTCCACAATTTGTTCTGACTGTTTGTTTTGTTGTTGTTTTGAAGTGTTCTATGTACGCAGGATGGTGTTCTACTCTTGTTCAATTCCAGTGAGTATTCTAAGGAAGTATCCATTCATCTTTACTGGTATAACTACTGTGCTCATATCTAGAAAAAATGAAAACTTTACATTTGAATTAGAAGTTCCGCTCTCATTACATATGTGTCTAAGGGTGTGCAAGTCTATTAATGAAAACTGAGGCAATTAACATTGGCTTGGGAGAAGAAAACTACAACTTCCATTTCCAAAAACTAAAGCAATATCTAACTATATGCCAAATGTATATGCTTGTACCCAAAGATAAGTAGAGCACCTGCCCATCATCAAAGCACCACCATTTTGAAAACCAGACTATTACAGACCCAAAACTGATCAAAGACAGAGAAAAATATGTCATGGTAAATCTAGACTGATAAATGTGCATTAGGTTCTTTCATGGTGCAAGCTATGTGTGCCTGTCAATAATGTGGATACAAGTGCAAGACAAGTATGACTATATGACAACAGCGGTTCAAATGCAACTGTAGACAGGGACATCTCCATATGTTTCAGTACCCGTGAAGATAGGAGAATCCCTATTTTCCATGGAAATGTTCTCACTAAGTTGTGTGGACCACTGTGGTCTGCTCTTCACACTCATAGGGATGAAGAGGTAAATGTCCTCAGAATGTTAGAATTAAAAGTGTGTATGTATGTGCATAAATTCAAACATATTCATGCATTTAAATCATTGAAATATTCATGTTTTCAGGGGTATGAAGAATCAGCAGAGGCACAAAAGGCAAGGAAATGGCAAGAGATTATATGGTTAATTTTTTAAAAACACATGTAAACCAACCTATCTTCAAAGTATTAGCTACAGGTGGGTAGGAATACTGATTAAAAGTTAAATCTTCATTCTGGCATTTGAGTATTAGTTCAGCAATAAATTTACAGTGATTTCCCAAAGTATGAGATAACATCCTAATATAATTATTTGTGAAGGGGTTACAACTGGAAATATAAATTTTTGGATTAGAATGGTTCATCACAACAGCAGTGCAATGAAGGGGAAAATTGATGGGGAAAATAATGTTTTGGTTTGGTAATATTTGTATCCCTATAATTTCTGGCTATTGAAGACTAGTGAAGATATGATAGTCCATGACTAGTTGATGATGTAACTTTAAAATTTACAAAGTAAAGGATTTAACACAGACCTAAGCTATAGTAAAATATCGTGAGGGGTTTCAAGGGCAAATGTCAGCATGCGCTTGAGGGTCCTGACACATGAGAACACTGTATTTTTGTTTCTGACAATTTGTTCTTTGAAGGCAGGAATTTCTGAGGTCCTGTTGATGTTCCCATTATGGGTGATCACAAGTCACCAGTGCACAGAAACTGCCTGATTAACTTGGACCCAGGACAGACTAGAAAAGTTCCAAACACAAATAGGACCTTCAGAAACCAAGTCTATTTTCACGACTTATATGAGGCCATGGGAGGTTAGTAGTGTGGGGAGATGCAGAAAAGGCCCAGAACCAGCAAAGCCTTGTGCTCTAAACCTGCTCCCACTGGACCCCCACGTGCACTGAAGGTGGGCTGGCACGTGACTTCATTCTGACCAATCAGGGAGCCCTGAATGGCGTCTCAATCTGATTGGCTCAGTTCCATAACTGTCACCAATCAGGTCACAGAACAGGATGTACATAGGCAGGAGATGGTGGTGAAGAGACAGTTGGTGCCAGTCTAGCGAGTGAAGGCAGAGCATTCACTTTGCAGTCACAAGTACCAGAGGCAGTGCGCAGTTAGTGCTTCAAGCCATGAATCTGGAAGACGATTTTATGAGCAGCAACACCAGGTACAGCCACATTGGCTGCTGTCTTTCATGACTATTTTGTTTAGATGGGACCAAGCATGCTGTCTTTGTCCAAAAGACTTGGGAGTTTGGAATGGTTGACTTCTTCAAACTGGGTGACTCTCAGAAACCTGAGTCTGGATTATAAAACCTTGTTTTCAGTGCATCACTCTTATTTCTAAAATGTCTGCAGAGGCTGCAGTATACCAGGATGCTTCCCAGAATGTTGTGGACCATCAGAGGGAGATTACTGTGGGGTGGCCTCTATTTTATACTTTGTAATTAGTTCTTAGTAACCTCTATTCCTCTCTTCATTCTTCATTCTATCTCTTTTTTTGGTTTTGAGAGAGGGTTTTATTCTGTAGCTCTTAAACTTGTCCTGATTCTCTCTCTGTAGACCAGGCTGTCCTCAGTGCTGCCTGCCTATGCCTTCTGAGTGCTGGGGTTCAATGTATGTGACCCCACTGCCAGTACTCCTCTCCCTATGTATTATCTGCCATTTTTTATACTAAAATTGCCTTTCTGCTTTTTTGCTTTTCAATCATGAACTAATCTTGACATGAACATGGCCTTTATGTTCTTTTAACTTGCTGTAAGTTTCAAGTGATTTCAATAAGGATTGCCATATTTAGGAACATCAACTCATGCTTTTTAGTCTCTGCATATTTTACGTTTAGGGTTCTTTTGTTCTATTTAGTTATTATACTCTTTGTTGTTCATCAGCATATGCTACTTGTTGATGTCAGAGAAAAATTTATGGGTGGAGGTCAGTGCTCTTTTTCCAACATGTGGGATCAAGAAGTAAAGCTTAAACACCAGGTCTGTCAGGATGCTCCATTTTAGAACTTGTTCGAAAGTTTCTCTTTTTCTCCTTTATGAGTAGTTATGGGCTTGGGTGTGAATCTCTGCTTCTGCTTCCATCAACAACATGATGAAGGCTCTATGATGACATTTAAGGTAGTCATCAATCACATTATATAGTGCACAGATACCGATGATTGTCCCTTCACTTAGAACAGACTAGAAACAATGCCAAAAAGCCCATTTCTACTTTCACAATCTTTGATGAGTAATGTGGGGAGTTGTTTGCTGTCTGGGATCTCCCTGCACAAAATTCACAGAACAACAAAGAATTTGTCTAGGTCCCTGCAGAGAAACACAGGACTATATGCTGTATGTCATGTCCTGACTTCTCCCTTTTACATTGTAATCCTCAAACACATACACATTGGTAAGTATCAGATTCAGCATTGTATACTGAAAAACTGACATGTACAACTGGACTTGAAGACCTGCTGAGTTTCCAATTCTGAATAGGCAAATTATACACACACAAACCCATAGGAGAGGGAGAAGGTGAGGGAGAGAAATGGAAAGAGGGAGAAGAAGAGGAAGTAGAAACAGAAGAGCATGAGGGCAAGAGAGGGAAAGCTAGGTATTGGGTCAAGTATGTCTCACCTCACCAATAGTCTTGACACCCCCAATCTCACACACACAACACACACACACACACACACACACACACACACACACACACACACACAACACACAAACACACACGGGAGATTGTGTGAGATTAATTCTAGCTAACAGTCCTATAAATACACATACACACACACACACACACACACACACACACAACACACCTAATTTTATTTTCCTGCTAGGTAGAATGAGGTATCAGTTTTTAATGCTAGATATTATTCCATTCAAACAAAGCCCTTCTCAGTCACTCCAGTTCAGGTGAAGCGTACAAGTTCAGTTTCCTTATCAGGGCAAAGGTTCAGTTTCAGATTCATTGTGAGAGCTCGAGTTTAGTTTCCTCTTCATGTTCAGGGTAAGGATGAGAGTTCAAATTCAGGTTCAGTGTCAGGTAGAGGCTTAGGGTTCTGATTCCAGTTCATGGTTCAGGTTCATGTTGAGGATTCAGGTTCAGGTTGAGGATTTAGGGTCAAGTTCATGTTCAAGGTAAGGGTTATGTCTCCTTATTCAGTTTCAACTTAAGGTTCAGGTATAGAGAGAGAAATTATGTTCTTATGAAATTAGCTTCAGGGTGATGGATATGTTCAGTGTTCATGTTCAGGTTCAGCATGAGGGTTAAAGTTCAGGTTCATTTTTACATTCAGGGTGAGTGTACAGGTTCTTGTTCAGGGTGAGGGTCAAGTTCAAGGTTCAAGTTCGGGTTCGTGGTGAGGATTCAGGTTCAGGTTTAGGTTGAGAATTCAGGATCACGTTTATGATGAAGTTGAGGGCTCAGGTTTCTGGTTCAGTTTGACCTAAGAGAAAACAGTGTTTAAAAGATAGTATAGGAAAGCCAGACAGATGATTTGGAAGATGATGAGGAAGAATGGCAGTAAAAGGGTTATGGATGGCAGAAATATGGGCAATGTATTTGCATCCCAAAAGGTAGATATAGGTGCTTCTGGGAAAGTTCAGGACAAAGCTGATGGGCAGTTGGTACCATGGACAAGCTGTAGGCAGTAGGAAGGGCATTCTCCACATCAGGCCAGATGTAGCCCAAGATGCAACATCCTAGTAGCCTTGTTGACATATTCTGCCTGATAAGGCCACCCTAGACCTAGGACACTGAAGTTCCTGTGCACAGCAAAACACACCCATGGGATATCTGGTCACTGCTTTCTCCTGAGGCACAAATATTCACCTTGCCAAGGAGAATACAGGAAGCTTAGATACTGAGGGTCTATCCATAAGGGCTTCTCCATAGGCAGCCTTCACCCATGACAGAGAAATAAGAGGACATGCTGTCATGCTTTAAAATACCTTATGTTTGATGACTCTAGTGCACCCAGAATGGGAGCTTTCAGAAGATATTGTTGTACACTCCCTCAGGTCCTTCCAAAATAACAAAAAAAAAACAAAAAAAGAGACAAACAAAATCCTTTTGCTTCATACTCAAAAATAGCAAACAAACAACCAAGCCTGTCCAGAAATGGAACACTTGGACTGCTGCAAGGGCTGAATTCCAAGGGGTACAGAAGGACAGAGTACAATGGAGAGATGGGGTCAAAAAACTAACAGGATGATCTACTTCACTAATCTGAAACAATTAGTTTTTGAACCATGCCATCCCTCAGAAGACTCCAACAGAGAACTCCAATATGCTTACTGGCAAGTCTGCACACCAACCTTAGTGAATCCTACAGAAACCTCATGTCAGATTTGAAGCACATGGATGTGGATAATTGGACCTGAATTATACCCCTACTTGCCCATCCAATTTATTCTAAAGACCAGTAGCCACAAGCAACTGAGTTCCAGAAGTTATCTACTTAACAAGGGCCATCCATAATCACCTAAGATGCCAGTCTGGCAGCTATATCATTGCACACTGGGCAAACCCAAACTACTAATCAAGCCTCACAGCCAGGAAATGGACTTTCAGGCAGACACAGGGCTGGTAGTGAAGCAGGGTTGTGGTATCTAAGAGGACGGAGAAAATATGAAGATGTACAGGTGACATAGGAGTGATGACAGCCCACCTCAATGAGGCCCTAAGATTACCACTGTCTTCCCACCTAGCAGAAGACTTCTCTGTCATGGACACAAGCCAAATTTCAGGCAGAAGTATGCACGCATGAGGGAACAAGTTTCATGATGTACAGATGAAGAAGGAGAATGGCCAAAGACAGATCTTACCTCAGGGTAAAGGATTGTGAAAATATCTTCCAATCAAATGGAAACAATAAGTTGTAGCTATTCTATTATCTAACACTTCATACCAAAATTGTTCAAAGGAACAAAGAAGGCCATTTCATTTTCATCACAGGAAAAGTCAATCAAAATGAAGTATCAATTGTGAACATGTATTCTCCAAAAATGAATGCAAGCCCATTCATAAAATCAATGCTACTAAAATGCAAATCTCACATAAAACCTCAAACACGTATAGGGGGAGACTTCTACACCCCACTCCCACCACTATACAGACCCACCAGACAGAAACTTAAAAAGTAAACAAAGAACTAACAGAAATTACATCCAAATTAGTATTAGCAGAAATCTATAAAATATTCCATCCAAAGAGAAAAGAATATAACTTCTCCTCAGCTCCACATGGAACCCTCTCTAAAATTGACCACATACTAGGGAACATAACAAGCATCAACAAATCCAAAAAAAAAATTGAGTAGTCCCTTGTGTCTTATTGGGCTACTGAACTATGTGCAACTGCATCATTCCTGGGTCAAGGAAGAAATAAAGGAAGAAAACAAAGATTTCCTAGAATTCAATTAGAATGAAGACACAACATACCTGGACTGATGGGATACTTTGAAACTAATGATACAAGGAATGTTCATTGTACTATGTGTCCATATGAAGAGAACAGAGGATATTCACATTAGATAATTAACAACACAACTGAAAGCCTTAGGACAAAAAGAAACAAACTCTCCCTGGAGGAGTAGAAGACAGGAAATAATAAATTTGAGGCTGAAATCAATAAAGTAGAAACTATGTGAGTATATGAGTGGGTGGGGTAATAGAATCTGACAGAATGGTACATCATAACCATTGCCTGGCAACCCAGGTGGAATTCTGTATTCCCATATCATGGCCTCAAGAATTAAGAGTACCTGACATGCTGTGGTATCATTGGGTAATTTACTCTCCCAAGGTAATTATTCTGTACAGCCTCTAATGAAAGCATATGTGGAATTTAATTTGGCAAAGAACAGCTATACACAAGACAAGACTATCTAATTTCAGGGAGAAGAATCAGGAAAAAAATTTTATTGATGAATGTGCTCCTACTTAAGAATTAAGACCATGAATTAAAAAAATTAAAAGACTTAAATATATTTATCATTAGGAAAGTGTAGCACTGTTAATTTCCTTCAGCAAGGTTTTATTCTGACTCTTAGACTAGAATGAGGGAAATGTGGTGGGTGTTTTTATCTAATGAGGCAGCTGCCTGATTCTTATATCGGCTTGACTCAAACAAAATGGATACACAAATTCCATACCAAATTTTAAGATTGTACTTATTGCGGCTTCCATAAAACTTGATGTCCAGGTGACACTTTAAGTCCAGTATCATTGTTCATGCCAATATATCACTGCCACATAATGAGAAGTCTTTCGATCTGGCTCATGACCAAGTGTCAATGACATTTGTGCGGAGATTTTCAACTCTCTGTAAACTAAGAGTGAGGTTCTCTTCAGCTTTCTGTATGTTTTTCACCTCAGGAATGATGTGATGCAATTTGTACTGGATGACTGCCCCATTTTGAAGGAAATGAGAATCTCAAGCAAATTTCAATACCAATACAATTCTAGTGAATCAAGCTTGAAGAAAGATTTCTGGTTCTCATTTTCTAAATTTGTGCCTTGCCACATTGATAGATGACTAACTACTAACCAGTTTTTTCTTTTTTGTTTCTTCTGTCTTTTTTTGTTATTATTTTATATGCCAATCACAGTTTCCCTTTTCTTCCTCCCTCCCTCCATCCCTCCCTCTCTTTTACATACCCTCACATGCACCCTGGTCACCATCTCCTACCCTCTCATCCCCCCCATCCCCATTCCACATGTAGGGCAATAATTTCCAGTTGGGGTCATGTAAATCTGTCAAGTCATTTGAAGTAGGGACTAGGGCTTCTATTCTGTCTCTAAGTTAATGGAGTACCCCTCCATGGGGGATGTGTCTGCAAGGTCACCTCCAAGAATACATCCTGTCTCCACAGTATGAGGTCTCTTAGACTGCTCAGAGTCATACTAAAATCCAGATACATAGAGAGAGGACAAGACCAGTTTGCAAAACACATAAAGACATCTGATCTGAAAAAGGAGGACCTAATGCTCCCCCAGACGGATAGCTGGTAATCCAGCATGAGACTGACTCAAACCCCCTGAATATGGGTCTCAGCTAGAAGCACTAACCTGTTTTTCTTAATTATACATTATTTTTAAATACGGCGCATAAGTGCAGTACCTTAAACAAGAGTAGAAACAAACATCCAGTACAACAAAACAACTTTACATTTGTATCAATAAACAAAAGCCCATATCAATGTAAAACAATTGTGGTTAACATTCTTTTTTGTGTTACATTCCCCCTATATGATGACAAATATCTATAGAACCAAAAAGTCAGGTATCCAAAAAATACCCTTCCCACCTATTGGGAATATGAATATTTTATTTTCTAGACTCGGCCTGCTGTCTGAGGGAAAAGGTGTGTTTGGGAGACACTCATATATTTTACATTAATTTTCCGGGAATCCAGTGGTAACCTATTGGTTTTTGTTGCATGGAAGCTATGTGAGCATCACTATTTCTTAGCATGATTGTCATATTTCTGTCTAATGTGTTTGTGTGTGTATTTATTTATCTTTGTGTCTTTCTGCATTGCTAAAATTATGCACTTACCTACTTTCTCTCAATATTTGCACCTATAGCATGGGATCAAGCTGTTCAAAAAGTAAGAGAATGAATAGAAGCTTGTTTTCATTTCAGTAAATAAAAAGGGATAAAGTTAGAGGCCAGTGATGTTATTGTCTCCATTCTGGAAAAAAGAAATTTGGAACATATGAAATATGTTTAAATACTCATCAATGTAGTTGAGTGACATGAGTGACATAATGATGCCTTTATTGTCATGTGTATATCACTATGAGATTGTAGTTGTTTAATAGACTTGAAAATAAGTATAACTCAAAAAAAGAGTCTTGCATTTGGGACAAAATCAGTGAGGCTATAAAGTGGGTGTGCTTATTTTAGCAAGTGGGAGGTTTACAAGAATGTGACAGAATGTTGGATCATAAAGGTTTCCTGGCTACCCTGCTGAAATTCTCTATTCTGGTATCATGGCCCAAGAACCAGAGAGTAGTTTAGATGTAGTGTTTTCACTGTATATTTTAGTGTTCCAAAATAAGTAGCTAATAAATCTTTTAATGATGTCATTTGTGGAAATTGATTCTCCTAACCAAGTCATAACCAAATCCCTGGAAGTTGGCCCACAGATATTAATATTACTCAATTCCAAATTACATAATATCAGGGAATATAGTCTGTGGAGAAGAAGTTCAGACTTTTGTTGATGAATATCATATTCCCTTAGGAGTAAAACTATACATTAAGAAGATAAAAAAATCACAATTATTCAACAAATGGTGAGTTTTTCATTTTTAGTATTCCTCCAGGAAGGTGTTAATCCATTTGTTAGACTAGAGTGCAGAATGATTGAATAGCAGATCATCTCTAATGAGGAAGCTGCCCAATATCAACTATCTGATATCCTCTTAATCCCTGTATCCATAATGACATGTAATCATTTACTAACTTTACTACTAAAATCTGTAATTAAATAGTCATTAGTTCATGGTGTTTGTCACAACATTATGGGAGTCAAGTAAAGGCAACTTGTGTGTGTCCAGTATGACAGACTATATCATCCTCTATTTATGCAATTACTTAATAATTAAAATAGGACATTAGATAATAGATAATTGGATTATTACACCTTGTTGGAGATAATTGTGGCAAGTCATTTCCTTAATTATTTAAATCAATGATAGTATCATTTTCTTATCTCTCCATGGGTGAATTATGAGATATTATCTCATTACTCATTCACTATATTGTTAAAGTGTATGATTGTATAATCAGTGGACTCATGAGTTTTGCCAAGTCTTATATAAATCAAGTATAAAATACTATCAAATAATTCAGTTATTTAATTATTTATTTAATAAAGTATGTCATTATTTATTCAGTGATCACTGGAGTTTGAGCCTCCTTTTGAGAGTCAAATGTGCCAAACCATCACATCATCTGATATTATACTGATTTACCTGCAAAATTGATCATTAAATAATTGAAGATCACTGGAGTTTGGTTCTACCTTGCTTGATCAATTATGCCAGATGATGTCATTATGTAACTAAATTATTCAAAATGATGATGACATTATGGATCATTAGTCAGGTTTGGAGTCAGATTGTGGGAGTTGATGATGTGACATCATATCATTACTGGGTTACATAGTCAATTAAATGGATCATTACATCAGCCATGATACTTCGAGTTTAGTACCACCTTGTTGATGTTTGTGTGCAGGTTATCAAATTATTTATTTATTTGATTGTTTATATAAATCATTATTCCAGGAAGAGTTCAGTCTGACTCCACTATGTGGGATTTAAGTATGCAACACCATCTCATTATTCAATTATTTTATCATTATATAATAATTACTTGAAATGATGATGATGTTATTCTTCATCACTGGAGTCTGGCCAGTCTTTCCTGGAAGTTAATTGTGTGTTACTTCTTTGACAATCACTGGAATTTGGTCCCATCTTATTGGCATTAATTGTGCAGGACCATTAATTATTTACTTATATGATTACTTAAATGATGATATGGTCATCAATTAGGTGTTTGGCTGCTATGTGATCAACACAGCAGATGATTGGAGCCAGGAGCAGCAACACAGCCTGCGGGACACTGTGAGATCCAGTGATTACTGATTACATGATAATAGATTTCAATAATTAATTGATTAAGTAATTTAAAAAACTGGATGGTTTCACATCATCAGTTCCTGAGGGTATACACCAGAGCCAAGCCATGAAGGTCACAGCCATCACCAATTTTAAATATTCAATAATTTAATAATCAGATGATCAGAAGATCATGTCTAATGAACTCTGTTGGGTGGATTTCATGACAATCCAACAAGTCATTGCAGTCATTATGAGGCTGGTGTGGTGGCCGGGTCCACAGCAGCAGGGGTTGTGTCAGCAGTGATGGATGTGTGTTCTACTGCAGAGGCAACTCCTCACTCTCTGTGATGTCATCCCCAGCGATGCTGCCTTGGCAACCACTATGATGCTTCCTGTGCCTCTGGTGCTGCAGCTTGTCCTTCTCATAGTAGAGGGCAGTGAAGCAGGGATGTGGATGAAGAGCTGCAAGGTGCCTCTTGAAATTGCCACACTACACACTTGTCTTGGTCATATCATGATGCTTCCTCCAGGTGTAACTCTGGCCATTTCTAGACTTGACCTCCCATTTGGGGAATATTTCCTTCTGTGTGTGTGTGTGTGTGTGTGTGTGTGTGTGTGTGTGTGTGAGAGAGAGAGAGAGAGAGAGAGAGAGAGAGAGAGAGAGAGAGAGAGAGAGAGAATATTTGTGTATTTGTGCTATGCTTTTCATGTCTAGGAGCTCATAGCTCCCCACATATCTCCACCCAATACACCCACAGTGGGCCCTTTGTAATGTTACATTTGATGTATCAGGAAGCTGTGTAGTGTGGGAGAATGGGAAGACATTATATAAGGTAGTCATCAGTAGGCCAGGGCACCTGTCTTTACCTAGAAGTCATCTTAGAAGATAACAACAGAGTGAAGGAGAACCTCTGTAGTATGTCTGTGTTTATATGAGACTGGCTCTCATATATGAGGCTCTCTTTTGTGTATTGAAAAGAATTTCCCTAAACAATATGATATATCATCTGGGTATTGCTGCCCTGGATACCATGGATGGGAGTGTATATAGGAGCCAGGGTGGGAGACACAGATATTGGAGGAGGTACCTATAAAGGTGAACAGACACAAGTTCAGTTTCAGGGGTTTCGTGTGGGATGGTGTTTTAACGCAGGTTGATGTGTTCTCTCATTCTGTCTATGGACACTTGTTTATTTTACATGTGTCTGATGTCCTGGAGTTAAACAATGACAGCACCTAGAGTGCATCCTGTGGTGACAAATGGAATTTTTTGAGAAGTCCCTATACAGGACAAAGGAGGATATATGTCCTAGACAGCATCCTGTTGGGACACCTGGAATGTTGTGAGCAGTCCCTGTACAGGACGAGAGGGAGGATATATGATGTATGTATGTATGTATGTATGTATGTATGTATGTATATACATTTCCTAGAGGGCATCCTGTGGGGAATAAGTCCCTGTAAAGGACAACAGAGGATATGTGCCCAAGAGCCACGTACAAGAGATTGGTTGTTAAGCATGTCCCTTATGCTACAGAACACATGATGTTTCTTGTAGGCTTCACTAAGGGTGGTATGTAAGCTATCCAGTAAGCCTACCTGCGTTCCTCCTTGGGGTCTTCTGAGGGATGACAGGGTCCAAAAACAAATTATTTCAGGGAGGTGAAGAAGATGACCCATCTCTCCTCCACACCCCTTGGAAATGAGCCCTTGCAGCACTTCATGGTGGTGAGAATTTCTGGCACCCTTGAATCCCAAAAAGTAGCTCCCAACTCCACAGATCACAGATTATGTAAGGTATAATTTACATAATAAAATGACAAAATATTTGGATATTTCAGAAATGACTCATGAAGGACGCCATCTTCAGTGATTTTAAATTTTTAATAAATTTAATAATGGGGCGATCAGTTGATCTTGCCTAATGAACTCTGTTCGGCTAATGTCATCATGTGACACCGAGTTTCTGCAGTGCTGACAAGGCCACTTCAGAAGCTGGTATACTTGCAGTGGCAGCAGCTGTTTCACTTGTTGAGCCAAGAAAGAAGATAGTTGTACTCTGTGACATCATTCCTGGCAATGCATCTATGATGGTGATGGGCCTCTGGTGCTGCCACTTGTTCTTCTCATAGTAGAGAAAGGTGAAGAAGGAATTTGGAGAAAGAGCAACTAGCACCCAATCTGACTGTCACACAAATCTTGAAATTGTTGCACTTCTTCTCATTGGACAACATGACAACTTCTGGACTTTATCTCCCAGTGACCCTGGAACTTTGGGCACTGCTGCATATTCTTGGGCATCTGCTCTAAAAACTGCCATAGCCAAACACTAAAGTCTTATCTCTACCCAATAGATGACATCATTGCATATAAATATTAAATACGTCAATAATTGAATGCTCTTGCCCAGTTGACCACCACATGTTGGCACCAAACTCAAGTGATCATTGATGAATAATGGCATATATAATAAGTAAATACTGTGATAATTAATTAGGTGATACCACATAAGTGACTCTCAGGGAGTACTGGCCAGACTCCTGTCAGAAAGGAGGATATCACTGATATGAAAGATTAAATTAAGCAACTAAAAAAATGTGATTAAGAAGCACACTTAACTCCCCAAAAGTGAAGACACACTGGACTATTCCTGGAATACATAATTATTTCTTTATGTAATAAAATAATTAAACATGTAAATAAATATTTAGATGGTCTTGCATATTAACTCCCATGAGGTGCTAAACTTAAAGTCCACTGATGACTTACCACTTATCACCCCTTTAAATAAATAAATATCAAATAATGATATGAGGTCTCATCATCCACTTCTCCCACTGCTACATTAAATCTGACTCATGTACATAATGTCATAGTCTATTTAAATAATTTAGACACATAATTAAATACATAGATGGTCCCGCATACCTGACACCCGTAAGGTGGCAAAAAAACTCCAGTGATCTTTGCTTATCTAATGACATGTTTTAAGAATTATATAATCAGAGGATGACACAATCTGGCAGGATTTGTCTTAGACTCTCACAAGATTGTGTCAAAGTCCAAGTGATCACTGATTAATCAAAGAAGAACTTTCAATAACTGACCAGGCAGTGAGTTGTCTCTGTCATTTCTAAAGTTTATATATTATCCTTCTGTGGCCTTGAAGGAGTTGAAGACAGATAGTTATGATTATAGATTTCCTTAGTTAGTATTATAGATAAGTTACATATATGACTTTAGACTGACAAAGATAGGATAGATGATATTTTTTTAAGTCTTACAAAATGTTAATGGACTAAATATTGTTTACTGTGATTCTTATTTGATAACTATTGTGTGTTATATTTTGCTATGTTAAGGTTAAACCCCTTCTTTTACTTTAGACAGAAAAGAGGAGATGATGGGTGATGTTATTCTGTATATATATTTCTCATACTGCTTAATAAAGCTCCGTGGCCAATAGGAAACAAGATAGGCGGGGCTAGGAGACCAAGAGGAGGAAAGAGGAAGTAGTGGGGAGGAGTCAAGATT
Organism: Cricetiscus sungorus; assembly: GCA_030556225.1. NCBI lineage: Eukaryota > Metazoa > Chordata > Mammalia > Rodentia > Cricetidae > Cricetiscus > Cricetiscus sungorus. The sequence goes on from JANBXA010000628.1 coordinate 25,214, forward strand.
TAGCCCTGGGAGGAAGGAAGACACCCGCTGTGGCTCCCGGATAAGACGACCACGTGGAAATACTTAGATAAGTAGAAATGGGTTAATAATTAAGGAAGAGCTAGCCCATAAACAATAATGGTAACTGGCCAACAGGATTGTATGAAATACAGAGTCTCAGAGTGCTATTTGGGGCTGGTGCGGCTGTGGGCGCAGACTGGCGGCAGGCGGGATGGAGCCGGTGGGAAGGAACAACCTGCCATAACAAAATTCTGCATAATTTTTTTCTGTTACATGGGTCTGAGACCCTGGGGGTGGAGAATGAAGGCATCTTGAGGGTTTCCTTTGATGACTCCTGGAATTTTGTGTGAAGTCACTGAGATAGGTTAGTTTGTTCTCCAGGCAACATGGTGTAAAAAGTGAGTATTGATTATTCTCCCTCAGTTTCTAGGTTGCCTTTCTTAGTCCACTTCAATCTGTTCAGAAACCTCTGAGTCCATTGTGTGCTCAGCATATCAATACGTGACTCAATACATTTCAAGTTGAGGGAGACTGGCAGACTTGGAAAAAGGAAAGAGAGTTTCCTGAATGCTGCCTGGTGAGTGGTGGGAGTGCCACGCTGTGGAATGGAGACAGATTGTGAGAATGCTGGAGGTAGCTCAAAATGGTTTGTCTTGTAATGCTTAGGAGATGATTACTTTGGAGGTCTGTGCCTAGGCTGTGGTCGGCTATGGGGTTGTATGATAGAATGTTTATTTCCTAGATTGTATCCACATCTAGAGAACTTGGTGGCCTGTTTCCTAGGAGGATGCCATGGATTTCACCTGCTCCTGGGTGTCCCCTGATGCATATTATGTGGTACAGCATCCATGAATTCAGAGGGAGGGGTATCATCTTTGAACTTGTTGCCAATGAATATTGTTTGCTTTGGAAAAGACTGATGGAGAGCACCTATGGCTAATCGAACTTATTCTCTGTGTATTACTGCCAATAAGAAGGATGCTTTTGTAAATATTGCCAGCATTTCCCCATGCTTGTTTGTACATGCTTGGTGGCTTCTTAGAGAAAGGCTCCCAATGATGGCCCCACAGGTTTGAATCTATTTGAAAATCTTGGTCTTCCACAAATTATTAAGGATTTGTGACAAATGTCTGTCAAATGGTACCTAAACCACTCAATTTTAAAATCTGCAATTCCTCTATAATTCATTTGCACTTAAGAAGTCCCCTTAATTCTGAGATTACTCTGAAAGTCTAGTAGGCAAGCAGAGCTCTGATCTACAACAATACCCAGGAAAGTCTACCCTTCTGCACATAAGGACAAGGCATACCATCAAGGAGGCTAGGGATTTACAAGGCAGATCATGTTGTGTTCACAACATTACCAACTACATATGGGGACCTTGAATATATCAACTTTTTCTAAAGGCATCACAAATCTCTTTAGCCCCACAAAACTTTTTGGAAAAGATACTTTGAAAATGTTCCAATACCTTCCAATTATGATTAAAATATGTTCAGCATCCCCTTTTTCTAATATTGTCTAATGATATGACTTGTTTCATAAGAATGCAAAAGTTCCCTCCAATAAAAAATTTAGTCACCTATGTATTATGTATGTTTCTTTGTGCATAAGACTTATCAATATTATGTAATAGTGTCACATATTTTCCTATTTGAATGTAAGAGACTCTATTCTGCTCTATGTTAATACTCGATAATCTCTGAATCGCCTGCACCCAAGAATAGGCTACAAATAGATACACCTCCACAGATGATACAGAAAGATTTATGTCTGAGGGGAAAATTGTGGATATTTGAGATATAGGAGTTTCTTGAGTAAGGCCTGCTTGGGGTAGAGGTAGGAGGGATTTTGAGAGGAGAGATATTAAGGTGGTTGAGAAATAATTTTTATAACTCATGAAAGCCTATCCCCAGAGCCAGTCCTCTGACAGAGCCCCTGGCCCTTGCCAGGATATTTTTATCCCTGCACATCTTGAGTCCCTGCCTGTCAGATCTTTGACTCTCATCTGCAGCCCTCTGCAGATCATCTCATCTGCAGATCAGGTGAGTCTGGGACTAGTTCAGGTTGAAGCCTCCCACACCCTTGCCAGGGAATTCCTTGGAATGGCCTCCTTTCTCGCTCCCCAATGTGTCCTGTCACCATTGAGAGTGCCCCTTGTGCTCTTGTAAACAACCTCCCAACCGCCCCCCCAAAGAGCTTGCCCTTCCCAAACCCTGTGCCCTACCTAGCCCATTGCCCCACTGCTCTGATTGACCATTGGTGCAAAGGGTGAATCCAACAAACTTGCCACCTCAGGAGAAGATCCTGGAGCTGCTCTGAGCATACGAGACCTGCCTATTCATGTAGGACCACTCTGAGTCCCGCCCATAACTGATGTCTGACCCCACTGCCAGTCCTCTGCCAGAAATCCTTGCACATGACAAATATCTGTCTATCCACACAGAACAATAAATCCTAAGCCCCTGCCTGCAGGATCTTTGACCCCCCCCCATCACCAGGCCTCTGATGGAGGAGGACCAACATGAATCACAACCTGCCTGATGCTTGACCCCCATTGCTGGGGCCCTTCCTGAGAGACCTCCTAGAGAGCTTAAACCACCCAGAGCTACAAACACCACATTTCTGACCCAACTAAGACCCTGGGGAAGTAGCACAGAGAGAGACCCTAATTACACCCAGAAGAAGATGCAACTGGAAGATGGCAATACAAGAAAACACCTATCAATACAAAGACAAGCATGACACCACCACAATCTGGGGATTCTACACCAACTACACCTGAACACCCCAGAGCAGATGAGACAGAAGAGAAAGACTTAAACAATATCTTCATAAAAGACCATATGATAAAACACCTTAAAGAAATGGAATAAAAAACAAACAAAAACTGGAAAAAATGCAGGATAAGACCATGCAAAGAATGCAAGAAATGAACAAATCTCATTTAAAAAGTAAGGAAAGCCAAGAAAAAACAATCAAACAGGTGAAGGAAACAGTTCAACACTTGAAATCTGAAATAGAGACAATTAAAAAAAAATACAATCTGAGGGAATGCTGAGAATAGAAAACTTGGGCAAATGATTAGGAGCTAGTAACTCAAGCATAACAAATAGAATACAAAAATTGAAAACAGAATCTCAGGCACTGAAGATGTGCTAGAGGAAATAGATTCATCAACCAAATAAATCTTAAGTCCAACAAATACTTAACACAAAACATCCAGAAAATATGGGACACAGTGAATAGGCCAAAAGTAAGAATAAGAGGCAAGGAAGAAGGCAAAGAAGCACAGCTCAAAGGTCCAGAAAACATATTCAACAAAATCAATGAAGAAAACTTCCCAATCTAAATAAGGACATGCCAATGAAAGTACATTAATCATACCCACACCAAATAGACTTAACCCCCCAAAAAGTCTCCTCACCACATAAAAATACAACTACATAAAAATACACAAAAAAGAAAGAGTATTAAGGGAAGGAAAGGGAAAAGGACAGGTAACATATACATGCAGACCTATTAAAATTAGTACTGACTTCTCAATGAAAATTCTTAAGGCAAGAAGGTTCTTGATAAATGTTCTACAAATACTAAGAGCCCATGGATGACAGCCCAGGTTAAAATACCCAGCATTGGATTACCCTCCCTTAGTCCTTTCCAAGACTACAGCAAACAATCAAAAAAAAAAAAAACACTGACAAACTATTGCACAACACAGGAAGTTCTGGAATCGTGACTGTCCCTGACTTCAAGGTCTATTATAGAGCTATCATCATAAAAACAACTATGTACTGGCAATATGAACAGAAAATTTGATCAAGGAAATGAAGTCAAAGACCCTGACATTAATCCACACATATGAACACCTGATTTTTGACAAAAAGCAAAATTATACATTTGAGAAAAAGAAAGTATATTCCACAAAATTTCCTAGGATACCTAGATGTTGACATGTAGAAGAATGCAAATAGATACATACATTTCCCCCCGCAGAATACTCAAGTCCAAGTAGATCAAAGGCTTCATGGAAAATCATGGGACCAATCAGAATTATCTGCAAGCAGATACGATATAAATCACATCATTTGCATGGAAATATTTTTTTTATTAGAAATAGGAGGCGAAGTTGCTTACTTGATGAATAGAGAACTCTTTACACATGGATACTCAGAGAACAGCACATTAATGACAAGCTTATTCTTTTTGCATCTATTATTTTCAAGGTTAGAATGGAAGTGATATATGCAGGTATATATGCATGGCTTCATTTGGATTGCCAACATTGGTCTTATAAGTTTATAGGACTGCTACATCACTGTAGGTAAGAAGGTATTGTAAGTTATCAGTTGTGTTTTTCATGATTTTATTGTTATGAATAAAGTTTTCTCTCTTTTTTTGTCCCTAAAGATCAGAAGATTGCACCAGATCTCATTTTCAAGTGACTGTGATCATCCACGTTGTTGCTGGGAAATGTTTATTTACTAATTTTTGGTTTTCTAGTCATAGCTTCACTGTGTAGCATTGACTGTCATGGAACTCACTTAGAAGACCAAACTAGCCTCAAACACAGAGAAGTTCACAAAGCCTTTGCCTACTTGAGAGATGGGATTAAAGGCAAGTGCTATCACAGAACAGCAATTTGTTTTACATAATAGTAAAATATCAACCACTTTGGTTTCCAAAATAGCATGTATATGACATATTTTTAACATACCACCAGCCAATTAGTTTTTTTTAACACAGGTTCTATTTGTGTATCCCTGGCTGTCCTTTGAACAATAAGTTTGGCTAGAAGTCAGAGATCTGCCTGAGTAAGTTAAAAAGCATGTGCTACCATTACTTCTTTATATTAAAAAATACAGAAAATTAATTTAATTTTATATGTGTTAGTATGAAGGTATCATAACCCCTTGGAATGGATTCACAGACATAATTGTACTGCCATGTAGGTGGTGTGAATTGAACCCAGGTCCTCTAGAAATGCTGCCGGTGATGGTAAGAATGATCCATCTCTTCAAGTACTTACATTTTATATATTAATAAATTTTGTCATTTCTCATATCTGCTGTGTTCTTCAGGATCCTGATTTTTATCTTGAATTTACTTTTGCAATGATAAAGTTTGGACTTACTCTATGCATGCAGAAGAGATATGCAGTATAATACTTGCAATGACATGTTCAACTTGCTACCATGTCCTGAAAATTCTGTTTTGGAACAGGATTCCTTTGTATGTATTTAGTCTGGAGCTATTTATGTAGAACAGGATTTTCTACTTCCTGATATCTGCCTGCCTCTACTGTCCTCCTGGAGTTCTCCAACTACTAGTGTGCACCACCATGGCAGCTTCTTCTTAGTGTCCTACAATGACATACAATCACATTCTTATTAGCTCATTATGAAATATACCAATACATGCAATATACCAATTGCTTGTGGGATTCAGGATAATGACTTAACTTCTATGACAACGTGAGAAATAGTTTATAAAGTAAACATTTTAGTTGCGTATATAGAGAACATTGGACTAGACAGATGACATTGGCCTAAGTTGTCCAAAGATGCCTATTGCTTTGTGTTACCTAGCATTTATCATTGCTCCGAAAGAACTTTATACTTTTGGCAGGTAGAAGAGGGAATAGGAATCTCAGTGTGTAAGAACTGTGCCTTTCCCTTATGTCTAAGGTAGGTTTTCTTTTAGAAATAAGAAACATACAGACACAGACAATGGTGGAATCACTGCTCAGGTGCACTAAATTCTTCTTCCACAAAGGTGTATCCTACACTGGTTATCCACATCCTCAATTCCTCCTGACTAGGACGTGATGAACTTTGGTCAGAAGTGTTACAGCAAGACTGCACTTCTGTTTCCTTACATATATTTAGATCATAAACTTCCCCTCTTCCATTAAAAGCCATTGAAACTTCTTGACAAACTAAATGATACTGGTATAAAAGAAAAAAGTATGGAATATTGAAAAAAATTCCTAATTATATATTTATATATGTGTAGACTGATTCCTTAGTGCCTAGCCTCCAACTTTCAGTCCTTCTTCACTCTCCCCAGTTTTGAGTTCACAGTTTCTAATGCCATGCATTGGTTGTCTCAAGCTTTTAGGGATGTTTTAATGAAAAACTCAACTATATACAAATAAATGGTAAAAACTAATTCTTTGAAAGAAACAAAATTATTTTGAACTTCAAAAAATTTAAGCCTAAACATTTATCATTACTTACTTGTACAAAAATTTCCCATACATTTAGCTGGCTATCTGTAGATCAATTCTACAATTGTGGCACTTGCAAGTCGAGATTGATGACTGCTACGAACTTCAAGCTAGCCTTAGCTACACAGTAAGACACCAGCACAAAATAAATAAAAATTAAAAAAGAATATTAAACATAACTGTATCATAAAGTACACCCTGGAGGCATGGTGCATAACTTGTTTAGCATTCAGAAGCCTAAGGCATTAGTCACAACTTCAAGGCCAAACAGGACTATATAGTTAGGAACCTAACTTGGCAAAAAAACAAGTAAAATGAAAATAAACTATACACCCTACATTTTCTTCACCACAGCTCAAAAGGAGGAAATCAGATCTTACAATTCCGGTGTACTTCTGTGGATATGATAAAACATTGACCAAAATCAATGAAGTCCCAAAAGACTTTACTTAGCTAACACTCCAGGTCACTCTCTCTTAGGAAAAGTACTGCAGGGTTTCAAGCAGGACAGTGGGTAGAAAACAATGAGGAATGCAGCTGCCACATCATTGTTGGCTCTATCACTTTCTCACAGGACAACTTTGGTCATCTAATGTCGATCAAAAGAAACTCCCACAGGGGCGCTACAGTACAATGGATGAATTCACTCAACTGACACACATTCCAGGCCACTAGAGGTCATCAAGTTGACAGCTAATGTGAATCAGAATCAGGGCATATTGTAAAATTGTGAAATGTCCAAAAAAAATCCCAAAACTAATTTGCATGCTATGTTGATATATTTCTAGAGTAATAGGCTATAACATTCTGCATTAATGTGGTTGTAATACTATTCAAAGTGTATTTACCACTCTGGATCCTTAGCAAAGAAACCTGTTGTGCTCCTCCATGCTTTTAATGTTTTCCACACAATTCAGAACACAGAACAAACATATGTTATACTTGAGCAAGTAAACCACAGGACCAAGGTAACAAGACCATAGTGATCCACAATCATCCTACAGAAGTCATTAGTATTTCTGTCAAAGAGCCTTGAGATGACTACTCCCATTAGATAACAGAATGCAAAGTGTGGTAGGCCTATAGTAAATAGAATGTTAAAATCAGAGACCTGAGACAGGAGATCAACTTCAGGGAATCCAGGAGTTGTGGTAATTATGGGGAGGTCTGGGAATCCTTACCCCATCTTTAATGAAAGGCAGTCTTCACCAAGGACCACAGTTTGGGTGAGAGGATATGAAATTCTGGATAACAAGTAAGTGGAGCAGCAGGTGAGCGTACTACTTAATTCCTTTAATTGTGTATGGTGATAAAACAGTAACAAAAAACGACTTAGGAAGAAAATGTTAACACGGCTAGCTCTGCACTTCAGAAAACCTCAATGAGTGACTCAGGGCTGGAGTAACTGAGGGCTTCTGCTTACCTATCTCTCTTTAATGTCTGGGCCACCTGTCTTGGGATGATGCCACCTAATGAATGGGCCTATCTGCATCATTAGTCAATATAATTATCCCCAAGACAATATAATCTAAACTTTCCTCTCAGGTGATTGATTGCAGACTGTGTAGAGTTAGCAAAACTGAGACAATGAGCAAACTCTAGAGGCCACAACACAACAAAAACAAACAAACAAACACATAAAACAAACATACACACTCAAACAAAAAAATACTAGAAATAAATGAAACAAGGCATAGAGGTCCTAGGAAGGACTTCTTTACTGAAACCTCACTCCATGATTTCTAAAATCTATCCAGAGTCATTTCATTTATTTTAGTTATCAATTCATGGACATCCTCTGCTCTGCGAGACAAACTGGCAGTCAGTTCACCATAGGAAACTCCCACTCCTGATTCCCTAAAACTACCTGAGAAGGATTTTCATATACTTTTTTTTTCTTGGGCAATGTCTCTTTAAACTAGAACTTATATAAATAGACAAGGCTGACCTCCAACTCAGAGATTTGGTGCTCTTCTACCTCTTAGGTGCTGGATCTGAAATTTACATCACCAAATTCTCTCTCTCTCTCTTTCTTTCTCTCTCATTCTCTCTCTCTCTGTCTCTCTCTCTCTCACACACATTCTCTCTGTCTCTCTCTATCTTTTACTTTCTGTCTCTGTCTCTCTCTCTCCCTCTCACACACACACTCTCTCTGTCTCTCTCTTTCTCTTTCTCTCTGTGTCTGTCTGTCTGTCTGTCTGTCTGTCTCTCTCTCTCTCTCTCTCTGTGTGTGTGTGTGTGTGTGTTTGTGTGTGTCTTTGTGTATCTACTACATTTGGATACAAAACATGATGTATAATTAACATAAATTTGTGAGTTGAAATCCACCAATTGTAGAGTGAAGAAAGCACACGTGCACAGGCAGTAGCCATGTACAAGCCAGATATGTGGAAGCCATGGTCATCAGTCAGAGCTCGGGCTATTCTTGGAGAGGATCACTTCCAGGAGATTTTGTGCCCTCTCCTGGCATCAGTGGGCACTGCATGCACACAGTGCATATACAAACATGGAATCTGAAGTACACTACCATAAAATAAGCCACAAAACAATGTGTATATTTAAAGATGTAAAGGAGCATTTTCAAGTGTATGTACTGTGTAAATAATAAAACCAGAAGAAGGCCATGAAAGAAACTACACAATTGATGTGAACCACAGTGGTAAAATAAGAAAAGAAACATGGACTTGTTGGTAGGTTTCAAGTCATTCTCTTCTGAATTACAAAGAAAACCAAGATGATTCATGTATAACTACACAAAGGAAAGACACCAAGAGAGTTGCATAAACACAGGTTGATGTATGCCACCACATGTTCCTTGTTTTTCATTCACCCTAATTTCATTCCAGTAGGCATCCATAACTCATATGGTTTCTATGAACTTTTTATTCTTTTAAGGTTTTCAAAGATAACAGATCTTTCTTCGACACAAGTGGACTCTCTCATCTCAGGCACTTACTTCTGAAGGGACTAAACTTACAGTTAACCTCTGCCAAATGGACATGCATCGTTTTTATGTTGTTCACAGATGAAGCCCTAACCCAATTGCTTCAAATGAAATTCCAGGGCAAAAATATTATCCAAAACCCAGAGAACACATTCCTTGGCTGATGCTAAATATAGTTTCCTCAAGATGACATACATTTTGACATTGATCAGCCTTGCATGTCAAAATTCCTAAAATAGCACAGATTTTTTAGTTTAAGGTAAACTGGAAAAAAAATTGTTCCTCATTCAGTGTCACTGAAAATCTATTAAATCTATTAAAACAGGATTGCAAAAAGCTGCTAGAAGAAACACTATATTTACAATAATTGTGTGGCAGTTTCTTTCTATTGTTCTTAGTGAAGTGTTGCAGGTAAAGCAGACATTTCTCTTAAATTATCCTCAGAGGCATCAGGCCAGTGTTAGAAAACAGAGATGAGCCTGTGTTAAGACAGGGTCCGGAGCCAAAAACTTGCTGTACATTGAGACTGGCTGCTAAAGCAAGTTTCTAGTGACAGTAATTAGAGTTGTTGGTGATACAAAAGACTGCAGAAATAGCAATTCCTTCATAGAAGTGTGGGGATGAATGATAGCAAACCAAACAATCTTTAAGTAGTTTGGGGGTAGTTGAACTTTGTTCAAGGATGGTCTGGTTGATGAGGGACCAAATGACATCCTTCTAGTTTTCCATGTGGGTACCTGGGTTGTAGTTCTAAGGTAGAAAGATTAGGTTGTCTGGTGCTATCTGGTTTTTGATATGAGCCTGTTAAAGAAGGAAATACGGGTGATGGTGGCAGTTGCTCCCCCCCAATAACATTGGGACCAATAGCAAATTTGGGGGTATAAAAGCAGGATTCTAGGAGGAGCTTAATTGAGAAGGTGATTCCCTCTTCATATCTCTCTTTATAATGGCAAAGACCCCAGGTTTTTCCTCAATACCAATTAGTTGCATTATAGCCAGGAGTGGTAAAAGTAATTTTAAGACTATTACACCAACCTCTTTTGGGAGATGATGGATGGCATTCCTCAGGGTCCTGTACAGTGTAAAATGATTCATAATATTTATAATGTTTTGAAAAGTTGGAATAAGGATATCCAGAAGTGACTGTGCTTTAGTCTCAACCAGAAGAGGGTTTTTAATTGGTGTCACCTGTAGCAGCTTTAAGGTTGTGAAAGCTAATCCTAGGATCTGCCCCAAAAGTGTTTGGGTTTAGGGGGACAAACAATCCTGTGGGGAGGGGAAGAATTCCATCCTCAGGGATTAATATTTAGTCTGTGGTGTGACAGTCATGGACTGTACCTTATCACCTCTATCTGTAACTCTGTGGCATGTTCTTATTCTGGATAATCGTGGTATGTTTGCTGCCTGGGAAGGCTGGTGTGGATTCATTTGCCCCTGGTGTTATGTTCAGGGGGGCTTCGTGTTTGACCCTTTCTGCAGTTTCCCGGCCTCCTGGGCAGGAGCGTGTAGCCATTAATATCTGTTTTGTAGTAATATTCGTTTTTCCAGTTCATCCCAATCATTCAGAGCCTAAAGAGAGTAGTTGGCTGAAGCCAAGACGGTGGGACGGATAACTGACCAGGAGCATGATTAGGGGATATCTGCCATGGCTGTGGACCGGATGTGGTCCTGAAGTGCGGACCTGAGAAATGTTCCCTGAGAAATGTTCAGACTGTTTACAATTGAAGCATGTTTTTTCTTGGGCAGTCAGTCGGATGTGCTCTTTGGAGAGCAGCCCTTATAGCTAAATCAATTGCATAGCTAGTGCCATCATAGAAACAAAGGCTTACATAAGTAGCCAGTGACTCCTTTCTGTGGTGTCAGAGAGATTCTTGGTAGGTGGAGTCAGTATTCTCAAAAGCAAGCTGTTTAATGAAGGGATTTTCTGGCTCTGGAGGCCAAACATGAACTTGGCTGTCTCAGTCATGTGGCTAACAAAGGAGATATGGTACCTCAGGACTTTGAATAATCTATGTGTGATGCCTGGAAACAGTACTATTAGGGGAAGTCATTCCGTTCTCCAAAACCTCCCTGTCTAATGTGGGAAAGTAAGCCAGCAGAGTATGAGGATTGGGTTTCTTATGTGTCATAGCACACCTCTCCCATACAGCATTGAGATTTAGCATTAGCTGCTGTTTTTCTAGCCATCTCTTTTGCAAATTCAGTGAATTCTGATTTCTATTTAATAAATTCCCCTCTGCTGAGAGCTGCTCTAGCAAAGTGATGCGATTCATTATGTGTAAGCCAGGCTTCAGTAACTCTTTCCAGTACAACCAACTTAAAGGGAGAAGTGGGTCCATAATTACTGACTGCCAATTTAAGTTTTTCTAGGTATTTATGGTCCAGGGGAATAAAGCTCATTGGAGATGGAAAGTGTTGTGCAGTGGATGGGAGTGTTGTGGAGTCCAGAATGGGCCAGGTCATTGGGAATCTCTTCTACAATCTCCTGTGTGTGCTCTACAACTACATCCTCAAAGGTCTGTCCTAGGGCCTGATGACCACTACTGAGTAAAAGCAGAAAGGCTAGAATTGGCTATTTACTTTTGGACTTAGGCAGATTTGAGGAAGGGAAAATTGATTTATAGTGGAGGAAGTCTAAATACCTAAGTTTGTCAGAAGCTGAATCTGCTGTTCTCTATTGTTATTCATAGTTTTAACGTATTTATATTATGAATGTTATGAGATCCATGAGTAGTGATTTCCTCACGAAGACAAATTAAAACCAAGAGGGTTGTTTCATAGGACACTGAATGGATGAAAATGCAGCCTAACTCTGATTACCACTAAAAGTTAGAAGGAAAAAAAGTTCATCAGCATGTATTTAAAAATCAACCTATCTGCATGCAAAGCTCGGGAAAAAGAAAAGCACATAAAATAGCTTGGTCACAATTACAGGTTTCTGAAATTATTATTATTAGCAACTTCGTTTCTGAGGAATGTTGTTATCAACAACAGCAGTCTGGTTTTCTTATGGGTCATCCTGTCCACAAAGAAAATTAAAAACTAAATGAGAGGGCACTCTTGGCCAGAAAGTAAAATTAGAAAGAACAAGTGCTTCTGACAATAGATATATTTAACTCCCTGACTGTAGAGTACATTGTCCCTACCTCAATTTTCTTAAGGACAAGGCCACTGAGCCTGCTGGTCCTAGATAAAAAAACCCTCTATCACTGCAGGTGCACGAAAAAATCCTACCTGGTAAAAATTGGCCTGTGTTCTCTAAGAAATTTCTGTAACCTAGGAAACCTTATTAAACATCCTAGTTTTGAACACTCCCATGACTTTGCTTTTGAGCCTAGTAAAAATAACAGGCTAGCATTGAAACTGACCTTTTAGCTTTGTTGTAATTCCCATAAAAACTATATCAATTCTGTCTTTGTGTTCTTCATTCCTCTACCACTGTGTGGTGTATGACTGTTGACTCCAGTGCACTTGGAATAAAAACTCTTCTTGCTGTTTTCATTGAGTCCATGTTTCATGAGTGATTAGGGGGGTCACTTTTCCTGAATGGGAGGAGGAAGTTACATGCTCTGCACGTGTTTCATAGCAGGTTGTAAGGACATATTCCTTTAGGCAGGGATTGAGTCTGGGGTGGTAGAGAAAGGGCAGAGGCCAGAGTCATCTTTTTTATTTATTTTTCTTATTTTACATATCAAAAGCCACTTCACTCTCCCTCCCTCCATCCCTCCCTTGTCCCTCCCTTCGTCCCTCCCTACCGCAGACTGCTCAGTGGGTAATGGGTCTGCATGGAGAACAAGCCTCGGATGACCCCGTCAGGAGTGGCTATAGTGTGACAGACAAAAACAAACATACTTGAGGAGGTTTGGGTACTACTGCAATTTTTACCTTAGATCATCAGTTTTTTATTTAGAATGTTCAAGGAACAGATCTTTGGCCACAATTCAAAAAATTACAGATATTCTACAGAAATTAATGCACATCAGCATCTCCCTTGAACCATGAAATCACAAGTATATAGCTAGGAAGACTCCTTCTATTTTGGCCTGCTTGTTGTCTGCTTGCCAGACACTTGGTTCACTGAGTTTGGAGAATTGTCATTGTTTTTGAACATTAAACTTTCAACAACATTGACAAGAACTCTTGTGCTGTTTTACTGAGTTTAGGGAATAGTCATTGCCTCTGATCAGCAAACTTTCAACAGCATTGACAAGAACTCTTGCAGTGTTTTAGGGGCCCTAAGATCCCCAAAAGACAAGTTAGTGTTTTGTAGTAAATCCCAAAGCAGCTTGCCTGCGGGTGGGCTATTTTCAAACAGGGACACATTGTGGGAAAATTCATACAGCTTCAACCCTATTAATTTCTCAGGCCTAAGTTGTCATTTGCTCATCCAGTGTTGTGGGTCTTTTGGTTGAGGGCACAGAGGACATTCATCTGCTGATTGCTGGTCTGCATCACTTTCAATAATTGAATCTATATCTAAATGTTCTCTCTAGGCTTCACTGGACTAACAGTGCCAGCTGCAGGCCTGGGAGCTGCAGGCCAATACATTCATAATCAAAAAGCATTATTGTTAACATAGCACAAAATACATCTAGCACCCATTCCATAAGCCAGCCAAGCACGCAACTGCTGGGACCAGGACCGCTTTTCCCCAGGAGAGATAACCACGTATAGTGTGAACCTCTGAACATGTATCCATTGAGATTTCCTTCAGCCATTGCTACACCGTCTCCACTGGGGCTGGTGTGGCACCTCTCTCACCCTCTCCTACACTAACAAGAACCCCAGGCAACCTCTCCTCCCATTCTTCCCAAACTGCACATGTAGGCTGATGCCTTCCAGGAGGGTTCATCAAAATCTGTCAAAATCTGTCAAAATCTGTCAAAAACCATCAAAATCTGGTAGGACCCAGGCACCCCCTCCTGCCTGTATGTTAAGGGAGTAACCCTCCATAGGGAATATGCACCCAAAATCCTATTGTGCACCAGGGTTACATCCTGGTTCCACTATCAAATGTCACTTAAACTACTCATGATTTCTAACTGAGACCAATATTCAGGGAGTATGAGTTCATTCAATGCTGGTTTGCCAGTTATGATTCTGGGTGCCAATTAGCTGCTCTATGTTCAGGTCAACTGTCTCTATGTGTTTCTATAGCATGTTCTTGTCCTCCATGTCTCTATCTGGATTCCAGTTTTGCTCAGTTTAGCTATGGATGTCTGCTTCTATTTTCATCAGCTAATAGATGGTGGGTAAGTTAAATATCAGTCTCATTATCATGGAAGGTCATTTATGGTAGCCTTTTCACTGTTGCTCAGATTTTTAGTTGGGGTAAGTATTGTAGGTTTCTGGACATTTTTCTAGAGTCAGGTTTCTTTTAAAATCTATAATGGCTATCTATTTTATTCTTTAAAGAAACAAGGTTCTTGATATATAGGTCTTTCAATTGTTTGGTAAGTTTTACCTCATGATATTTTATGTTTTTTTGTGACTATTGTAAAAAGTGATGTTTCTCCAATTTCTTTCTGAGCCCCTTTGTTTTCTATGTATAATAGAGCTACTGATTTTTGTGAATTTATTTTGCTTCTTCCTAGATTGCTGAAGGTGTTTGTCAGGTTTAGCAGTTCTCTGGTGTTGTTTTTTTTTTTTTTTTTTTTGGTCGCTTATGTAAACTATCATATCATCAGCAAATAGTGACTATTTAAACTCTTCCCTTTCAGTTCGTGTCCCCTTGATCTCCTTTTGTTTTCTTAATAGCTTAGCTAGAACTTGATGTACAATATTGAAGACATGTGGAGAGAGAGGGCAACCTTTTCTTGTTCCCGATTTAAGAGTAATTTGCCTTAATCTTCGCTCCAACCAGTTTGATATTGGCTATTGGTTTACTGTATATTGATCTCACTATTTTTATGTATGTTCCTGTTATAACTGATCTCTCCAAGACCTTTGCCCTGAAAGGGTGTTGAATATTGTCAAAGGCAATTTCAGCATCTAGTGACATGAACATGTGGTTTTTCTTTTTCCCTTTCTGTCTATGGCTGATAACATTGATAGATTTTCCTATGTTGGTCCATACTTGCAACCCAAAGATGAAGCCTACTTGGCCACAGTGGAGTATTTCTCTGATGTGTTTTTGGATTTTATTTACCTTCATTTTATTGAATATTTTTGCATCAGTGTTCATGATTCGTATTAATCTGTATTTTTCATTCTTAGTTGTTTCTTTTTGTGACTTGGGTACCAAGCTAATGTGGCCTCTTAAAAAGATTTTAGTAATGAAACTTCCGCTTCTATTCTGTGGAACAATTTCAGTAGAATCAGTATTAGCTGTTCCTTGAATTTCTGGTAGAATTGTGCATTGAAGCCATCAATCCCTGGGCTTTCTTTTGGTTGGGAGGATTTTGATGACAGTTTCTATTTCATTAGGCATTATGGGTTAACTGAAGTTGCTTCTGTTTTTGATTTAATTTTGATAATTGACAGTTAAACATGAATTCGTTCATTCCCTTTGAATTTTCCAATTTTGTGGAGTAAGGTTTTCAAACTATGACCTGAAAATGTCTGAATATCCTCAATATTTGTTGTTATGTCCCTTTTTCAATTTTGATTTTATTAATTTGTATCTTCTCTATCTGCTTTCTGGTTAGTTGGATAAAGCTTTGTCTTTCTTGTTGAATTTTTGATAAAAACTAATCTTTGTTGCATTGATTGTTTTACTGTTTTTTATAATTTACACTTTATTGACTTCATCCCTCAAATAGATTATTTCCTGGAATCTCCTCCTTTGGAGTGAGTTTGCTTTTGTTACTTCTAAGCCTTTCAGTTGTGCTGTTAATTCTCTAATGTGACTGTCTTCCTATTTCTTCATATGGGCACAGTGAAATGAACATCCCTCATAGCACTGCTTTCAAGGTGTCCCATATTTTCAGGTATGTTGTGTACCCATTCTTTTTGAACTCTAGGAAGTATTAAATTTCTTTCTTTATTTCTTCTTTGACGCAGGTATGGTGCATTTGCTCATTGTTCACTTTACATGACTTTGCAGGGTTTCTGCAATTTGTGTTGTTGATGAATTCCAACTTTAATTCATGGTGGTCCTACAAGATACAGAGAAAGATTTCAATATTTTTTTTGTATCTGTTGAGGTTTTTCATGTCACCAAGTATGTGGTCGATTTTAGAGAAGCTTCCATGTGGAGCAGAGAAGTATGTCTATTACTTTTAATTTGACTGGAATGTTCAATATATTTCTGTTAAACCCAATTGTGACATAACTTCTGTTAGTTCTTTTCTTTCTTTGTCAACTTTCTGTCTGTTGTTCCTGTTTAGCGGTGAGAGTGAAGGGTTTAAATCTCCCACTATGAGTGTGTGTATGGTTTTACGTGAGCTTTGAAATATAGTAGTATTTTATTTTTAAGAATGTGTGTACCTTTGTATTTAGGGCATAAATATTTAGAATTGAGATTTTGTGCTGATGGTTTTCTCCTGGGATGAATACAAAATGACTGTGTTAATCTCTTTTGATTGATTTTGGTTTAATGTCTAAGTTCTTTGATATTAGGAGAGCCATGCCTGATTGTTCTGAGTTCCATTTGATATGAATACCTTTTCCCAACCGTTTACCCTGAGGTAATGTCTGTCTTTTAAGCTTAGATGTGTTTCTTGTATGCAGCAGAAGGATGGATTTTGTCTTCTTATACATTCTGTTAGCCTGTGCCTTGTTAAAGGCGAGTTAAGACTATTGATGTTGAGGGAGAGTAAGGACAATTGATTGTTAACACTTGTTTGATTTTTATTTGTTGTTGTTGGTGGTGTTTTGAATATATTTGCCCTTCCTTAGCCATGGGTAACTAGTGAATTGGGTATTTTTTATTGCCTCTGTCTTTGTGAGCATAGTTAACTAACTCAGTTTTGAGTTTTCCATGCAGGACTTTCTGTAGGGCTGGATTTGGAGATACCTATAGTGAAAATCTGGCATTTTCATTAAGTGTCTTGATTTCTCCATCTATAGTGATTGTGGGTTTTGCTGGGTATGGTATCCTGGGCTGGCATTTATGAACTCTTATTACTTGTAGAATATTTATCCAGAAACTTCTGGCCTGGAGAGTTTCCATGGAGAAGTCAGGTGTAATTCTTCTAGGTGGTACTTTTTGTGTTACCTGGCATTTTTCTTTCACTTCTCTTAATATTCTTACTTTATTCTGTATGTTTGGTGTTTTGATTATTATGAGTTGAAGGGTCTTATTTCTTTGGTCCAGTCTATATGGTGTTTGGTATGCTTCTTTTCTTTTTCTTCTTTTTTAAATAATAATATCATTTAAAAATTTTACATGTGGATCCCAATTTCCTCTCTCTTCCTTCCTCAAAACTTCCCTCTCTCCCACCTACCCTCGCTCTCTCTTTCACCTGTAACATGAACCCTGCATACCCTCTCCTCCCATCTCCCATCCCCCATTCCACTAGTAGGGCTATGATATCCGGATTGGGTCTTATAAATCTGTCAAGTCATTTGAAGTAGGAACTAGGACTTCTTCCTGTCTCTAGGTTAAGGGGTTATCCCTCCATGCAGGATGTGTCCACAAGGTCCTTTTGTATATCAGGAATAGATCCTGTTTATACTGTCTGCAGTCCCCCAGAATGCTCAGTCCTTCTAGCTGAGACCAATATTCAGGGGTCTAAGTCATTCCCATGCTGGGTTCCTAGCCATCAGTCTGGGGGGGGGCATTAGCTCCTCCTTGTTCAGGTCAGTTGTCTTTGTGAGTTTCTGCAACCTGGTGTTGTCTCCTCTCCTTGCATCTGGTTTCTAGTTTGACTCAGTGTTTGTTTATGGGTATTTGCTTCTGTATCCAACAGGTACTACATGAGGGCCCCATGAGGGTGGATAATTTTGTTGATGCTCTCACTATCAGGGAAGGGCCTTTACGGTAGCCTTTCCATGGTTGCTGGAATTATTAGTTGGAGTTGGTCTTGTAGTTCTCTAGACCTGTTATTTTGGTTTATTTTTCTCTTCAAGCCAATAATGGCTCCCTCTTTTATGCACAACTCTCTATCTCACCCTGATTCAATCTGTCTAGTCACATGTGTTTTCCTCTCCTCCCCTGCTCTTTCTCCTAGTTTTCTCTCCATTCACTGCCCTCCATTTCCCATGTGTTCTGGGGGACCTGTCTCTTTCCCCTTTTGTGAGGGACCATATATGTATCTCTTAGAATACACTTTGTATCCTAGTTCATCTTGTGGTATGTATTATAGGATGGTGATCTTTTGCTCTATGTCTAAACTGTATATGACCGTATATGAATAAGTAAATACCCTGTTCCTCATTTTGTGATTGGGGTACCTCATTCAGGAATGTTTACTCAGGTTCCATCCACTTGCCTGTGAATTTCAAGATTCCGTTTTTGTTTTTTGTATTTTTTTTTCCTGCAGATTACTATTCCTTTGCGTACATGTACCACATCTTCTTCTTCCATTCTTTAGTTGAGGGGCATCTAGGTTGCTTCCAGGTCCTTGCTATTTCAAATAAAGCTGCTATGAACATACTTGAGCCCCTGTCCTTGTTGCATTGGTGTGGGTCATTTGGGTATATACCTAAGAGTGGAATTGCTGTGTTTTGTGGTAAGCTCATTCCCAATTTCCTGAGGAACTGTCATACTGATCTCCACAATGGATGTACGAGTTTGCACTCCCACCAGCAGATAATGAGTGTTCCCTTTCTCCACATCCTGTTCAGCATAATTTGTCATTGGTGTTTCTAATTTTAGGCATTCCAGCAGGAGTGAGATGGTATCTCTAAGTTGTTTTCATTTGCAATTCCCTGGTAACTAAGGATGTTGCACACTTTCTTAAGTGTCTTTCAGCTTCTTTGATTTCCTCTATTGAAAATTCTTTATTCAATTCTGTACTACATTTTAAAATAGGGGTATTTGTTTTTTTGTTGACTAGTTTCTTGAGTTCTTTGTATACTTTGGAGATCAGCTCTTTGTCAGATGTAGGATAGGTAAAAAATTTTTCCCAGTCTGTGGGCTGAAATTTGGTCTTGTCAATTGTGTTGTTTGCCTTACAGAAGCTTCTAAGTTTGAAGAAGTCCCAATAATTAATTTTTTATCTTAGTGTCTGTGCTACTGGAGTTATGTTTAGCAAGCCATCTCCTATAACAATTTGTTCAAGGGTACCTTATAATTTATCTTCTAAGATGTTCATTGTGGCTGGATTTATGTAGAGGTCTTTGATCCATTTGGACTTGAGTTTTGTACATGGCAATAGACATGGGTCTATCTGCAGTCTTCTAAACAACATCATTCAATTGTGCCATAGGTGTGTGGATTGATATTGGCATTTTTGATTCTATTCCATAGGTTTACTTGCCTATTTTTTGAGCCAATACTAGGTTGTTTTCAAAACTATAACTCTGTAGTAGAGCTGAAATTCAGGGATGGTGATGCCTCCTGAATTTCTTTTATTGTACATGGTTGTTTTAGCTATCCTGGGTCTTTTGTTTTTCCATACAAAGTTGATTATTATCCTTTCAAGGTCAGTGGAGAATTGTGCTGCAATTTTAATGGGGATTGCATTGAATCTGTAGATTGCTTTTGGCAAGATTGTCATTTTTACTCTCTTTATCCTTCCTATCAAAGATCATGGGAGATTTTTCCATTTTCTGGTATCTTCTTTAATTTTTTTGTTTAACGACACAATGCTCTTATAGTAAAGGTCTTTTATATGTTTGGTGTTACCCCGAGATATTTTATGTTGTTTGTGGCTACTGTAAAGGGTGATCTTTCTCTGATTTCTTTCTCAGCCTCTTTGTCATCTGAAAAAATTAGAACTACTGATTATTTTGTGTTTATCTTGTATTTTGCTAGTTTGCTGACGGTTTGAGTTTTTCCTTTTCAAATCGGATCCCCTTGATCTCATTTTTTTGTCTTCTAACTTTAGCTATAACTTCAAATGCAATATTGAAGAGATATGGAGATAGAGGACAGCCTTGTCTTGTTTCTGATTTCAGAGGAATAGCCTTAAGCTTCTCTAGATTCAGTTTTATGTTGGCTGTTGGTTTTCTGTATATTGATGTTATTATGTTTAGGTATGTTCATGTTATCACTGATCTCTACAAGACCTTTATTATGAAAGGGTGTTGAATTTTGTCCAAGGCTTTCTTAGCATCTAGGGAGATGATCATATGGTTTTTCTTTTTCAGATTGTTTATATGATGAATCACGTTGATAGATTTTTGTGTGTTAAACCATCATTGCCACTCAGGGATGAAGATGTATGAAGCCTACTTGGTCATGGTAGATGATTTCTCTGATGAATTCTTGGATTTGGTTTGGCAGTATTTTTTTTTAATTTTCTATTATCATGTTTACTGTATGGGTTAGGGAAATATATTAAAGGAATATGAATATGTGATGAGCACAATTGGCCACATGATGTGGAATAACCAAAGATGCAATAAAGAAATCATGTTTCAAAAAAGGAGTGGTGCTGTTCACTTTTAATTTCTTTGCGTGGGAAGAAGCAGTGGGAAGCTCTCTAGAGCTTACTTACCAACCAGACTAGTTGAACTCATAGAAGTCTAGGTCCCAGTGAACAACCACCTTCCAAATAAAGGTCAATGTTTTTCCATGAGCCAAAGTTAACCTCTGGCCTTGAAATGCATCAATGTACATGCAAACCCATTTCCACACAAATGCACACACACACACACACACACACACACACACACACAAACACACACACACATACACACACACGTATACTTGACAATGTTTACTTCCTGGAAGTTTTGTATAAACAATTTTCGAACTTAATTATTTCTCTTTGCTCAATCAATATATTTTTTCTTGTGTATCTTCGGTGCCTAAGATGTTCTCGTCCATCTATTGTATTCCGTTGGTTATGCTTGTGTCTGTAGTTCCCAATGGTTTGCCCAGTTTTTCTATATCTAGTATTCCCTTCAGTTAGAATTTTTTTCTTGCATCTATTTCTGTTTTAAAATCTTGAAGTGTTTGTGTTTTTTTCCTTCAACTGTTTACTTGGCTTTCCTTACTTTCTTGGAGAGATTTCTTTCTTTATTCTCATTTTTTGCGTTGTCTTTCTCCATTTTTTTAAATTTTTGTTTGTTTTATATTCCAATTCTTTACAGAATTTTCTCTTGTTTTCTTTGAGGGCCTTTATCATTTTTATGAAGATATTTTTAAGGCGTTCTTTGCTACTTCAAAGAAGTAGCTTTGAAGCTTTGGTGTGTTCAGTTCTGGTTGTCGTAGGATCCCTATATTATGATGCTGTCATGATGTCTTTCTTCTGTTAGGTGCTTTCTTATATTACTGTTTTCCCATCTCTTCTTCCAGTTAGTGTTGGTGGGGTCTCTCTCTATGTTACTGCCCCAGAGGGTTTAGGTGGTTCAGCTGTTCAATATCTGTAGCTCTAGGTGGTCTCTTCTCAGGCATGGACCCAGCTATTGGTGGTCATAGGTCTGGCAGGTAGAGATTCAGTGTGTTACTCTGGCAGAACCCCGGCGATTGGATAAATGATCAGGCAGGGACACAGAGAGGTCCTGTGTGGATGGCTTGGTCCAGCATGCTGAGAGAAGATACAGGAAGGTCACTCCAGCAGAGGCCTGGTGATGGTGGTCTCAGGCAGATACCCAGCGATAGGGGTACCAACATACTCACCTTAATGTGGATAACTATAGGCTAGTTTGGATTATGGTAATGAACAGCCTTCTTCAGGTAAAGTCATCCTATGGATCTAAAGGAGTTTTAGGGAAAGGGAAACAAGGGGATAATGAGATTTGAAGGACCTTCCTCAAGGCCCATTGGAATCTTAATCTAAACATTGATTTTGGGGCAATGCTGCACTAGGTATGGGGGCCTGAGAAGAGTGTTTGTAGGAACCTTGTTATAAGGAGGGTATGGAGGCTTTTTCAATCTCACTAGCAGGTGTTGGTGGTCTGACCCTTAATTATGAACTACAGTGGGAAATGTGCTAGATTATTATCCAGCAAAATGTCATTAATAAAATTATAGTAGCTCAATGCACTAAAAGGGACCTTTTTAGGTCTGAAAGTTTCCTAATAATCTTGCATTCAGTTTCCTACTCTGGTTTATTTATTTTCATTAACCGTTCCTTCCTGTGGAAACTATGGACAAATGTCCTCAATGGAAAGGAAAATTTTATTAAGTGTTTCTTATTAAGCCAATCACCTGCATTTTTAGAGAGAGATTGTTTGATCTTGATCTCATAATGAAACATATTATACTTACTAAGTTCTTGCCCCATACTCACCTCTGCTTCCGGTAGTATTCATGAACCTGAAGACTTTGTGGAAGGCAGCTTCAGGAGATCGATGAGTGTTTCTCCTACGAGGTCTGCAATGATAATGCTGCAGAAGACTCACTCCATGGATGAGTTGTCCATTAATGAACACTGAAATTCAACTTACAGTATCTTTGAGCCATGTAGGTTGGATGCCAGTTGCCTTGACCCATGAGATTTCAAAATAGAACCCCAAAAACCCAATGAGGGGATGGGAGCAAGAGAAACAGGGGAATTGACCACAAGACAGGATTCTGATCAATTGTGCTTATATATTCAGCAGAGCAAGGATGTAAGAAAGGGGCAGGGGAAGAAAGAAGAATAGTTGAGTACCAGATATTCTTGCAAAGAGAATATGTAAAATCACAAGCAATGGATTTTGACATGAGTGTGAAATCAGGAATTATGAGAATAAGAAAGTGTACGTTGGTGGTGAGGCTAATGGTTATATGCTAGGCTGATCTTGCTTAATAGGTCTAGTTAATGAATCATCAATGTTTTGTGGAATGACTGAAGGCTGTAAATGTACAGCCAAGAGAAAGCCAGCGTTCATCCAAGGTTTGTTCCACAACTGATCATAGATCCAGCCTCAGATTCCAACAGTTTTCATTATTTTAATTAGTACCCGATTTCCTAAAATGTTATTAAGCACACGTGTAACCCTAATGGATTTAAATGATTAAAACACAAATAAGTATTTTTTCCTGTTGTTTCCAAAGCACATGTTTTTCCCAAACATAATGTGTTTTTAGCTTTTCAACTTAAAGCTCCTCAAAATATAAAGATTGGCATAATTCAATCTTTTTTCCCAGACCTCTCAGGAGAGAGATTGGTTAAGGTGGGAAGGTCCTGGACAGCAGAAGAGACTGACTGTTATCATAGTGAAGATGAATTTGTATTAGGAAGGAATGTGGGTCTGTAAACACCCCCAGGCTTGCTGCCATAAATCAAAGAATTCCACCTGGCCTAATAAGCAGCTTCAGCTTTTCAGAGACACGAACATAGGAAAACGAACAACTACACAGTAACAGTCAAAATACAAACCAAGACAAAGAGCTCTCACTCACCTGAGGAGGCTGAGCATTAGAAATTTTGTCATCCCCATTTTTAATCAAGCCAAAGAAATCTGCCCATTCTCCCACAAGGGAAGAAAACTTGGAATCTCACAAACAATATCTATTTTCTTTTTAATAAGAGGTATTGTTTTGTTCTCTCATGCATCCTGCCAATTTTGCTAGTTTGTATGGGCAAGTAATTTTAGCCACTTAGCTGTTCACATATATATATACTTTCGATTTTATCTGTGAGAAAATACTTCCACAGGCTACAGAATTAGATGGCAAACATTTATTCTGTAAGGAGTTTAATTAAGATAAAGAAATCTATAGGGGAAGCTTTGTTAAAACAAAGAAGTAAAGTGGGAGGCCCATAAGAGAAGAGACTTCACCCTGAAATCAGCACTAGGTATTCTTCATAGAGCACTGGAATACATCGGAATACATATATAGCATCACAGTAGTCATCACAGGCACAAGTTTTATACAACACCAAATTACTACATGGGAATATGTTTATATCATCATCACTAGTAATTTTATTATCTGACTCCATGTTTCTCCTGGGTTCAAAGAGAAGCAGTTATAGGCATTCTGAGTCAAACTTTCAAGCCTCACGGACAAAGGTGGTTCAAGTCCAGTCATTGGCAATCATCCCAGATATTGGCCAGATGTCCAGGTTGTGAAGTGCATCATATGTCTCCATTTCAATTATTCTACATAGCATGTAAATTTCTTATTAATTTTTACTAATATAGAAATGAAACATTTGTGTATTGACATGCATCTGGATTTTAAATCAGGAGTGAACACTGGCTTTATCATATGCTGTTTCTGCAACTACCAAAAGAATGTTTGCTTTGTGGTCGACTGTTACATTTTCTCATTACACACATTTGCATGCCTGAGATTCTCTGTTGTTTGTATCCATTTTTAACAGACTACTGTATTTAAAGTAATAAAATGTAATGTGAGATTGTCTGTAGGTATATCATGATGCCTCCTTTGTAAGTAGGGTATCCTGATATTACAGTGCTGCAAGTCCTTTCTCAAAACTTGTTTTTTTTTTTAATATATGAAATAACTAATACATTTTCACACTTGGCATCTTTTAGTCAGATGAATTTGTTGGATATGTGATTTCTTTTATTCCTGATATTGACAATTTATGTCTGTTTTTATCACTAGTGTGGCTAGTGGCTTACTAGTTATTGGTGAGTACTAGATCTTTAGTAAATTATTTTCTCCCAGTTGATTTTGTTTCCTTTGCATTCCTTTTTTTTCTCATTTTGAAGATCACATATTTTTCTAGTTGCAGATGGAAATGGGGTCTCTGAATACAGGAATCTTTCAAAAATAAGCTTTTGAGTATATGCATTTTTCTACAAATACTACAGAGTGTTCTTTTTACAATTTTAAGTATTTATCTTTAAATATTCAAGAAGAAAAGTGAGAGGAGGAAGATGAGGGAGGGAGAGAAAGAGGGAGGATTATTTCAGATGCCACAGGATGTTGTCAAACTCTCTGGAGCTGGTGTTGTAGCAAGTGGTGAACCACCCAAGGTGTGTATAGGGAACCAAATTTGGGCTCTTTGGAAGAGTAGTATGTTTTATTTACTGCTGAGTTTTGCATCCTGAATATCATTATCATTCAACTCAATAAGCTACTCATTCTATTTTTTATAGTTAAAGTTTATATATTTGTGTTTATTCTAGATTTCATATATTCAGTATAGTTGGATTGTCTAAAGATTTCAATGTGATAATAGATTAACTTTGACTACCTAACAATTGTAATTAAAGTTATGTGTTTAAATCTACTATCTTACTGTTTATTATTTATTTGTTCTATAATTAGTTAATCTTTTTGCTGCCTTGTTTTGGATTTGTGTATGTATATGCATTAGTGTTTATTAGTGGAGCACGTGGGTGCCACAGTCCACAGGCAGAATCAGAAGACAATCAGGAATGTCAGTCTCCCACCAAAGTGCTTGAGGTCGGGTCTATCATTTGTTGCCAGGTATATCAGTTTATTGGCCTGGGCCATAGGTCCTAGGGATTCTGTTTCTGTATCACACTTCACAGCAGACACAGTAGTATTCAGATGTGGCCTGCACAGTTGTAGTGGATCCTAGATATCAAAATTCTGGTTCTCATGTCTGTTTGACTACCCATTTAACTATTTCCTGGCAGGTTGAGTTTTTGTGCTTGTTGCTGTTTTATAGCCCTAACTATCTCATCATTTTCACTAGTTTATTAGGTACTTACAATTGTTTTTTCTATTACAACTGACATTCTCCCTATAGCAGCCTACTTCCAGGAAGTGTCATCCTGTTTCAGTTAATATGACCATTTCAGGGCAGGACACTTCACTGCATCCTCTAAACCTTATCAAAGCCCTATGTCACTTTCATGTCTGTTAAGAATGCAGTAACATTTAACATTTACCTTTAAAACTGGAAAAGGTCTTTAGTATTTATCATCTTTAATCTTGGTTGTTTTGCATACTTAGATTTTTATGGTATCATTTTCCTTTATGAAAATTTCTTGTCATTCCTTTCTTAGTGGTGGAACTCTTTCAGCCTTTCTAGGTTTGAAGAAAAACTTACTTCCTTTTCATTTTTGGAAAACATTTCCTCTAAGTATAAATCTGACCTGCAGATCCACCTACAGAACTTTGAATACATTCTTCTGTCGCATCCTTCTCTTTCTGTGTTCTTTATCTTTTTTTTAATATTCCTTGATGGCTTTATGATATTTGCTGTTCTTTGTTATACCGAGTATCGTGAGTGTCTCTCAACGATGACTGTGCTTTGATGCCTGATACTAACAAATAGTGACTACATGTATATTTTTTCTTTTGTTTTCAAATTTCCAATGGGTCTGTGAGGAAATCTCTATTATTCAATTTTACCTAATTGCAAAATGTTCAAGTGAATATCGTCTTCTTTTAATGCAAAAAAGTATTTTCTTTTCGCCACATTAAAATTTGTATTATACCCATATCAACTGCTTCCTATGTACACATATAATTACTAAATTGCTTTATCAGATCCCTTTTAAAATATATATATATATATATATATATATATAAAATATAAAGACAATGCTAATATACTAAAGTATGGTATATAGAAAAGTACTTCTGCATTCTAATCTTGTTAGAATGGCATATAAGGAAATTTAATACAAATCATAATACTGTCATATCAACAAAGGAAATACCACAGCATCACCTTGAAAACATCATATTATTGGGGTTTTTTGGGAAATAATCATTCATAGATTTATACTTACTAAATGTATTTGTATACCTCCTATCGCTTTACAATGTGTAAAAAGAACAAACTATGCTATGTTTTAGTAAACAGTTTGATTCCTGCAAACGAAACTGGGCAGTAGACATTTATATGAAGTACGTGGTGAAATCTTTAGGCAAGAGGAAAGAAGAATTTAATGGATGAGTAGGTATCCTAATCCAGTACTACCAAAAAGTACATCACTGCATGCAGATGAGTATGACCACCTTTTCCAAAGTGTAAATACTTTTCAGGATGAACTTATATAAATAATGCTATGGTGTGGCAGGAAATAGAAAAACACTATTTGCATACTATTTGCAGCATAATATATTTAGAGAAAGTTAACAGCGCAATACACAGAAAAAATAATCTATGCTTTTCACTTTTGAGGAAAAAATGGCAAAAGATTGTGATATTTAGTATGTTACAATAAATGTTCATTATTTATAAGTTGAGCCATGGTGATTAAAACCTTGTGGTATAATTTTATGTACTATTGATTCATTATACAATCAAATGCATAGCCCTTGAAGTTTCCAAAACTTTAGAAGTTTTTCCTATGTAAATTTAGTTAACAAGAGCAAAAAGCACTCAGAAACAGAACACAGCAACAGAAATGACAAACACATTATGTACTGGTAAACTACATCTTCAAAATGAATCACACATATAAGCAAAAAATAAGTCAAACCTCATGTCATCATGCTAACAAAGTAATTACTAATCAATAGTGTGGAAAAAATCCAATTGCCACTTGAAAAAATTACAATGTCATGGTCATGAAAACAATACTGATTCTGTCTCATTATATCTTGCATGAAACTTACCAAATAATACATAAAAATGTATTCTTAGTCTTCAGAAATGGGCCCATAGTCTGTTGGTTTTTCTTGAAGCCTTTTCGCTTCAGCCACCAAAACTTTATTGACTGAGTACCTTTCCAGGAAAGAGTGTATTTCATTTTGGAGATGCAGGGAAACAGCTATAAAATATTGGTTCTTCTCAGTACTCAGCAGGCTGTATTTTGCACAACCCCAGATGTCAATTCTTTCATGCTCATTTAACTAGCTAAATGATATATTTTGGACTTAACCACAAAGATTACCAGAGAATATGATCGTCTGAAAGATTTATAATCACTCATTTGGGAATCTTTTTGTTTAATCACCAAAGAACAAATATGTGAGAAAGAAGCCTTAACAATTAAAAGTTAAAAAGTAGTTGAGGAGCTAAGATCTGTGTCCACATGTCAGTATGCGTCAACTCCAATTATCTTGGTAGTTAGCTATAACAACAAGTAAAAATGTAACGGTTTTTCATGGAATTTTTTCTCAGATTCCCACAATCTACGTTCTTTAGGACACTGTGATACATTCTAATTTTATATGAAACTGTTTGAAAATTCATAATGGCAAGATTTCCAGGAAGAATATATATCATTGTTAAAACTCTAAAGTGTAACCACACCAAACAATTCAAAAAAGTATTTTCACTATTTATATGAGTAGGTATTAATCACACATATGTCAGTACACAGTGATGTTTACTGTCACCCTGGCAGTACAGTGATTTTTTAACTTGAAAACTGAGGAAGTCACTCATTTCCACAATTGTAATGAGCATTTTTCAATGAAAAACTGGGGACAGAGCTGTCCTATTTCATCTGAAGTGCCACAAATGGCTGTACAGTTTGCCAGGCAGTCTGCAGTATTACACCCCTTCTTAAGGAAAGCATAACTGTGGAGAGACAGACTAGTGAGCAAGTAATAAAGCTCACTATCACTGTCTAGCTACTGAAAAGAAGATGCCAGTAGAAAGCAGCCATTTGTTTAGCTGTAAGTACTTCTTTTCTAAAAATGAATCAATATCAATTAGTAACTGTAATAAAAAGATAATACATTATAGCACACATTATCAAATCTTGGAAACTCCCATGTGTTCCAACCTGATGTGACCTCTTTATTCGTGAACATAATTTAAAGTCTTCTGAATATTACTGAGCCAAGAAAATCTTTTGTTTAATAGTGTATCTGCATAACATATAATGTAACTTAATGTTAGCACTATTCTCATTTTAAGAGTCACAATATATCAGTAATAAACCCTAGAAAGCCTATAGTGGTTTATGACATACTTTAGAAATTTCATGTTTGCAAATACCATACTCTTATATTAGCAATCCATTTGTTCTACCCTGTACCTATCTACCTGGGAACTGTCCTATGAACTGTTTTCAAATGCCATTATTGCCATTTACTATAGGCAATTGTGATTGTACCTTTGACTTATCACATGAGGTATTGAATTTACATAATCAAAGCATTCTTAGAAGATATTTTATGTAACACACACACACACATGCACGCACTTACACACACACACACATAAACACACACACACACACACACACACACACACACACACATCAACGAATACATTCTAGTATCCATACAAAAGCTAATGAGTATAGATTTGTCTGTTTCTATGCACTCACACATATGGATTTTGTGAATGGTTTGTGGATTATTTTTACCTCCAACACAACATAGTTGTGCTCTTGCTTTGTGACATCACTAAAGCCAGGTATTAGCACACTTTACCAAGCACCTTGCCATGAAAGTGACATCATGTCACATTAAGCCCTCCATCATTTCTTATTAGCTAATTAGTTGAGTACTTTTCTGAGTTAACACACTGCTCCTTTTATGGAATAAGATTTTTTTGACAATTACTCATTTTGTATCCCAGGGTAGACTGAAATTTCTAATTTCCATGCTTCAGAATGATGAAATCATAGCCAAGCATTACCTCTTCTGACTCACTGTAAACATACAGAATCTGGCCATTTGCTGGACATGAAGTTATAAATATATTCATACAAAGCAATTTGTATTTAACATTTGAAACTCTGTTTAGCTCCATTATCCACTTTTTAATTGAGTTGTTTCATTTTGAGTTCTGATGGGACAGGCAATTTTATTTTGTTTCAGATATTTTTATTATTTTTACTTATTTTCCCTATCAATCAGAGTTCCTTCTCCCTCTCTGCCTTCCTCCCATGTTCCCTAACCACCCTCTCATGATATGCCCCCACACACCATAGGGTGAGTCATAACCTCCAGGAGTTATCAACAAAATATCCTAAGTCATTTGGAGTACAAACTAGGCCCTCCCTCCTGCCTCTAGGATAAGGGGGCATCCTTCCAGAAGGAATGGGCTCCCAAAGTCCTTTCATGCACCTGGTATACATCCTGGTTCCACTGGTTGTTTTTGTTCTTGTCTACTCTTCCCCCGACTCAATCTTCCTACTCCCACTTGCTCTCTTTTCCTCGCCTTCACTTTCACCTAGTTCCATCTCCAATCTCTGCCCCTACTCCCAATATGCTCAGAACTTGTTGTTTTCCCATTCTGTGAGGGACCTTGTATGAATCTCTTAGAATGGTCTTTGTAGCCTAGATTCTCTGGAGGTGTGAATTACAGCCTGGTGATCCATTGCTCTATGTCTAAAATCCATATATGTGTGAGTTTATACCATGTTTCTCTTTTTGTGACTGGGTTACCTCACTCAGGATGGTTTCATTGAGTTCCATTCATTTTCCTGTAAATTTTAAGGTTACATAGCTTTATTTCCACTGAGTAGCATGGTGTTGTATAAACATGCCACATCTTCTTTAACTATTCTTCAGGTGAAAGGCATCTAGCTTGCTTCCAGAATTTGCTATTACAAATAATGCTGCTAAAAACATCGTTGTACACATATGTTTGTTGCTTGGATGTGGATCATTTGGGTATATGTCTAAGAGTGGTATAGTTGGGTTATGTGGTAGACTGATTCTGATTTTCCTGAGGAACTTACATAATTTTTGCCAAAAATGGCTGTCTAAATTTTCACTTCCACCAGCAATGGAGTGCAGTAGTAATTTCCAGGAATCTATGAGGTAGACATTAGCAAAGTCCCTTTGTAATGGATAATATAACGTGTGAACCACTAATATTCACTATTTGAGGCACACATGTCTAGAACAGATCTAGGAATCTAGCCCTATAATCTGGGAATTACAGCATGCTCTGTCTGCAATATTCATTAGAGCCTGTTTATTCAGAGCATGTTGCAGTGCCCAAAGAATAGCTGGTCTCACCTAAGTTCCATGCCACAAGAGGGTGTCCATGACTAACACTTGCTCAAAATGGCCAGGATCCAGAAACTGGATGGCTCTGAGACCTCGATTAGAAACAGATATACACAGAGAGTAAATGCGATGAATGCTAATGTTTTTGTGCTATTCTCCTAGGAAAACAGCGTACACTAAGTGTCATCAACAAGTGATGGAGGAAGGCATAGATGCCTAAGGGCAAAGAGCAAGCAGAGAAAGGTATCTCCCTGGTGAGCAGAGGAAGCATTGTAGTAGCCAGATGGATAAGGAAATCAAGGAGAACACAGCCCACAAATTCAAGAAAAGTTAGCTCATAGCATCTCACTGAGACTTAAGTGGTAATCACATAGCCAGCATGAGTTTGAACCAGACCTGTGCTTACAAGCTGTATAAGGTTTAACTTGGGTTTCTCTTGCAGGAACAATGTAACAATGGTATTGGTGGTGTCTCTGACTAAATTCCCCCTTGTGTGACTTAGTTTTTCCTGCTGTTTTTTTCTTGTACCACAACATTAGGAAGGTAATTTTTAGTAGTATTGCATCTTCTAGGACAAACTTGGTTGGTAGCATTTGGAGGCCTGGTCTTTTCTGCAGAAAAGCAATGAAGTAGTGCATATCGATCAGAAGAGTGGTAAGGATGAGATTAAGAGGAGGGATGGAATGGAAACTTTGCTTGGAATATATTGTATGAAAGAATAATAAATAAAAAGAAAACAAAGTTACCATGGCATATCCCACATAAAACTCCTTCTATAAAAAACAAGGAAAGTAGCAATTAAAAAAAATACAAGTCACATGTAAAGAAAAACCAACATTAACAACTGCTTTCTAAACAGAAATTTTAAAAACCAGAAAATCTGAGGCAAGCCATTTCACATGAATAGAAATAACTAGCTCAAGGTTTAGTAAGGATGATTTTACAGTTTCCTCCTTCAACATGATACGAAACTTTATTTTATATATTAAACTACCTACTATAAAACTTCATGAGATCATAAACATCTCAGCACTGTGGCAAGATTTCACAAATCAGGTTCTCCATGAATTAATAAGAATTATAGAATGAAAGCGATTATCACCACACTCTCTTTCATAATTGATGGGAAGAAAATAAATTGAAAGACTTTAGTGTGCAGAGCAAGGATGTAGGAAAGGGGCAAGAAAATAGTTCTTACACGTAGAATATAATAAATCACAAAGAATGGACGTTGACATGGTTGAAAATATAAGGAATTATGAGAACAAGAAATGTTAGTATGGTGATGGGGCTAGTGGTTATTTTCTAGTCTGATCTTGTTAAATAGGGCTAGTTACTGAATCAGCAATTCTTTGTGGACTAACTGAAGTCTCTAAATGTATAGCAAGAGAAAACCAGAATTCAGCCAAGGCTTGTTCCATACCTGATTATAGATCCATCCTCAGATTCCAACATTTTCTTTACTTTAATCAGTAGAAATATTGTTGTGAAAAAAACATTTACCAAAAGCTCTTTACAAATCTGAACCAACTGAAATGCAGTTTCACAATTTATTACCAATGAATAAGTAAAAAGAAAAAAAAAACTGTTTTAAAATATTTGTAACATGGAAAATAAGCTTGAAAGCCAATACACTCCTGACAAAGGGAGGATTTCATTTGTATGTCACAAGACATTTCATATTGCAATAGTAATGAAAACACGGTCCTGAATGATAAGTACCTATGCAGCCCAATGGATTTAATGTTTTCATTACTTATGCAGGATTTTGTATATATTTCCAGCAACACTCTTTTGAATGATTAAACATTTTCTATCACTGACATTCACTTCAGAAATTATATCAAGTTGGAATTATTCTTAAATATTTTATTCATGTGTACATCATCCTGCTGATATTCGGACTGGCTTACTTTACTATTTCTTGTCTGCCTTGCAAAAAATGTTGAAGGACAGATTAAAGCTATGATGGTGAAAATCTGTAAAAGAATAATGTGTATTTCAGTATGTATCAATGTACCGGGTTTCAAAATTTGTCACTACATTAATCCTATATTTCATATTTGATGAGAGCTTTTTGTAATATGACATTAAAATGGCATGAAATTACTTCTGTTGTAACAAGTGAATATATTATCATGAAGAAATGTAATTTCTCCACCTTATTATTAATAATCAATTATGTAGATCTAGCTAAATTATATATTGTACCTTAATTCCAAATATCTGTTAAGCACTGCGGTTGTGTCATTCCCTGTGTCCAAGTGTATTAAATTGAAAGTAAACAAAAAGATCAGATATTAAAAGACTCATTAATGAAGATAAAAGCATTTTGTGTTTTCTGTATCTACCAATGATAACACATTCAACCTTTTTTTATGTAAACTAACATGCAGTTCTGATAATTTCTCAAATATTAACACATAAATAATCTATATTATTTTGAGACAATTTTGTATACATTCACTAAATTTAAAAAGGTACATTAGCTACATTAACCGATTAATGTGAATAATACTTTAACTACACTATTCAGAGGACAATATTCACAAAAAATCCAAAACCAAATGCAGCACAAATTTCTTTACTGAACAAAAATTGGCCTGAGAGAATGGCAAAAAATTTGGAAAAGTATTTTTTACTTTGCATATAAACCTTTATCCACTTATCTCTTCTACCCTGCAAGTCACATATATGAAGTTTACGGCTTTCTGAGCTTGCTGACTAAAATCCAAAAGATCTCTGCATCTTTATCAGATTCTTATCATTTTTCTTGAGCTATTTTTCCTCTGACTCTTTTTTCTTATTATTATTTTGTGTTAGATTTTGTTTTATCATATTTTGTGTTACTCTTGTCCATTGGAAACCAGTTAATTTGTAATGAGAGTCAGAGATGTTGTGAATATGGACAGGAAATTCTATAGGGAGGAAGTGAGAGTAGGGAGAAGAAAAATCTATTTTTCATATAAGAAAAAGTTAAAGTATATATCATCTTTCCCTCTCTACCCCTCTCACTTACACACTGACCACCCTCCATTCTCATCCCACAACCCCATTCCACTTGTAGGGCTATGCCAACCAGTGGGGTAATATAAATTTGTCAAGTCATTTAAATAGGGACTAGGCCTTCTCTCCTGTCTCTAGGTGTATGGGGTGTCCCTACACAGGGGATGTGTCCACAACGTCCATTTTTGCACTAGGAATACATCCGGGTTCCACTGTCTGAGGTCCCGTAGATGATTCAGCCTTCTTAGCTGAATCCCATATGCACAGGGTCTGAGTCAGTCCCAGGCTGGATTCCCAGCTATCAGTCTGGAGGCCTATTAACAACTCTTTGTTCAGGTCAGCAATTTCTGTGTTTCATCAACCTGGTTTTGCCCGCTCTCTCTCTGCATCTGGTTCGACTTCGACTCAGTGTTTAGGATATGGGTATTTGCTTCTGTTTCCAACAGGTACTAGATGAAGCCTCCATATATTGGATAAGTTAGTTGTTGATCATACTATCAGGGAAGGGCATTTATTGTAGCTTTTCCAGAGTTGCTCAAATTGTTAGCTGGAGTCAGTCTTGTAGGTCTCTATACTTTTCTTTAGGTTCAATTTTCTCTTCAAACCAATAATGACTCCCTTTTCATATTCTCTCTCTCTCTCTCTCTCTCTCTCTCTCTCTATATATATATATATATATATATATATATATATATATATATATATATATCTTTTTTGTTTTCCTGACTCAATCTGTCTAGTCACACATGTTTTCCTCTCCTCCCTTTCTCTTTCTCCTAGTTCTCTCTGCATACACTGCCCAATCACTTCCCTATGCTCTGGAGGGACTTGTCCCTTCCCCCTTATGTGAGAAACCTTAGATGAATCTCCTAGAACACACCTTGTATCCTAATTCTTCTGGGTGTGAATTATAGGCTTTTGATCGTTTGATCTAGGTCTAAAAATGACATATGAACGAGTACATACCATGTTCCTCTTTTTGTGACCGGGTTACCTCATTCAGGATGGCTTCTTCAATTTCTGCGTATATCAATATTCCATTACTTATTTTACTGCAGAGTAGTATTCCATTGTGCAGATGTGCCACATCTTCTTTATCCATTCTTCATTGGAGGGGCATCTAGGTTGCATACAGGTTCCTGCTATTATACATAATGCAGCAATGTTCATATTTGAGCACATGTCTTTGTTGCATGGATGTGGATCATTTGGATATATACGTAAGAGCAGAATTGCAGGATCCTGTGGCAAACTAATTCCCATATGACTGAGGAACCACCATACTGATCTCCAAAATGGCTGTACGATTTTGTGCTCCTACCAGCAGTGGAGGGATTTTCCCCTTTCTCCACATCCTCTCCAGCATAAGTGGTTATTGTTTTTTTCTAATTTTTGCCATTCATGCAAGAGCAAGATGGTATCTCAAAATTGTTTTGATTAGCATTTCCCTGATACCTAAGGATCGTGAGCTCTTTCTTAAGTATCTTTCAGCCTTTTTGATTTCTGCTATGGAGAATTCTTTCTTCAATTCTATACTGTATTTTTTATTAGGGTTATTTGGTATTTTATTGACTAGTTTCATGATTCTTTCTATATTTTAGAGATCAGCCCTTATCAAGTGTAAGATTGGCCAAATTTTTTCCCAACCTGTGGGCTGCCGTTTGTTCTTGTCCACTATGTCCTATGCCTTACAGAAGCATCTGAGTTTGAGGAGGTCCCACTTATTAATTGTTGATCTCATTGTCTGTGTTACTGGAGTTATGTTAGGAAGCTTACTCCTATACAAATTTGTTCAATGGATTCTCCTACTTTCTCTTCTTAGAGGTTCATTGTGGCTGGTCTATGTTGAGAAATTTCTTAAGTTTTGTTCATAGTGATAGACATGGATCTATCTGCACTCTTCTACTCATCATCATCCAATTGTTGCAGCACCATTTGTGGAAGATGCTTTCCTCCAACAATTCTATGCTATTAACTGTTTTGTCAAGAATAATGTGTTCATAGGTGTGTGGGTTAATATCAGGATTTTAGATTTGTTCCATTAGTCTACCTGTCTATTTTTTTGGCAATACCAAAGTGTTTTCAGAACTATAGCTCTGTTGTAGAGCTTAAAATCAGGGATGGTTATGCCCCTGAAGTTCTTTTTTTGTACAGGGTGGTTTTGGCTAACCTGGGAATTTTGTTTTTACATAAAAATGTCGTTATTATATTTCAAGGTCAGTGAATAATTGTGCTAGGATTGTAATGGGGATTGCATTGAATCTGTAGATTGCTTTTGACAATATTGCCATTTTTTCCAATATTTATCTTTCCTATCCAAGAGCATGGTAGATCTTGCCATTTTCTGGTATCTACTTTAATTTCTTTCTTTAAAGCCACAAAGTTCTTATTGTATATGTCTTTCCCATGTTTGCTAAGCATTTCCACAAGACACTTTATGTTGTTTGTGGCTATTGTAAAGGTTGATCTATCTCAGCCTCTATGTCATATCAATATTATAGGGCTACTGATATTTTTGAGTTTATATTGATCCTCCTAGTTTGCTGAAGGTGTTTATCAGCTGTAAGAGTTCCCTGGTATAGTTTATTAGTTCGCTTATGTAAACTATCATATCAAGTGCAAGTAGACAATTTGAATTCTTCCTTTCCAATTTGGATTCACTTGATCTGCATTTGTTGTGTTATAGCATGAGCTAAAACTTCAATTACAATATTGAAGAGATATGGAGAGAGAGGGCAGCCTTGTCTTGTTCCTGGTTTTAAAGAAATCACCTTAAGCTTCTCTCCATTCAGTTTGGTGTTGACTGTACTTTACGGTGTATTGCTCTTATTATCTTTAGATATGTTCCTGTTATCCTGGATCATTCCAAGACCTTTATCATGAAAGGGTATTGAATTTTGTCAAAGGCTTTTTCAGCATCTACAGAGATGATCATATGATATTTTCTGTTTCAGTTTTTATTTGGTGGATCACGTTGATAGATTTTTGTATGTAATATCATCCCTGCAAACCAGAGAGGAAGCCTACTAGGGCATGTTGTGTGACTTCACTGATGTATTCTTGGATTTGGTTTGCCAGTAATTTATTGAGTATTGCTTTTACAATATTCATCAGGGATATTAGTCTGTAGTTTCGGTTTAGTTGTGTTTTTGTGAGGCTCATGCACCCATGTGATTGTGGCCTCCTAGAATGAATTTGGTAATGGACCTTCTGTTTCTATTGTGTGGAACAATTTGAGGAGTATTGGTATTAGCTAATCCTTGAATTTCTGATAGATATCTGCACTGAAGCTATCTGGCTTTTTGCTTTTTTATTGGTTGGAAGGCTTTCGATGTCTGCTTCTATTTCATTAAGGTTACAGTTGTACTTAAATTTTTGGCTATTCTAGATTCAATTGTGGTGAGTGATAGTTATCCAGTAGTTATCCATGTCATTTGAATTTTCAAATTTTGTGAAGTACAGGTTTGCAAAGTATGACTTGAATATTGTCTATATTTGCTCTGTGTCCGTTGATATGTCCTCCTTTTCTATTCTGATTTTGTTAATTTGCATGCCCCCCTTCCATTTTTGTTAGATTGGATAAAGGATTGGCTATCTTGTTGATTTTCTCAAAAAACCAACTCTTTGTTGCATTGATTTTTTTTGCATAGGATTCCTGGTTTCTGTTTTATTAATTTCAGATACCGTATTGATTATATTTGGCATCTACTCATCTGGGGTGTGGTTGATTTTCTTGTTCTAAGGCTTTCAGTTGCACAGTAAATTCTCTAATGTGACTATGCTCTGATCTTCATTTGGGCACTTACTGCAATGAACTTTCCTCCTAAAACTGCTTTCAAGATGACCCCTAAGTTCAGGTATGTTGTATCCTCATTGTTGTTGCATTTTAGGAAGTCTTTCATTTCTTTCTATTTTTCTCCTTCATCTCAGATGTGTGGCAATTACACATTGTTCAGTGTCCATGAATATGTAGGGTTTCTACGATTTGTGTTATTGTTGAATTCCAATTTTAAAGCATGGTGATCTGATAAGATACAGGAAAGTATTCCAATCCTTTTGTATCAGTTGAGACTTGTTATGGCACCTAGTTTGTGGTCGATTTTATCGAAGGTTCCATGTGGAGCAGAGAAGAAGGTATATTCTTTTGTGTTTGGATGGAATGTTCTATAGATATCTGTTAAATCCAGTTGAGACATACATTCTGTAAGTTCTTTTTTTGTTGAATTTCTGATTGGTGGTCCTGTCTAGTGGTGAGAGTGTTGTGTTTAAGTATCCCACTATTAATATGTGAGGTTTCATGCGAGCTTTTATTTTAGTAGCATTTATTTCTGAATGTGTCTGACTTTGTATTTGCCACATTGATGTTCACAATTTGGACTTTCTGGTGTTGATTTCTACTGTGATGTATATGAAATGATTATCTTCATTTTTTTGCTTGATTTTGGTTTGAAGTCAAACTTGTTACTTATTAGGATAACCTCACCTGCTTGCTTCTTGGGTCCATTTTATTGAAAGTTTTTTCCAACCCTTTACCCAGAGGTAATGCCTATCTTTGAAGCTTTGATGTGTTTTTTGTATGCCACAGAAGGATGGATTCTGTCTCCATATCCATTCTGAAAGTTGGTGTCTTTTTATATATGAGTTAAGATCATTAATGTTGAGGTAGAGTAAGGACCAATAATTTCAGTGATTGTTTTTTTTTTTTTTAGATTTGTTTTTCGCAGAGGTATTGTGAATATATTTGTCCTGTTTTACCCTTGGTTTCTGGTGAAGTGGAGTTACATTTTGCCTAAATATTTGTGAGCATAGTTAACTTCCTTGGGATGGAGTTCTCCTTCCAAAACGTTCTGTAGGGCTGTATTTGCAAATAAGTGATGTGACAATCTTGCTTTGTCATTAAACATCTTTTATCTCCATCTGTAGTGATTGAGATTTTTGCTGGGTATGGTAGTCTGGGAAGGCATTTATGGACTACTAGTACTTGTAGAACATCTTTCCAGGATGTCCTGGCTTTGAGGGTTTCTATGGAGAAGTCACATATAATTTTGGTATGTTCAAAGACAATGATTCTTCTCTATACTCAGTAAGTCAAATCTCTGATGTGCTGACCAAAAGCAGGCCAAAATAGACAGAGACTCTCAGTTGTGCACTTGCGTAGATGAATTTACTGTCTCATACTTCAAAAAGAATTGCTGATATCTTTATAGAATATCTGTTTATCTTTAAACTGTGGCCAAAAATCCATTCTTTTTGCATGAAAACCAAATACTTTGAAGTAAACTTTGCAGCAGTTCGCAAACCCTCCAGAAGTGTGTTTGTGTCTGTCTGTCATGCCAAAGCCACTCCTGATCTTGTCATCTGACCCTTGGTCTCCAAGAAGACCTGCAGACCTGTTACCCACTAAGCTGTCTACGGCAGAAGAACACTATGAATTGGGAAAGATAAATTCAGGAATGTTCATCAGATATGATGGAAGGAATGTCACTACAAAACCTGAAGGAAGATTAGGAGACAAATGACAACAAGTTTGTATGATATTTCCTAAAGAACATATTTTTGTAGTTTCTTGCACTTCTACATGATACATATATGAAATAATTACAGGACTACTGACTTTATCTTGACAATACCACACAAAAGGAACAGAGACTGACAATAATTTTAGCACCAATATAAGAATCTTCACTTAATTTTCCTAAATAAAATAATTATTATGTGTAAGGAAAATACCTTCAGTTTTTAACTTTCCTGTCTTTAACCCTTTGAAACTCAAGTTATTAGTACTGATATTTAAAGCTTCTAGCAGAGTATAGAACAGGCATTCAGATAGTGAGCATCCTTATTTTCTCCAAGTATACAAAATCTGTTTGATTCTCCATTTAGAAAGTTTGCTTAATTATTGGAATGATTTAAAATTATTCATTACATGTATATATGTCCCTCCTTGTAGCTAGTTGTTTTCCACCAGCCAACCACCGCCGGTCTGGTCCTGCCACCTCCCCAGCCCCCAATAACACGCTGAGACTCTATATTTGACATAGGTCTGTCAGCCAGGTACTTATTCCTTATTGGCTAGCTCTTGATTAATTATTAACCCATTTCTATTAATCTAAGTATTTCCACATGGCTCAACTTACAGAGGAGCAACTGACAGGCTTTTTGCTCTCTTTCGGCTCCCCATATTATTCCTCCTTCCTACTTTGTCTTTCTTCCTTGTCTCCTAGCCCTGCCTATCATCTTTTTCTATTGGCCCACAGTGCTTTATTCATTAACCAGTATGAGAAACAAATTTACAGAATAACATCTCCCATTATCTCCTCTTTTCTGTCTAAAATAAAAGAAGGGTTTTAAACTTAACATAGTAAAATATATCACAAAACAGTTATGAAATAAAAACCACAGTTAACAATATTATATCCATTGACATTCAGTAAGACTTAAAGAAAATATTCTATGATCTATCTTATCTTTGTGTGTCTAAAATCCTATATGTAACTTATCTTTAATCCTAACTATGGAAAACTATATCCATAAGTATCTGTCTTCAACTCCTTCAAAGACCACAGAAGGATAATGTATAAACTCTAGAAATAACAGAGACAACCTGCCTTGTAAGTCACCTGAAGTTCTTCTGTAAGGTTCCATCTTCAACCCATTGGCCATAGTGTCTCTTGCAGACTCTTCAGCAAAGCAGGAAACTGTCAATCTGTATTAGTTGTTTGTCAGTCATTTTTCTCTGTGTCCTGTAGAATGTCTGGCAGCTGTTCCATGAAGCATGAATCCTGTAGCACTGTCCATCTTGTTTCAGCAGTTACTTTTCTCTGGGACCAGGATGTCCAGCATAATGTCAAGCAGTACAGACAAGAGCAGTATCTGGCCCATATGGCTAGTCTTGCCATATTGAAGCCAAACTTTATAACGAATTTCTTCAATGGCCATCTTCCTTTTTTATGCAGTTGGTGTTGCCAGGAGCAGTTATGTCTCACTGTCAAGAAAATCCCTAAAACATTTTAAATGCCATATTCTGTAGATCTTTGAAAGGGTTGAAGAATGACTATTCATCTCAAATACATATCTGCATATGTAGAAATCTGAACTAACTTAACTCCAAGTTTTGACTATCATAGGTAACTCTCTATAACTTGTACTACATTGCACATTACATTTTTCAATGTGCTATATAAACACATTACCTAAACAAGAGGAGAAATATACACATCACAAAATTTACCTTAAAATTGTATCAATAAGTGAAAATCTGTTTCAAAACAAAGTATTCATATCTATACTATTATTACCCTTTTACCTGTTAAAAGATTGC
The DNA here is from genome assembly GCA_030556225.1 of Cricetiscus sungorus. Lineage (NCBI taxonomy): Eukaryota > Metazoa > Chordata > Mammalia > Rodentia > Cricetidae > Cricetiscus > Cricetiscus sungorus. Next base: position 66,516 of record JANBXA010000628.1, read on the forward strand.
TTGTGATCATTAACCATTTATAAACAAGTCCACTTAAATGAAAACAAATATTTATAAACAATATCTGGCAATTCTTTCCAAAAAACTTCCTACTGGTAGTGGCGCTGCCAAGGGGGATCCTAAGCAGATGCAGACATCCTGGCTGTAGTGGTCTGTAAGGCTTCATTATCTCATTGACATTGCTTCAGGGGGGTCTTGCTTGATCAAACCACGTTAGTCTGGAAGGAATCCACAGCTTTTCATTTTCTGTGGAAACAAAAATAGAAATCCGTTTTCCCAGGAACTTGTCCTTAGACTTAAATTTTGGAGTCAAAGCATTTTTTAAATATATAAATTAGGTTAATCCCGCAGCATTTGTTTTATCAGTTTTTGTTATATCCTCATCAGTCAAACAATTTAAAGATAACAGAACAGCGACATAATCCAAAGTTTATCTGTGCTTTTCATCTTTAAGTGGCTTTTTTATTATTCTATAATTTTTTTAACTTCTATTTTTAAATAATTTGAGATGTGTGTTTCTGTTTAACTTTTATCTGTCCTGGAATTCACTCTGTATACCAAGTTTACTTTGAAATCACATAGATCTGCTTGTGTCTGTCTCCCGAGTGCTGGATTAAAGGCGTGAGCCGCCAAACCTAGCCACCCTCTTTAATTTTAAATCGATTTTATATCTTCTCTCTTTATTTCCCAAGCTTATTTATATTTTAAAACACACTGCAAAACTTCACTGCAGCTCTGGTATACACCAATGAATTGTTAGAAGAGCTCTTTAAAAGCAATGCAATTTTTTAGCCGCTTATGTTAATTTTGGAAACCTCAGTTAAAGGAGCCATGGAACTCTCTGTCTCTAGCAGAACAAACTCCAACTGTGAAAAATTCTACTACCAAGGAGTCTTGCTTGTCTTTGTTTTATTGTTTCTAAAACATTTCTTAAGCTTTTCTTATTTTTATGTGAAAGTTCTTATGGCCACGTTGTTCATCAATATTAGCTAGTTGTTTTCTGCCAACCAGCCACCAATAACATGCTGAGACTATGTATTTGATATAAGGCTGTTGGCCCTGTACTAATTCTTTATTGCTAGCTCTTTCTTAATTATTAATCCATTTACATTAATCTAAGTATTTCCACATGTCTCATCTTACTGGGGAGCAATGGGACGGCATCTTGCTCTCTTTCGGCTCACCATCTGACTCCTCATTCCTACTTCCTCTTTCCTCCTTGTCTCATAGGCCCACCTATATTGCTTTCCCATTGGCCCACAGTGCTTTATTCATTAACCAGTATGAGAAACATTTACAGAAAAACATCTCCCATCACCTCCTATTCATGAACCTGAAGGATTGTTGTCAAATACCAATCCAACATCTACTGAAAAGATCATTTGGTCTCTATTTAACATTTTGTTCTTTCCAATTGTTTTACATGTATTAATTTACTATATTTATTATTATTACCATCTCTTGGATGAATCTGCAATGATCCTTGCAGATGGTGAATTTGAGCTGTTCCTGAAATGGAAATTTTCTATTATGGCACATATTTAGAAATGTATTTATATCATTTCTTCACTGAAGTTCTGGTGAGATTTTGTGTGAATCCATCTGGTTGTCATTAGTTGAAATTTTTTTATTACTATTTTTAAAGTGAGGACACATGATTTTGCAAATTAAATTATATGATTTATTGTGATTCATGTTTGTTAGGTTATGTTCTATGAAATCCATCCCTTAGTATACAAGGAGTGTCTGTCATGCCTGGTCTGGCAGTACCTTAGTTCAAATAAACAGAGAGAGACAAGTTTAAACTGTTTTTCAGATGGCTCAGACTACTTATTGGCCATTTCTTTCTTAATTATTAACCCACTTTTACTAATATAATTATTTCCACCTGGAATTTGCTTACTGGAGAGCTCAGTGTACCCTAATCTCCCAATTGTTCCATGGCATCTTCTGCCAGGTCATCTCTTTGTCCTCATCTTTTACTTATATCCCTGCCTGTAGTGCCTGCCGGGCTATGTGAAATAAGTGTTTTATTCATTTACCATGAAAAGAAACATATGAATTTAAGGTCATCGCCAAGCAGCTTTTTTTATTTGGTTATACATATTGTAGGTAAATTGAAGTAACTGACAAGCATTTTTATAAATAACTGAAACTAGAAAGACAAATAGTAGTTATGTCCTCAAATTTTTGAATATTATCTTTTAAGAATTTGGTCTCTATGTTTTCTATAGAATGTCTACATAATTTGGGTAGTTAGTATGTGGACAATATTGATGTTGTCTTTTTTCCATGAAGGGACAATTGAAGCTAGTATTGTAACTGGACATTGGTAGCCCATGCCTGCAATCCCTGCACTCAGCATACAGAGGCAGACAGATTTCTGTGAGTTTGATTGTAGAAAACTGATATTATGACCCAATAAATAAAATCTGATTAAGAATATTTGTGACTTGTTTTCTGTTTTTATGGATCAAACTTGAACAATATTGCCATAGTAATTAGATACCATCAAGAATACAATGTGAAGACCAACATACTTAAACATTGAATGTATAGACATCAAACTCGAATTCAACCCTCTATTTCAATTCTACAGGAGGAGAAAGAAGTCATCAATTTTTTCTAATTATAAGCCATCTGGCTCTATGTGGAGACTAGACTGAAAGGTGTTTGCAAATGTGGCAGATATGTGTTGGCAATATATAATCAGTATTTGATAGTATTAAAGTCAAGACCTCTGTAGGTACCAAAAACTAACACTATGAATGTAGCTAAGAAAGTTACTAGGATCAAATCAAATATAGGAAGTCGAATAAAAAGCTATTATAATTCTGATTTATGAACATGGCATTAAATTATTGCATATCAACTTTCAATCTTGAATATTAATATGGTGATTATGGAGATTAAGCCACCAGAATTGAATCAAAGACCATAATAATAATCTACAAACAAATGAATAATTGATTTTGACAAAGATGTTAAAAGAATACAGTGGAAAAAAAGGATCTTCAAAAAATAGTGGGAGAATAACTGGATACTGACTTGTAGAAGACTTCAAATAGATTCATATGTACAGCCATGTTCAATACATGCCCAGTTGCATCAAAGACCCCAGTATGCATACAGCACCAATGAATATTTTTAAAGCAAGTGAGGGAAGTACCATTAACCATATGGGCACAGGAACCTACTTCCTGAACGAGACACCTGTTACAGACACTGAAATTGAAAATTAATAAAAACACATCCTGAAGCTGAGAAAATAACTTAAAGCTTATATACATTTATAATAAAAACTTTCAGGCATCACTTCTAGTGAATGCATAAGATAATTCAATTGCAGATATAATTTTTTAATTCCTACTTGTACTCCACATATCAATTATTGTTTAATTCCAACTTACTTGGTTCTGTGCCTTCTTGTTCCTCTATGTACCACATACATGTTTTTTTTTTGTATTGTTCAAGACAAAAAACTAATTCCGGTTTTGATTCAGAACGTCCAGTGAATGAAAAGAGATATAAGATAATTTCTTTACATGATGTAGAAGAGTTGGTTTCTAACACATGGTTATACTCGGTGTATAAAAAAAAATCATAAGGAAAGTCACAGTAGTGAAGAAGTACTAGTTAATCCTTGATAGGTATTGTAGTCTTAGAAGAAAGGCATACTTTTAATCTTCTATATTACAAATTTCTTCCATTACCACATTATAAAAAGGAAACTGATGGAATTAACTCTACCCACACATGCTTTCAATTGAGTCACAATTGAGTTAGAAGCAAACTTCGTAACGAGTTTCTTCAATGCCCATCTTCCTTTTTGATGCAGGTGGTGTTACCAGGAGCAGTTGTGCCTCACTGCCAAGAAAAACCTTAACCATTTTAAATGCCATATTCTGTAGGTCTTTGAAAGTTTTGAAGAATGCCTATCCATCTCAAATACATCTCTGCATATCTAGAAATACTAACTTAACTCTAAGTTTTGACTATCATAGGTAACTCTCTATAATCTGTGTTAAATTATACATTACATTTTTCAATGAGCTATATAAACACAATACATAAGCAAGAGGAGAAAAATACATTTCACAAAATTGACCTTAAATTGTATCAATAAAATAAAATCCATTTCAAAGCAAAGTATTCATATCTATACCATAATTCCCCTTTTTACCTTTAAAAAGATTGCTTGTGGTTATAGCTATTTATAACCAATTCCATTTAAATGAAAACAAATATTTATAAACAATATTTGGGAATTTGGGCGTCTTTATTTCCAAACTACTTCCTGCTGGTAGAGGGCGCTGCCATGGGGGTCCAAAGAAGACATAGAAATTTTGGCTGTAGTTGTCTGTAAGGTTGCAATGTCCCATTGACGTTGCTTCAGAGGGTTTGCTTGATCAAACCATATATGTCTGGAAAGAATCCAAAGCTTTTCATTTTCTGTGGAAACAAAAACGGAAATCCTTTCCCCCAGTAACTTGTCCTTAGGCTTAAATTTTGGAGTCAAAGCATTTTTAAAATATATAAATTGAATTAATCCAGCAGCATTTCTTTTATCAGTAATTATTTTCTCAGCAATCAAATAATTTAAAGACAGCAGAATCGCATATAATATCCAAGATTTCTCTGTGCTTTCCATCTTAACTTGGATTTTTATTATTCTATTTCTTCTACTTATATTTTTACATATTTTGAGACAGCGTTTCTCTGTGTAATTTTTATCTGTCCTGGAATTTATTGCATACCAGGTTTACTTTGAAATCACAGAGATCTGCTTGACTCTGTCTCCCGAGTGCTGGGATTAATGGTATGTGCCACCATACCCATCCATTCTATTTCCTTCTTTCTTTTTTAAACCGCTGTATCCTGTTTCTTTTTCTCTCCAGAGCTAGCATATTTTTTAAAACACAGTGTAAACCGTCATTGCAGCTCTCCTACACACCAATGAATTGTTAGAAGAGCTCTTTAAAAGCAAGGTGGCTTTTTGCAGCTTATGCTAATTTTGGAAACCTCCCTTAAAGGAGCCTTGCAAATCTCTGTCTACAGCAAAACAAAACTAACCAAGAAAATGCTGCTACCAAGAAGTCTTGCTAGTCTCTGTTCCTTTGTTTCTAAACACTATTTTTTGAGCTTTTGTTAAGTTTTAACTGAAAGTTCTCAATCCCAGTTCTGACACCATTATGTTACGGCAGGTATTTCTCATCGGCTGCTGCCAGTCCTGCCACCATGGTCCCGCCGCCATGTGAGCCCCAAATAACAATCAGAGACTCCGTATTTGATACAATCCTGTTGGCCAGGTACCATTATTGTTTATGGGCTAGCTCTGTCTTAATTATTAACGCATTTCTACTTATGTAAGTATTTCCACGTGGCTCATCTTATCCGGGAGCGGTGGCTGGCATCCTACTTCCTCCATGCTCACATATTGACCCCAACTCCTCCTTCCTCTTTCCTCCTTGCCTCCTAGCCCTGCCTATCTAGTTTCCTATTGGCCAACGGGGCTTTATTAGTTAAACAGTATGAGAAACATATTTACAGAATAACATCTCCCAACACAAATATATATTGTGTCTTAATTTTGTACATCTCTTAAACACTCTGATTATATTTGACTGTGTATATAAATGAACTAACTTCAAAGTAAACATAAAGATCAGAGATGAGAGGATTGAAGAATGAAGATACGAGTGTTTTGTGTTTTTCATGTGACCCATGACAACAAATACATTTATTTTTCATGTAGACTAGCATGCAATTCTGAGAATTTTACAAATATTAAAGGAAAAATCTATATTTATTTGAGTATATTTTGTATACATTCAACATGTTTAAAAAGCTACATTAACCTATTTGGGAAAAAATACTTACTACACTATTTCAGATGACAATATTCACAAATAACTAAAACCTAATTACAGTACAGGTTTCTTTACTGAACAGAAATAAAACTGATATAATCGCAAAAAATTGGGCAAATAATTCCTATTTTGATAAACCTTTAACCACTTATCCCTGTTACCCTACAGTCTCAAATGTGAAGTTTATTGCCTTCTGAGCTTCATAATGAAAATGTCATGGATCTCTGCATCTTTATCTGTTCCTAGTCATTTTTCCTGAGCTATTTTCTCTCTCTTAAGGATGAGGTGTTAGGTAAAAAAGGAACCCAAATAACTAGGAATGTATTTTTAATGTGTTTTCAGGTGGTTTGCAAATATCTGTACAAGTTTGAAATGTGCAGGTCACTTTTATATGTATCTATTAGCAAGTGAAAAATACAAGGCAGTGGCATATATGAGGTTAATAGATGATAGTGGTTTCTTTTATTTATTTTTAATAATTGCACATATACACAAATGCATATATATATATATATATATGTGCATATGTGTGTGTTTCAATGATAAATTTCATATCCAAATATGATTTCATAATATCCATCCCTACACATTGGATAATAACTCTTCTATGAATATACCATTTCTTCATTACAAATATTTAATGAATTTTAGACTCCTCACACAAGACACATAATGTGTAAGTTTAATACATGAATAATTTATTCACAGTCACCTATAATACAATATTTCATGGAATACAGAAATCAGTGAACTACTCCCCTGAGTCTCATTTGTTCAGGTGTAAACTCAGATTTAAATTTTCTGATTCATTCACCAGGTGTCCGCATTTTAAATTATCTGTCTTCCCTGTTTATCTGAATCTGTGACAAACCGAAGGGTATTAGGAATCCATTACTGATCTTGTGTGTGTATACATGACAAGGCTTTAACTCTTTTTCTCTTTTTGAACAGTAAATGGTCACTCACAAGGTTTAGGGTTGAGGGGTACTGTGCACAAATCTTTAAGATAATTTTACATTGTTAGTTACTTAACTCACAATACCCCATATAATACCAATAACGCAGTATAGAAAAACCAGCATTGTTCATCAAGTTTTAACTCTACATTGTATTTAGCCTTTATTGTGGAAGTGAAGGTAATTGAAATCTTCAGCCATGCATTACCTAGAAACAAGGGACTAATGTAGTTTGCTTCATTGTTCTTTATAAAGACTTACTTTAAGAAAATCATTTTTACATAGGGCAATTAGAAGACTTTCTGAAGAGGTTCCCTAGACCAAAGTATTTAAGACCAAGTAGTGACAAAATTGACATCATAAAACTAAATGCCCTCCATAGATATGAGACTAGTATTATTCAAATGAGGAGAAAATGTAAAGTTTTCTAAAATATCATTACCAGTTTACCATTCAGCAGAGATTCTAGAATAAAATACAAAGAACTTATAAGCTGCAAAGAATAAATGCAGAAATAAACAAACAAAAAATGAACAATAGCATTTAAACTGAGTCATAAACCAGAACAGAAAGCTTTGAAAAACATATGTCAGATAAGTATTTTTATACTTTATTTTTTATATTTCTTTTTAAGTTCCAACCACAGATCTCCCTCCCACACCGGCTAACTCTCCACCTCATTTCCTCACCAGTCCACACCCATTCTAACTTTCCTCATTGTAACAGACTTCCATGAGGATATACCAAAGTCTAGGACACGTTGGGAAATCTCTAAGTCCCTGACTCATGCATTAAGCCTGAGGACATAGATGAATGACAATGAGCACCATGATAGTGAACCACACTTTTAATCTCAATGTCCGGAATCCAAGGCCACAGTGCTCTAGGCACAGAGTGTGTTCCTGGCCAGGTGTCATCTACAAAGTTACATGCAGGACAGAAAGCGAAGATGTGTCCTGCACCTGTCCTAGCCAGCAAGGTAGACACAACTCCGGAAAAATCTTCTTCATGAAGTTTACTTCAGGATCATTGAAACATGTTTTCTCTGACCCGTGAGATACCCAGGAGACCCCGGCACAGGCTTAAATACCCTTGCACTAACCAACCCCAGTGAGCTACATGAACCCTGCAGATAGGCAACTCTAAGGTGGAAGCAGACAGGCTGAATAGACTTAACCAAATAAGAGCTTGTTTACGCCAGAGAGCGCTCACCCTTGGGGAGGAGGAAGATGGAAGCCAGCGCCATCTTTAAGGCATGGCACTTCTTAGCTCTCTACAGGAAGACACAAAGAAATACAGCCTTGAAAGACCAAAAGCAAACAAACAAATAAACAAACCACCTCAAATGTGATATTTGAGTGTTCCAGAGGTCAAAACAAGAAGAGAAGTTTAGATTTTGCACTAAGGCCATCCATCACCTCCCTTGATCAGGAGGTGAGAATCTAGTGTAAAAACTCCATCCAGGCAGTCACTACCTGCAGGATCATTAACCCACATAGCAGAGCCACTGCTAGAAGTGACTCTGTGAAGAGTTCCATTTGAAACACCACACACCCTTCCCTGGGAACTCACTGGAATGGCACTGAATCTGTCCTCCTAGACATGATTTGCTTCAATGGGAGTGCTCCTTGTGCTCTGATACAGACCTAACCCCCCTCCCAAAATGAGCCTGCCTTCTTCCACACTGTGCCATTCCTTTTCCACTGGCCTAACACTTTGGTTGAACACTGGAACAGAGGAGGGTTCCAACAATCCACCCACTTTTGGGGAACTTCCAGTACCTCTCTGAGCACCTTAGACTTGCGTAATCACACAGGACCATGCTGAGACTCTGCATGACCTCTGTACACCAACCCAGGTCCTCAGTTGGAGTTCCAGGCTGGCCACAGATTGGCCTATTTTCACAGGAATTCCTGAGTCCCTACATGCTGAAACTTTGAGCTCCTCCATAGGGACTCTGTTGGAGCCTGATCTTTGACCCCCATTTCAGGGCTTCTACATGATGAGAGATAATGAGAGACCTCCTAGAGAGCTTGGACCACCAAGACATACAGGCATGCATCAAATTTCTGACCCACCTCAGTCCAGCTGTGTAGTACCAGATGGTGGGAGAGAGGGGGGGGAGAAAAAGAGAGAGAGAGATGAGAAAGATAGACCCCACATGAGGCTACTGGAAGAAGGGATTGGATGATGGCAATACAAGAAAACACCTAACAAATTAAAACCAAGCATGGAAATACGTGAATCTAGGGACTCTACACCACATAGACCTGATAGCCACAAAGCAAATGAATCAGAAATGAACGACTTAAAAAAATATCTTCATAAAATTGATAGAGTCCCTCAATGGTGATGTGAGGAAGGCCCTTAACAAATAGAAGAAGTGATAAAGAAAAAAATTGAAGAAATTAACATTTCTCTTTAAAAAAGTACAGAATGCCAAGAAAAAATAATTAAACAGGTGAAAGACACAGTTCAAGACTTGAAAACCATATAGAGACAATAAAGAAAACACAAATTGAAGGAATGGTGGGAAGAGAAAAAAATAGGTAAATGTCTGGAACTGTCCCGGTCTATCACTTTCAATTCTCTAGTGTGAGGTTTGGGAGACAGACATTTGGTAGGATGTGCACATAGATGTACATTCCTCTCCAAATTTCGCAATTGCTGCCATGTGTGAAGCCTTTCATTACTCTGACTTTATTAGAGCTTAATTCTGGGAGCTAGGCAAGTACTCAGGATTTTTTGGTGTATATTAACAGGATCTGTAGGATGTTAATTGCTGAACCTGAATCTTTCCTTTTACATTTCATCAACCCTTTGTGACAGGCATGCTTGGTACTACAGTGTGTGTAATTTTGTGCAGAGAACATGTGTCACCTGTAAAGTGTTTACTTAGCATGAGAGAGGCCCTCACTTTGATTCCACAGCACAAAGACACAACAGAGTGAGATTTGTATGTGCAGATTTTCTCTTTCCTGACTTTATATGTACTGCGACAAATGCAAAACTCGTTCTGTCTTTAATGATTATTTGATGTGTCTTTTGTAATGAACATGCAGATTTTATTTTGTCCTATTTATAGACCAGAAGTACCAGAGGCTCACTCAGAATGCAAGCTTTCTTTCCCTGAATCATTTTATTATTTATGGTTTTCCTTTTAGCTAGCTCTGTCAATTACCTACTTTTTTGTTTTTGTTTTTTTGTCTTGAGAAGTGAATCAGAGTCATAATTCTCTCTACCCTCTTTTTCTCATCTCCCATGTCATCTCCAATCATCATATCCATTTCATTTGCAAACCCATCATAGACAAGGGTGGAGCTATTCAAAATAAATGCCTTTGCTATACAGAGCACTCTCACAAAGAAAGAGTTTAACACCAGCTCTGAATACTGAAACTTCTGTATAATCTTCCAAGCATCTGACCACCCCAATGTCAAATGGATGGAATAATCTTCATAGGGGGAGACCAGAGAGACAAGCATAGGGGAAGAAGCCAGCATTGAAGTGTCAACAAAAATAACCTCATGTGGCACCAAGAAAACTTTGTGATCTACTCATGTAAATATCACACGTTTGCTCTTTAACATTCAGTATTCAAATGTACACACACAAACACACACACACACACACACACAAACACACACAAGCACGCACACACTCTGAATATGTTAAACTAATCCTATAGCAAATTATTTTGTATTTTCCAAACATGATATTATTACATTTATGTAAAATAATACGTGACATGTCTTCCATAATACCAGTATAAAAATAACATCCAACATTCTAAGGCAGCAAAAATTGAACATGATTTTATTGTATTTCTTTATAAATGAGAAAATTGAGGGTTAATGTGAGGTGCAAAACACTCTTATATTCAATCAAATCATAAATATTAAAGATCCAATTATATGTAAATAAAAGGTACATCATTCTGTGCTCACTTCCCTGTAACATAAAATATAAAGAGAACTATCCCTAGATTTTGACCTAATTTGGCTATAAACCCCTGACTGTCATGACTCTTTAAATTTCAAAGTTCTATTGCTTTCAACTATTGTCATATATAGCTTGCCAAGAAACATATTGGGGGACATAAATTTAATGTATTGGTAAAATGTTTCTAAAATCATATAAAGGATTTTGCTTCCTGATTTCAGTCATTTGAATTTCAGTGAGGTTTGAACATTTACCAAAACTCTGTTCCATTACTCACATTAGAAAAAAAAGGAAAGAAAATTTGCCATTTTATGCATACTGTGACATTAATTACCTAGGCATTGATTTTGTTTCTTTCTTGAGTTTTCTGACATGCTCTAAGTTTTATGCTTCTTGTATTGAAAGTTTACATTTTCTATACATTTTTGGTGTCTGTCTACTACTGATAGTCTCTTAGCTTTCAAGTCCTGTGAACTGCATGCTACTTTACACGTTATTAACCTTGAAAGTATTCTCTACACTATATCTTCTGTCATAATTGTTGAGATTTCAGAACTTAGATGAGTTGTACCCACATGCTTAGCAATTGTAATATTTGTGGTTTTAGTGAGTTTTTGTTGGGATCGTCCTTCAGAATACGACATTACATATTACATAGTCATTAGTTTTTTAAGGTTCTACCCTCTGTGCAACTGTAGTGTCTTTGAAGAAGTAACATATGGGCACAATAGTTACCAAATCAGAACATCTTTAACTTTTTTCCTCAGTATGTATTCTTTGATGAAATGTCACTGTTGAGAGTTTACTTAAGAACATGCCACAAGAATTACAATTGTAAGGTTCTTCTCCAATATGTATCCTTTGATGAACTTTAATTCTTGAGCAGCTAATAGAGAAAAAGTCACATAGATGAAAATATTAGGGTTTTACTCCAGTGTGTGTTCTTTGTTGAACTTTAAATATTGAATATACAGTAAAGCTTTTGCCACATATATTACACTGAAAGATTTCACTCTAGTGTGTAACGTTTGATGAATTTTAAGTTTATTTTGTAGTACCAGACTTTTTACATACATTATGATGTAAGATTTGTCTCCAGTGTGTATTGCATGATGAACTTGAAGTCTGAGCATTTTCTAAAAGACTTGGCACATACTACACAAGTGTAAAATTTCTTTCCAATGTATTTTTTGATGAACATGAAGATTTGAGCCATTAATAAAGGACTTATCACATACCTAATAATTGTAAGGATTTGTTCCATTGTGTACATTTTGATGAATATGAAGACTTGAGCCTGTTCAAAACAATTTTCCAAATATTTCACAATAATAAGGTTTCTATCAAGTGTGTACTATTTGATAAACATTAAGATGGGAGCCTTTTGAACATACTTTACAATTGTATGGTTTCTCACCTCTGTGTATACTTTAATGAACTTGAAGTCTTGGGTTTTGTGTAAAGTACTTGCCACAAACGTTAAATTTCAGGTTTCTCTCCAGGGTGTATTCTTTGATGAACTTGAGGATTTGAGCCCTGTATAAAGGACTTGCCACACACTTCACAAATATAAGGTTTCTCTCCTGAGTGTATTGTTTGATGAATTTTAAAAGATGAGAAATCTCTAAAGAAATTGCCACATACATTACAATTTAAGGTTTCTCTCTAGTGTATATACTTTGATAAACATGAAGATTTGAGCCCCTTGAAAAGGACTTGCCACATATATCACAATTGTAAGGTTTCTCTCCAGAGTGTTTTCTTGATGAACTTGAAGACTTGAGCACTGTGTAAAGGACTGGACACACACTTCAAAATTGTAAGGTTTCTCCCCAGAGTTTATAATTTGATGAACTTTAAATGTTGTAAAATATCTAAAGGTTGTGCCAAATACATTACAACTGTAAGCATTCTCTCCAGTGTGTATTCTTTCATGAACTTTAAGATTTGAGCCCATTGAAAAGTATTTACCACATACTTCAAAAGTGTAAGTTTTCTCCCTAGTGTGTATTCTTTCATAAACTTGAAGCCTTGAGCCCTGTGTAAAGGACTTGCCACATACATCACAATTCTTATGTTTCTCTTCTATATGAAATCTTTGATGAACCTGAAGACTTCAGCACTTTACAAAAGACTTGCTACATACTTCACAATTGTAAGGTTTCTCTACAGAGTGTACTAGTTGATGAATATTAAAAGTTGAGAAATCTCTAAAAGATTTGCCATATACATTACTTTGAAGGTTTCTATCCAGTGTGTATTCTTTGATGAACTTGAAGTTTTGATTTCTTTGAAAAGGACGTACCACATACTTCACAATTGTAAGGTTTCTTTCCAAAGTGTATTCTTTGATGAACTTGAAGAGTTGAGCCCTGTGTAAAGGACTTTCCACACACTTCACAATTGTAAGGTTTCTCTCCAGTGTGTATTCTTCGATGAACTTGAAGGTTTGAGCCCTTTGCAAAAGACTTGCCACACACTTTACAATTGTAAGGTTTCTCTCCAGTGTGTATTCTTTGATGAACTTTAAGATTTGAGCTCTTTGAAAAGGACTTACCGCATACTTCACAATTGTAAGGTGTGTATACTTTGATGATTTTGAAGATTTGATTTTTTTGAAAAGGACTTTCCACATGCTTCACAATGGTAAGGTTTCTCTCCAGTATGTATTCTTTCATGAATTTGAAGACTTGAGCCCTGAGTAAAGGACTTGCCACATACTTCACAATTGAAAGGTTTCTCTCCAGTGTGTATTCTTTGATGAACTTGAAGATTTGAACACACTGAAAAGTACTTACCACATACTTCACAATTGTAAGGTTTCTCACCAGTATGTATTCTTTGATGTATTTGAAAATTTGAGTTCTTTGCAAAGGACTTACCACATTCTTCACAATTGTATAGTTTCTGGCCAGTGTGTATTCTTTCATGATCTTGAAGACTTGAGCCCCATATAAAGGACTTGCCACACACATCACAAACGTAAGGTTTCTCTCCAGTGTGAATTCTTCGATGAACTTGAAGACTTGAGCCCTTGGCAAAAGACTTGCCACATACTTCACAATTGTAAGGTTTCTCTCCTGTGTGTATTTTTTGATGAACTTGAAGATTTGAGCCAATTGAAAAAGAATTACCACACACTTCACAAAAGTACGGTTTCACTCCAGTGTGAATTTTTCGATGAACTTGAAGATTTGAGCCCATTGTAAAGGACTTACCACACACTTCACAATTGTAAGGTTTCTCTCCAGTGTGTATTCGTTGATGAACTTGAAGTTTTGAGGTTTTTGGAAAGGCTTTACCACATACTTCACAATTGTAAGGTTTCTCCCTAGTGTGTATTCTTTTATGAACTTGAAGACTTGAGCTCCATGTAAAGGACTTGCCACATACTTCACAAATATAAGGTTTCTCCCCCATGTGTATTCTTTGGTGAACTTGAAGTTTTGAGCCCTGTGTATATGACTTGCCATATACTTCAAAGTTGTGTATCCTTCTACTTTTTACTATTTTGTGAGTTTTTAGTCTTGAAGTCAGAGTGAATGTTTTGACAAGTTTGTCACCTATAAAAGAATGACATATCAAAGATGGGAGAAATGAGACATCTGTTATCTCACATTGTGTCAGTAGTAATATAAAACTGATACATAAAATTACACCATTGTGGCCTCTAATAAAAATGTGAGTCATAAATTCTTAGCACACCTTCCATAAAGAAACAAATGTCTAAACTTGATGAACATGGGGAATGATGTTTCATGAAATTGTATTTCAAAATATGTAAAATGCTAAAGGATCCTCTTTCACCATGCTACCAAGAATTGTAAACATAAATGTTAGAATTCAAATGAAATTATTTAAAAATATTATAAAGTTTGTGAATTGCAATATTGTTTTTTGATTTAGATCAAGATCACATTTCCTAACACTTAAATGATAAAGTAACAAAAGTGAAAATGCTATCCTATATAGATATTCTGTGATTAATGATTAATTCATGAAAGTACTTTTTAGTTATTTAAAAAAAATGTGATTACTAAAATGAAAACAAAATGATCATGAATACAAACATACCTATGTAAGCAACATTGATTTATGGATATGAGGAGAGTTAGTTTCACACTATCCACAAACATATTGTTTATTCTATAGCAGTTTGAATAATTCTCATTCTTAAGACTATCCTAAATTGAATAAATATCTATTTGATATTTTTTTATTTTCAAAGTATTCTGAAGATTTGAATTATCTTCTAAAATAAAATATCAGATTGCATAGTTTACATGTAAAATTCACAGCTTCTTTTTAATGTAATTTTAAATTGTAACCTTGGCATTATACATGCAATAAAATCTATGGTATCAGTAATGTGTGAATTGTTTTATGTTGTTATGCCTCAAACATATACAATATTGTCATGGTAATAAGTTGCCATCAGAAACCCAATGAGATCAATACACTTAGACATTGAATGGGGAGACATCAATCTTCTGTAAAATCCTCTATGTCAACACAGCTGAGATGTATTCATAGTAATAAAAGCTACCATCTATTCTATGCAAGGAAAAAGGAGTCATTAATGTTTCCCACTTACGAAACACATGTTCTTTTTTGTGACTAGACTGAAAGACATTTGCAAATGTGGCATATATGGGTTTGCAATAGCTAACCAGTATTTGGTTGTGTTACAGCCAACTCCATTATTGGTACCCACACTTGAAAATGATATTGTAGATAAGGAAGGAACTGACATAAAATTGAACATGTGAAGGCACTAGAGTAATAAAACAACTATTACTATCCTGATTAATTAATGTGGCATTAAAGTAATATTTTATTTTTTATCCAAATATTTGTGCATACCGACTCTTCACTCTAGAAAGTTATTATGAAAATTTTATAGAACTAAGCCAATAGAATTAAATCTGCACAACAATGAATACCTGACAATAGACAAAGAAGCTAGAGGTATGCAAAGGAAAATAGAAAGAATCTTTAACAAATAGTGCTGGGATAACTGGATATTAACATGTAAAAGATTTCAAGTAGAATACTATGTATATTCACACACAAATTTGAAGTTCAGTTGATTCAATGACCTCAGCATACATCCAGTAACAAAGAACTTCTTAGAAGCAAATGTGGAAGTTACCATTGAACAACACAGCACAGGAGACAATTTCATGAACCAATCACCAGTAGTAGAGACACGTAAACTCATGTAAGGCTAGTATACACTTATAACAGCAATTTTCAGTCCTCATGTTGAGGGAGGAGGTAAAATCATCTCATTGGAGTTACTTGAATTTATTTGTTTTTTACTCCACACATGCACCATATTTTCATTCCAACTTACTGGGTTCTGTGCCTTCTGCTTCCTTTATGTTCACTATCCATGGATCTTTATTTTCTTCAAGACAGATGACTATCTCTGGTTTTGATACAGAAAGTCCTGTGAATGAAAAAAGTCATATGGTAGTTTCTTTACATCATAGGCAATAGATGGCTTCTAACATATGGTTGTAGTCTGTGGATTTGAATGACCATAAGGAAAAACTCACTAGTGAACACTTACTAGTGCATATTTGGTAGTTATTATAGTCTTATAAGAAATCCATACTTTTAATTTTGTATACATACAAATTCTCTTCCAATAACTCATAATACAAATAAAACTGTTGGAAGCAACTGAATCCCTTCTTTCTTTCTATTGAGTGATTACAAAATGTACCAGAAGGGTTTGAAGATAGTGTTAGACTGAATCAAAAATACCACTTAGAATGACGTGAGACATAAGAGACTGTGCAGTAAATATTACAATCACCAATATATAGAAATAATTGGAAGCTGATTCATTGCTGGAAACAATTCAAAATACAAATACAATTTGTTGGACCTTCCAAATTTTAAGTTGTGATTATGAACAAATTCATTCTCACCTACAGAAACCAGGTTGCTGTAATTCTCCAACATTGTATCTCTGTACAAATCCCTCTCTGAAGTATGCAGTAATTCCCATTCCTCCTTGGAGAAAATTATGGCCACATCATTGAAAGTCAACAGATTCTGAAATGAAATTAATTTTCCCCTTTTTATGAATGTTTGAGTCCATTGTTTTGGAGAAAAAGAATATTTAATGAAGGAATTTACTGTGATATCAGTAATAAAACTACAATTTTTAAATGTTACACATAAAGACAGGATGATGGGACTTTGTCACAGATATCCAATTTTCTAACATCTAAAATCTTCATGAAATACATTTCCCTGTGATAAGTAACATATGAAGATTTCCTCATTGTAATTGAGTTTCATCATTCATCTCTAAAATCAGAATATCTTAAATATTTCAGGGTTGCATTGACTGAGAAGAGTCATACCAGAAAATAAGAGGCAAGAAATAATAAAAGCAGGATATAGAACAAAAATGTGAACAATAATAAAAAAATTCATAGTGAAAATATGACAAAAAAGAGAAAATAGCATTCTCCTTGGAGCAATTACACTGATGGTTTATACCTCTTCAAATAAAGCGATTTTGTGTGGACTGACAATGTGTCCTATCCTTATGCATACATTACCTGGGAAGAAGACATCTGCCCCTTTCCCCCTTTTGGATCCTTTAAAGAAGTTCATATTAAAGTTTCTCCTTTCTGAATCTATTCTGTGTGTAAAGACAAAATCACCTGTATCTCCTACTTTGAACACACTTAGAGACAGGAAAGCAGGTAAAAATGGCTGCATTTGATGTCCTGTCGCACAGCTAATGTGCACAAACCATTATCAATAAAAGAAAGACAAAACTTAGTTTTTCATTTGATGCATTGGGAGGTTAATTTTCCAAGAGAAGGTAGATATCCCTATAGCATGGATCATTGCCTTTTTATTTTGCTTTGTACTGTTCACAGACATTTGTGTTGAATCTGAATAAAGCTTAAAGATTTTGGAGTGACCACATTCTCACATTTCTTTCCATGTGATGGTTAATTAAAACATAACTGAGACATATATTTGATGTAATCAATGAAATCTGAAGGGTGCTTTTCACACTGCATAACTAATATATTTGCCTGTAACCAGGGCAAGCAAATAACTGATACATTAGCAATTTCTGCAATGAATCATTCCCTTTTGTTTCCATGTGCCATTCTAAAATCCCACAGTTTCACAAATTTGCAGTGAGACAAATGATTAGATTTTCTCTCATCTTTATATTCAACAGTAAAAATGCTCCTTCTGTACCCATTGTCAAATCTTCTGTCTCTTTAAACCTACATATGATATAACTGATCACGATTTAAACAACGTGGTTGTTGTTGAAAAGACTTCCACTCAGTCTACTGAAATTTTCCTTGTTAACACTTTTTGATTGTTTGCAAAATTCATCTAAATATAAGTATTCCTTGCCTACTAGTTCTCCTTTAGCTCATTTGTGCAAAAATGCAGTATGCAACCATGGGATGAAATGTTGCAATTAGTTGTGAACCTATCATTTATTGTTTATTGTGATTCATTTTTAATGGCACGATATGGATTTATATTTCCCCTTGATATTCAGATGTAATATTTCACATTCCTCTATTTTTTGTTCTCTTTTTCTTTCTGGCTTTCATGGTTTTCAGAGATTATATTTTTCTGCCATGAAAATGAGTTTGCAAAAATACAAGACAGAGATAAGAAAATTTACATTCCTAATTCATTATCAAATCAGTACAATTTATATTGCAACGAGTCTTGTCTTGAAAGAAACACATATTAAATGCCAAACAAATATATTCTGACCCTGAACACACAAAGAGCAGACATAAGTTTAGAACGCAGACTTCCAGCTCAGAAATGTAGAATGTTCTAACAAGCATTGGCTCCTTTATGCATGCTCTCTCAAACAGAATACTTTATACACTTTTGCACAGTCTAACACTTGGCATATTAACTGTTGAAATTGATGCATACAACAGACATTTTGATGTCTAACATGCACGGCTCTTTCTATTGCTGGAGATTAAGATGATTGTGTATTCCCATAGAGTTTTGCTCCATGAAATTACTTATGTTAATATTCCATAAATTTTTATCAATTAAAATATTCTATTATTTGTTAAACATGGACCAATGACCAAGAAACATATTTTATTAGTGAAAGAGAACAGATGGGATGATTTGAGAGAGGGAGGGAAATAAGAAGAGGGATAAATGGAAACAAAATTATAATAGGTGGGCATATAAGGGGCAATGTGTAATTACAGTGCAGTGCAGTGCAGTAAAAACTTACAGGAACCTATGAGGTTGATATTAGTAAGGACCCCTGGTAATGGATAATATAATGTGTGAACAATTGATCTTCACTAGGTGAGGACCAGAGGTCTAGAATGATCTAGGAAGCCAGCTCCATAATCTCGGACTTAGTAGCTGCATTATCATCAATGTTCATTAGAGTCTTTTTATTCTGAGCATGTTGTATTGCCCAAAAGAGTGGCTTGTCTAATGTTAGTTATGTGCACAGAAGGGCACATAACATTTGCTCAAAGATGGACAGGATATAGAACCTGGATGGCCCTTCAACCTAGATTAGCACCCCAACAAAAACATGCACATAGGGAGTAAATGTAATTATAACTAATATTATTGTGTTATACTTCTAGGAAAATGCCTATCTGAAGTGTCATTAGAGGCTTTTTACCATCACACCTGGTGGAGGAAGGCATAATCACTTAAGGCCAAAGAACAAGCATAGAAATGTGTCCCCAGGGATAGCAGAAGAATTGAAGAAGCCAGATGGTTATGGGAAACAAGGAGAACAGTACCCACAATCAATGCAGTTGTTCTCATAACGCATCAAAGAGACTTAAGTGCTAATTACACAGCCAGAATGAGTGTGAGCCAGCTTTGTGTTAACAAGCTGTATAAGGATTAATTTGGGTTTTTTGTCGCCGTAAGAATGGGAGTGGTGGTGTCTCTGATTATAAGCCTTATTGTGTTAATTAGATTCTCCTGATGTGTTTCCTAGTACCACCTTACTATGAGGGCATATTCCTAGACTTAATGTTTGGTAGCACTGGGAGTCCTGCTCTTTTATGGAGAAAGGCAGAGAAGCTGTGTATCTGGATGAGAAATGATGAAAGGAGGAGAATAGTAGGAGGGACAGAATGAAAATCATGGTTTGGAATATATTGTATGAAAGAATAAAATGAAAAGAAAAACAGAGTCACCATAGCATATCCCAATTAAAACTCCTTGCATAGAAAACAAGATAAGTGTACTGCAAGTAATGACAAAAAGAAAACACACATCATGTATAAAGGAAAACTCACAACAATAACAACAGAGAGTTTGAAACACAAAACAATCTGAAGCAATGAATTTCAAATCCTAAAAGTAATAGTTTGATAAGCTAGATAAATATAACTAGCTCAAATATGTGCCACAGTTAATGTACATTTGAACAAATGTGATTTCATATTTGCACAATATCTGTACAAGTTTCCATGAGCTTAGTTCAGGTGTCTTTGTAAATCCATTCAAAAAGGTCTACACCTGCCCAACAAATATATTTGTTCCTACCTGATTTTACTTGTTTCCCAGAGTTCTGCCATTTCCTTCGTTGTGGATCTCTGTCTCTGGTTCATTAATTACGGGAAATGATACCATAATAGACACAGCCAAAATAAATTTGAAGATTAATATGGAACTGGAAAAATGTTCTGGGATTATCAACGATGACTCCATAAGTATCAAAGTAATAGTGGAGATGCTACTTTAAATGTCCTTCTGAAGTGAGAATGATAAGTATTTTACATGTCACCCTAGAACCTTTACCCAGTGATTCATAGAAGCAGAAGCAGAGAACCACAGGAAAATACTGAGCTGAATTCATATAGTTCAGCTGTAGAGAGATGAGTGAGGCACAAATATTTCAAGACCATCATGGGAAAAAACAAGAAGCAGAGGACAATTTTAAAATTTATATTAATTTAAAACAAGTTAAATTTAAATTAAAACCAAGAAAAAATATGTCTCAATAGGAGTCTGATAAAGGATTTGGGGTTACAAAGAACATGCCACAATACAATAAAAGCTATACATGAGAAAAACATGTCTAATGGTTTTCTATTAATGAAGATTGTTAATGATCCTACTGAAAAAAAAATGACACAGATATCTAATACCTCCATTCAAACTCAACATTGAGATTAAACCTACCAAAGTGAATGAAGGCCATCTAACATAAAATTTTGGAATGACCAGAGAAGGATTATTAGGAATTTACTATAAAATAACTACAAGCTTGTACAGTGGTAGAAAACAATGTTGTGAAAAAGATAGCTCTTTTGAAACATGAAGCAACTTAAATCCAAATTTAAGTAAAACAAGTTTGTTCTAAAATATATGTAACTTGAAATAATCAGCTGAGCTTGAAAGCCAAAACAGTCCTGACAAAGGGAGGGTATCATTTCTATTTCATAAGACATATCAAATAGCAATAGTAACGAAAGCATGGTACTGAATCATAAGCAAATATGAAGTCCATTGGATTTCATTAATTTCATTACTTTTGCTGGATATCGTATATATTTCCAACAACACTCTTTTAATTGATAAAACGGCTTCTACCATGGATCTTCTTGGCAAGAATTTTCACAAATTGGAATTCATCTTAAATATTTTATTAAGTGCATTTTATCCTGGGGATATTCAGAATGATTCCATTTCCTTTATTTTCTGTCTTTTTTCAAAAAATGTTGAAGGGCAGATTAAAGCTCAGATGTATGAAAATAAGTAAAAGAGTGTATTTTAGTACATATTGATACACAGGGTTTCATACTTTCTCTATACATTAAACCTATGTTTCATATTTTATGAGAGCATTTTATAACAATTGCATTGTAATCTGAAAACAGAAATGGCATGAACTGTCATCTGTTGAAAGTAAAAATGTCGTAATGAAGAAATATACTTATTAAACCTTAGTTTTCATAGCCAAAAAAAGTAGACCTAGCAAAAATTT
The DNA here is from genome assembly GCA_030556225.1 of Cricetiscus sungorus. NCBI lineage: Eukaryota > Metazoa > Chordata > Mammalia > Rodentia > Cricetidae > Cricetiscus > Cricetiscus sungorus. Next base: position 88,289 of record JANBXA010000628.1, read on the forward strand.
ACCTTGTGCCTGAATTCCTTACATCTGCTAAGCACACTGGTTGTGCCAGGCCCTGGATCAAATGTAATAAACTTGAAAGTAAACAAAAAGATCACAGAAGAGAATATTCATGAATGAAAATAAGAGCATTTTGTGTTTTCTACATGTGACCAATCATCACACATTAAATATTTCTTATATAAAGTAGCATACAATTTTGAGATTTAAAATACATAAACACATGAAAAATCTGTATGTATTTGAAATTATTTTGTACACATACACTAAGTTATAAAAGCTACATTAACCTATTTGTGCAAAAATAATTTAAATGCACTATTGCAGAGGACAATATTCACAAATAAACAAACACAAATTTGTAGTTCGTGCTTCTTTTCTGAACAGAAATGGACCTGACAGAATGGCAAAAAAACAGGGCAAGTAATTTTAATTTGCATACAAGCATTTATTCACTTATCCTTTTTACCGTGCACGTGTCACCTATGTTTAGGTCTTTCTGAGCATGATGACTAAAATCACATGAATCTCTGCATCTTTATCAGTTTCTAATAATTTTTCTTGAGCTATTTTTTCCTCTGTTTTTACTTATTTTTATTAGTTGTTAGATTTTGTTGTATCTTACTATAACATATCATATTCTGTGTTACTCTTTTCCATTGGAAACTATTTAATTGGTCCTGAGAGTCACAGATTGTGTGAATGTGCTTGGGTAAATCTATAGAGAGGAAGTGGGATTGAGAGAGGAAACATCTATTATCCATATAAATGTATATATGGTAAATTATATAATTATGAATTTATGTATTTAGGCCTTGTTTTCCTAAAATATCCAAAAGAAAACATCTTTGTATGGAGAATAATTAGATGAGATAGAAATTACAATGCAAGAGAATACATTATATTAATTTGGGAAAAGTTCACTATGTACATAAATTGTGGTAAGTTATGTAAATAATTTGGCAAAACTTCAAAGAATTAATACTTATAATTCAACGTATCCTGACTAAAGAACATTATAAACAAAACTTAGAAACCAAACACAAACTAGTGTCTGAGGTGGTTAGACATTGACAGAGAGGATAAAGTACAGGTGAGTGAGTTCGACTTCAATACATTGTAATGAACTAAACACAGGTGTTCAGCCATTTTCAAAGCATTATTCTGTGAGACTGAGGGTCCAAGAAATAAAGCAAGTTAAATGTAATGAGAATGAAAACCAACAGTTATATGCCAAGTATAAGTTAAATATATCTGCACCATTCCAGATACTCAAATTTAATTAAGACATGTGTTTTGATTTCCAGGATAATATGGCATCTCTACTTCTACATTTTCTTAACTGTATGATTAATGCTGGGCAACCCATTTTTTGTTACTGATTATTCATTTTCATGGGGCAATAAACCAACAGAACACTCTGATGGAATCCTTGCCATAAAATTGAATATCCTCTTTATAGGAGTATATGAGCTACTCTATTATAGAAGTGGACATGATCAAACTACAATGTTCACCTGCCTCAATGGAAACCTCATTATGAACATTATCACTTTACTGAATATATATGTCTTGATATAAATAACTGGGCAAGACCCGATGGAAGGAAATCCACACTGTGTAAAAATACATACTTAAACATTTCTCTTAAACTTATGAGAGATAACATTATACTTGATCTTATCTCTCATAAGAATCACCAACAGGCAAATGTCAGTAAAAGGATTCCCCTAAGGCAAGATTATGAGTAGCAAAGTGATAAATATGCACAATATAGATTTACAAACATTGATGAAGACACTGAGCATAGACCTGAGCAGACTTACTTACTTCAGAGCCAGCCATCGCTCCAGAATTTCTGTCTCAGGGAAAACTATGTGTGCTTGTAGTTCCTGGAACCTCTCTTTTGGATTTGACTTTAAATTTTCCATAAACACTTTCACCTTCTAGTAGAACATTCAGTGTCTTCAGAGCTTCTTACATCAGCGTTTTCACTCTTGCTGCGTTATTGAGACACAGCAGAAAATGGGAGGGATTCAACGGCTTGGTTTCTCCCTTGCTGAGTTCCAGGTGTCAGCTCAGCTGTCAAGGTATTCAATGACAGAATGAGCTCTATAGTATGTTCTACTCACCCACGGTAAAGATGTTCAGGAAAAGGGAGCTGAAGTCAAGTACATATTAAAATTCCAATATCTGACCATGATATTCACCAGTTTCCTTTTTTCTGACATGGTTCACAAAGATATTAGGTTTGCTACCACGATTAAGAAATTAAAGATCTAGAAGGAATCACATGTGAAATCAATTGTATCAGTTGGCATTGAGATCCAAATTGACTGCACAAATTAAGAATTCTTTGGGGGAACATTTACTCTGACACTGCTAAATGTATCTAAATATCCATGTGAAGGTGCAGTTATCTGTCACATTGACATTTTGAAAGAATGTGTGTGTTACTATTTTAAATGGAAGTTTAGGGTTTAAAATGAATCAACACCAGTCATTGTTCATTAAACTTGCAGCATATTACCACAGTGTATTATGATACCTTCTGATGGACTCATATATCCAGATGTGTATGACAAGTAGATACTGAGATTCATATAATTCTTATGAAGATTTATCTGTTAGGAAGCATCGTTGTTACCTATTCACAAGTAACCAAGAAGACCTACATAGGAAAGATGAGGTGTCAGATAATGAAGGACCCTAGTAACTAAGTATGTGTTTTCTGGTCATTTTCATAATATCTGTACAAGTTTGAAATGTACAGGTCATTTTTATGTGTACATATTAGCTGGTTGTCAATTCTTGACAGTAGCAAGTATGAGGTTCACAGTTGTCAAGAGTTTCTTTTATTTATTTTCCATAATTGCATGTATACACAAATGCACATATTTATATTGAAATATAAATGCGATTCCATTTTTGATTTCATATCCAAATATGATTTCATAATATCTATCCTTACACTTTTATTCATACCTCTCTTCTATGAAGATATAATTTTTTCATTACAAATGTTTAATGAATTTCAGACTCCTCACACAAGACACTGAAAGTGTAAATTTAAAACATAAATAATATATGCACAGTCACCTATAATGAAACTTTACATTAAAGACAGCAGTAAGTGAATAACTCCCCCTGTGTATCACTTCATCAGGAGAAGTCCCAGATTTAAATTTTCTGATTCACTCATCAGGTGTTCATATTTTATCTTATCTGTCTTCCCTGTGCATCTGAATCTGTGACCCACTGAAGGCTATTATGAATCCACTGATGATCCTGTGTATATATTCATGACAAAGTCATTATTCTCTTTCTGATTTTGAACAATACATGGAAACTCACAAGGTTTAGCTTTAGTGTTACTGTGCATAAATATTTAAAATAATTTCACAAAGATTAGTCACTAAACCCACTTAATCCCACCTGATACCAATAACACAATTAAAACTTATTCAAGTTTTAATTCTACAAAATATATAGCATTTATAATGGAAGAGAATATAATTGAATTATTTAGACATGCATTAGATTATGTTGCAATATTTTACTATGTGAAAAAAATCAAGCTATTAATGCTGTTTGCTTCATTTTTCTTTTATAGTGTCATTTCTAAAAAGACAGTTCATGTAGGGAAAAGTAGAATACTTTCTGAAGAGGTGAAGTGGTTACCTAGACCAAAGTATTGAGGACCAATTAGTGACATCATAAAACTAAATGCCCTCCATAAATATGATAGTACTATTATTCAAATAATGAGAAGATATAAAGTTTAGTAAAATATCATTACCAGCTTAACATTTGGCCGAGATTATAGAATATAGTACTAATAAATAATAAGTTAAAAATACACAATGACATTGAAACTGACTCATAAACCTAAACAGAATCTTTGAAAAACATAACATACGTCAGATAAGTGTTTTTATACATTAATTTTTATATTAGTTTTTAAGTTCTAACCACAGATCTCGCTCCTACCCTCTGAAATCTCCACTTCTTTTCCTCTGCAGTGCACACCCATTCCACTCTTCCTCAATGGAATTGCCTTCCATGAGGATTTACCAAATTCTAACTTAAGTTGTGGAAGCACTGAAACCGTGACCCATGTATTCAAGCTGAGCACAACATCACACATTAGAAAATGGGCAACAACAAGCTAGCACATATAATAGTATATTTAAAAATGTACACATGCTTAGCAAGCAGTGAAGTTCAAAATACCAATAATTTACAATTTCTTTCCAATGTAGACAGGCTAAAACAATCAACAACTATTACAGAAACAAAAGGTAGTTTTAAAAACTGGTGTATAGCTGTTGAATGATTGGCATCTTGTAGCCTTTTGTTAAGAGTTCACACTGCCAAAGATTAGGCATACAGTATGACATTGCCTCTAAAAGTAAAAATGTAGTACTTCACACATGTACAAAATGATATGTTAAAAATATACACATAGAATCTGTAATGCAACAATAGTTTTCAATTAAAAGTATAGAACTGAGCTGTGTGGGTGTTGTGCATCAACCCCTTGTTTTATCCTAAGGGCAATGTCTGGGTTTCATCCCACTGGGACTTTATGGAAAAAGCCCATCTTTACAAATATAGAGGGGACTAGTCGAATATACCCTGTGACTGTATATTGTTGGGCATTGTTTTCTTTTTTTGTTCACTGTGTTTTTGTTGATATCATAGCAATGATAAGCTGAGTGGACTCATTCAGTGTTTACAATTTTATCCTGCTGACTAATGAGTCATGATTTTACCAACATCATATTTGTACAAAGATGATTATTAATAAATTGCTTTAATATATGATTGTTGATAGCAATATCTCTAATAGTTTTTTAAATTTCAAGATTATTTAAGGCATCATGATGTTTTATTGTTTCCACATTATGCTGAAGATAGTCCTTTCAAGGTCTTTGAAGAGTTGAGTTATACTTTGGATGGAGATTGCACTGAATCAGTATATAACTTATGATGGGATGATCATGTTCAAAGTAACGTTAGCCTCTACCCTGATCATTTAAATTTTTAATCTATGATTATTTTTTAAATTTAAACCTCAAATGCATTAATGATTTTAGATATGATTCTGTAGTCCAGTTACTAGTTCCTTTCTGGCTAGCGCTGTTATAAATATTAACCCAATTCTATTAATCTAAGTATTTCCACATGGTCTTATCTTATGAGAGAACGGGCCAGCACTCAGTTCTCTCCAGACTCTCCAAGCTAACACTTCCTTACTACTTCCGGAATGCTTGTCTTCTAGTCTCACCTATTTTGGTATCCAATTGGGCAACAGTGCTATTCACTAACCAATAAGAGAACCATATTTACAGAATGACAATTACCAACATCTCTTCTTTTCTATCTAAAATAAAAATAAGGGGCTTAACCTTAACATAGCAAAATATATCATACATCAGTTACGAAATAAGAATAGCATTTAAAAACATTTAGTCCATTAACATTTAGCAAGATTTAAATTACAAATTTTATCATCTATCCTATCTTTCCGAGTCTAAAGTCCTACATATAACTTATCTATAATCCTAAAAAAATTAACACTATAACCATAACTATCTGTCATCAACTCCATAAAAGACCACAGAAGAATGGTATATAAACTCTAGAAGTGACAGAGACAACTCACTGCATAATCAATCAACCAAAGTACTTCTGTAATGTTCTATCTTCATGCAATAGGCCATAGTTTGTCTGGCAGACGCCTCAGCAAAACAGGAAACTTTAAACTGTCCACCTATATTGGCAGTTTGTCAGTCACTTTTCTCAGAGTTCTGCATAATGTCTGAAAGACTCTTTCATGAAGCAAGAACCCTGTAGCAAATGTCAATATTGCATCAGCAGTCATTTTCTGTGGGTCCTGAATGTCTAGTATACATAGCGTTCAGTCAAACAGTCCAGGCAAGAGTAGTTTCTTGCTCAAATGTCTAGTCTGGCCATATTAGAAGTAAACTCCATAACAAGTTTCTTTTATTTCATCTTCCTTTCTGACACTGGTTCTGTTGCCAGGAGCAGTTGTGCCTCATTGTCAAGAAAAACCCTGAATCATTTTAAATGTCATATTCTGTATATCTTTCAAAGGATTGAAGAATCCTAACCATCTCAAATACCTCTCTGTGTATCTTGAAAATTTAACTAACTTAACTCTAACTTTTGACTACCATACGTAGTCTACCATAGGTAGAAAATTAGTCTGTACTAATACACACATTACATTTCTTAGTGAGCAATATAAACACAATACCTAAACAAGAGGAGAAATACACATATCAAAAACTTGGCCTCAAATTGTAACAATAAATGAAAATCCAATTAAAATAAATGTATGCATATCTATACCATAATTCCCTTTTTACATTTAAAAAGATTGGTTGTGGTCATTAACCATTTATAACCACCCCATTTAAATGAAAACTAACATTTATTAACAATATTAGAGAATCTGGGTGTTGTTCTTTCCAAACTGCTTTCTGCTGGTAGGGGGCACTGTCATGGGGGATCGGAAGAAGACACAGAAATCCTGGCTTTATTCTGCAAGGCTGTCTTGTCCCAACTGTTTTGAATTTTGAATCACCTGGGAGGCTGTTTCGGGGTCTTGCTTTGTCAAATTATGTTAGTCTGGAAAAAATCCAGAGCTTTTCATTTTCTTTAGAAACAAAAATAAAATCCTTTTTCCCCAGGAACCTGTCCTTAGAATTAAATTTTGAAGTCAAAGCATTTTTAAAACATATAAATTGAATTAATTTAGCAGCATTTATTTTAACAGTTGTTGCTTTTTACTCAGCAGTCAAATGCCTTAAAGATTTCAGAACAGCATATAATATCCAATGTTTCCCTTTTTATGTAGCATTTTTATTACTCTATTTCTGTTTTTCCCTTCATTTATTATTTTATGTTTTTATTTTACATATTGATACCAGTCCTCTCCCTCCCTCCCTCTTACCCTACATGCCCCCTCACATGCACCCTGATCACCCTCGCCTCCCATATGCCCACCACTATTACACATGTAGAGCTATGCTATCCAGGTGGGGGTCATGTAAATTTGTCAAGTCATTTGAAGTAGGGACTAGGTCTTCTCTTGTGTCCCTAGGTTAAGGGGGCATCCTTCTATGCGTGATGTGTCCACAAGGTCCATTTGTGCACAAGGAATGCATCCTGGTTGCACTGTCTGAAGTCTCTCAGACTGCGCAGTCCTAGCTGATACCCGTATTCAGGGGATCTGAGTCAATCCCATGCTGAATTCCAACCTGTCTCAGCGGCCAAATTAGCTTCTCCTTGTTAATCCAGGTGTCTTTTTGTGTTTCTGCATCCTGGTCTTGTATTCTGTCTCTGGATCTGGATTGTTGTTTGACTCAGTGTTTATGTGTGTTTGCTTCTGTTCCCAACAGGTACTAGATATAGGTTGTATGATAGTGAATAAGTTAGTTGTTAATCTCACCATCAGGGAAGAATATTTATGCTATCCTTTCTATATTTGAAATTTTTTATGAGGGTTTTTTACTTGAGTCATTACATATATTTTATATTTTCTGATGCAATTGTGAAAGACATGAATTCCTTGATTTTATGTAAGATCTTTGTCATTTGCACACAGCAGAGCTACTCAATTTGTCATTTAATTTTGTATCCCACTAACCTTAATCAAAATGTTCAGCATATATATATATATATGTATATATATATATATATACATATATGTACATATATGTACTCATATATGAAAGAGTGTTGTGTTTAATATATATATATTTGTGAGATATATATATATGTATATACATATACATATATACAGCATCTTCTGATATATTTGCTTTGAATTTGGCCAATCTATATTTTTACCAATTGATCTCATGCTCTTGTCTTAATTCTGTAGCTACAATTTCAAGTAATCTATTGAATACACACAGAGAATAAACATCATTTTATTGTGGCTTATTACATGGTCTTTGTGCATCTTAGATATAAAGGTAATGGTCCTCACCCAATAATTTCACAACATTCTTCCCCTTTTGTTTTACCGAATAATTGGAACATAATAATGTTAAATATAGAATAGATATTACAAGTTAGACTATTGCACACATTACCATTATTCTGCTACATGGTTATAGTTTTAAATTTGTTCCTGATGTCTAAATGTTTTACATACCAACAATTTTATATGTAAGTCTTCATCAGAGAAGATTCCTGCAGCATTTTACAGCTAAAAGCAACCCATTCATGTGATATTTCAGATACAATAAAATGTTCACCTCTGTGTGGTATGTAGATATCATCTCCTCTGGGCAATGATAAGAGATTATTCAGGACAATGACAAATGATGGTAAGGTTCAAGTTTATAGATGACTACAAAGAGACAGTGATTTTTGCTCAGAGCAAAAGATTTTCACTTGCAAACACAAGTGATTTTGATACCATGCATAAGAACTTAACAAGCCCTTCTTTATGTTGCAGAGCTCTCCTGGGTGCTGTTAAGTTTCAAGTATAAGAGTTCTCCAAATTATTCATGTAGGCATTTAATTCTATAACCTTTCCACTTAGCGCTGCATTCATACAGTGTCTAATATGATTTAATTCTGTATAGTTAAGTCTTTGAAATCTAGGAAGACTTTAAATTCTCTATTTCTGCATTGACCAAGTGATGACACAGTTGATCATTATCCAGTTTCCATGAATTTTAAGCTTTCTATAATTTGTGTTGCTGTGCAGTTCTAATTTAAGCCATGGTGATTACAACATTTTTTAAATCTATTGAGTTTTGACCTGTGACAAAATATATGGTTGTAAGCATGATGGGGAATCTCACAGACACAACGGACCTGAACTTCTGGGAGATAGAATCGAGCAACACAACGGGGGGCATGCATGTGAGTCATTAAGGGCCTATGCTGGTTGACAACAAATGTGTAGCCTGGTCTGTTTACATGACCCCTAGAAGTGAGACCAGATGTCACCATGACATTGAGTTCAGGCTACTGTGATCTCTGTCCATCATTTTCCTATGTCTCCAACCAGGACTCAGGTGGGTGGTTTGATCCTGTGCTCTTCATGGTGCTCAGTGGAAACTGGAGCCCTTATGTCAAGTTGGACCCTGGCTACTATAGAAACACAGACACAGACAAAATCCTCAATAGTAATCTAAGACAAGATGACACCCTGGACCCAGGTGGTATCTCTGGCTACCCATATCTTTATGTCTGCTGCTGTGGTATGTCCCCTTACTCCACCCAAACTGAAGGGTCTGGACCAAATCCCTTGCCTCTATATGGATACTGATGACAATATATGACCCACAGTTCAACACAGACTTTGTCTGAAGCTGGGATCTGGCCTCAGACATGGTCTCAGGCAACAGCTCAGCCTGGTTGTCATCCTTTTTTGAGTGGTAGCTATGGACTCAGAACAGGATGGAACTAATATCACCATGGCCCTTGGACCATAAATTCATCTTAGACTACATGGTTCTTGAAACCTTTCGGACATGGGCATAAAAATAGACCTCAGCTGTGTTAGGACATTGGTATAAGCCTCAGATGGTCTGACATCAAGTTTTCAGTTGATAGCAAGTCCACCCAGATTAGCACAGCCCTAGTGACAACAAGGCTCATGGACTTGCACTCAGCACCTGCAGTTAGCCCAGCCCATTGGAGTCAGTTTGGAACTAGATAGCAACAGAAGACATGGATTGGCACATCAGCCCCTGTGGAGACAGTGTAATAATGGCTGAGAGAAATCTCATTAGCTACCTGTCCAGAGATTCACAGCACACAATCTATGTTGTGCTGTGTTTGCAATAATGATTTTGATCATGGGTGTTTTGGTCTGTAGCTCCATTGTTAGTTAAAAGAAACCTAGAGAATATTTTGACATAGTTTCAACATCTAAAAGAGATACAGACCAATATTCAGTGGATGGATATTGCCCTCTGTTCCCCCAATTATAAAACACACAGTGCCAGGTGTGACTCCAGATGTAATCCCAAGGCCTGATAAACAATTATAGTTAAAGCAGTAGAAAGCAAGACACAATGTGTCTTTTCCTGTAATCAGCTTACCCACAACAAGGCTACTGTGGGAGTTAATACAAAACTCTAACTTGAGGTCTTTGGTTCCTTAAATTAACGCTATTAAAAGTTTCCTGATCAAAGACAATAATTCTTCGCTAACGTCTGTAAATCAAATCTCTGATACTCTGACCACAAGCAGGCCAAAATATACAAAAAATAAAAGTTATGCACTTGCTTAGATGTATTTATAACCTCATACTTTAAAGTAAATTGCTGACATATTTATAGAATGTCTATATATCTTTAAACTGTGGCCAAAGTTCTGTTCCTTAAACGTTCTACATAAACACTCGATACTCTAATGTAAAAATTACAACAGTTCACAAAGCTCCTCAAGTGTGTTGTGTCTGTCTGTCACACAAAACCCTCTCCTGACCTGGTCTTCCAAGTCTTGGTTTCCACAAAGACCTGTTACCCAGTCAGTGGCAAGAGATATCAATACAAATCAGAAGCTACCAGTGGACCAGATGTCTACAAATGACCGTTGGCAGAAGCCTGGTCTGGACAGCACCATGGGTCTGGGTGTCAACAGCATTTCCCTTGCCAGTCTACTCCTCAATGCCATCATCATGGGCCCAGGTAGCAAGCTGGACTCCAACATCTTTCAAGTCCTATCCATCTACACATCTTCATTTATTTATGAACCGCTCTGCTTCTTTAACTTTCCCATTTTTCTGCCCCTTATTTTCTTGGTATGCAGGGCCTCTCACTGTCTCTCCACCAGCCTGGGCTGCCTTTATTCTCACCTGGTGGGAAGGACCCAGCATGCTTGTCCCTTTCTGAGCAGAACAACATCAGATGGATGTGGATGTCTTCTTTCATTTGCATAATTTATTAATAACTAATTTCCACCCAACTCGCCATCCATTCTATTTTATTCTCCTCAATCTTGCCTAAAGCTCTTTGAGAACCATTGATCTTTTTAATTCCCTTCATCTTTTCCTTTGATATACCCACAGCAGGTTTCACTTACCTCCTTTATTTCTCACATTTCAAACTCACAATCCTCTTATTCCAATATTTGGGATGAATAAATAGTTTCTGTAACCTGACCAAGCAGCACTCTCTATCCTCCTCATGAAATTATCAAGGATTATTCTTTTTTCTGTATTTATTTTTTATTGATTTTACATCTCAACCAATATCATCACACTTCTTCCCATCCCCACCCACCTTCCCTCTTCCAACACCCATCTATTATTCCTCCTCCTGTATTTTAATTCAGACAAATGCAGGATTTCCATGGATAGCAGGCAGCCATCATATGTGAAGCTGCAGTGAAACTAGGCACTTCTCTCCTCTTAAGTATGTACAAATAAACACATGTGGGGAAAGGAGTCAATAGAGTCAGAGTCAGTCCCATCTCCTACTGTTAGGTGTTCCACAAGAACATTACCTTCGTACAAACCCAGCCATCTCTGAATCTTGATTATCTTTGCCCTACAATGCTCATCGGGATTTTCCAATGTGCTCTCACTACTGAAATTGTCTGTGCAGCCTGGTCAAACTCCATATATTGCATTCACTATCTTCACTTAATATCTCTCCCTCTTCCTCTATTCAGCATTCTCCCCTGTCCTACACAAACATTTGTTCTGTCCTACAATCACTGACAATGGGACCCTGTTCTTTCAGTCCTGATCGAAACAGCTGTCTTTCAGAGAACCCCCCAATAGAAGAGGCTTCAGCATGCAAGGCTTTTTTGTTTACAAAATTCATTCCTTCACTCTAAAATTTCTCCACTTGAAATTAACATCTTTATCCTTTCCTGAGTACCTCATCCAATATTTAATTTAATACAACATCACTGAATGTCACAACCTATCTTTCCTTGATAACTGTTGCCTATTTTGTCCTTGCTAGCTCTGCTTCTGCTGACAAATAAAAGAAGGAAATACAGGTGAGGGGAACTACATTTATTGTCAATGCCCTAATTTAAAATGAGATTGTGCCATCTAGTGGCCCGCCATGAAATTTTCACTATACATCAATGTGAGAGATACTGGTCTGTAGTTCTCTCTTAGTCGTGTTTTTGTGTGGTTTGGGTACCAAGGTAATTTTAGTCTCATAAAAGGAGTTTGGCTTCTCTTTTCCTTTTCTTGTGTGGAACAACTTGAGGAGTTTTGCTATTAGGTCTTCTTTGAATTTCTGGAAAAAATCTGCACTGAGTCTATTTGGCCTTGGCCTATTTTTGTTAGGTTAATTTTGATGTGCCGTAATTTCCTTAAGAGTTACAAGTCTATTTAAATTTCTCATCTGTTCATGATTTAATTATGATAAGTTATATCTATTCAGAAAATTGTCCCTTTTGTTTAAATTTTCCAATTTTTCATATTGCAGGTTTTCAAAGTGTGACCTCAATAGTGTCTGGATTTTGTCAGAGTATATTGTTATATTTCCCTTTTCATTTCTGATTTTGTTAATTTGCATGTTATCTAGCCATGAGTTGGCTCAATTTGTTCTATAGCTTTCAGGTGTGCTGTTAATTGTCTAGTGTGACTCTTTTCCTGACTCTTCATGTGGAAAATTCTAATTTCAAAGGGTCCCATAATTCTGGGATGTGTAGTTTCATCATTTACATTAAATTCTAGGAAGAATTTGATTTATTTCTTTATTTCTTTCCTGACCCAGGAGTGATGAATCTGATCATTGTCCAATTTCCATAACGTTGTAGGGTTTCTGCAATTTTTGCTGTTAATTCTGACTGTAAACCATGGTGATTTGATAAAATACAGTCGATTATCCCAATTTTTGGTATTTGTTGAGGTTTGGTTTCTTGCCAAGAATGTAGTTGATTGTAGAGAATGTTTCATGTGGCACCAGGAAGAAGGTATATTCTCTTGTGATAGAGTGGAACGTTCTACAGATATTTATTAATCTAAATTTGGTTAGAACTTCTATTAGTTCCATTCCTTCTTTGTTAAGTTTCTCTGTGTTAATGGTGTTTATTGGTGATAATGGTTGATGCCGACTCTTACTATAAATGTGGGTGTATTATGTTCAATTTGAGTTTTAGTGATGTTTCTTTTATGAATGTGGGTGCCTTTTTATTGCGAGCATAGATGTTCAGAATCTAGACTTAATCTTGATTGATTTTTACTGTGATGAATAAGGAATGATGATAAATGACATTCAGGAATGTTTCCCATGTAAGTTCAGAACATCAACCTATGTTGGATTTACAGAAATTTGTCTTATGTGGATACATGACAATAAGGAAATCTACACATGCATGTGCATGGTATCTAATAAAATGAGACACAAGACTTATTACCAAATAGATTTATAATATCAAGGTCATATTTCTGTGAAGATTCATGCTATGTAGGATTTCTTTCCATGCTATTACATGGTTTCCAGGGTTTGTTCTCATTCTGGTACATGATATCCACAACTGTTTACTACGCAGACACAAGCTATCTGGAATTGCTTCCAAGACTTCCTCCAATTCAGGTACATTATACATAAAAAACGTGACCCATGTGTGCATTGTATATACAGCACTGCTTTCCATGTAGGTAACAGTTTTCTGGGACTGCTTCTGATGTTGGAATATAATATACATAACTGCCTCTCACGCAGCTTCATAATATACAGGAATTCTTTGATGTAGATACATGTTATTCATGACTTTGAGCCAAACAGAAAAATTGCAAGATTATTTCATATGTAGTACCATACTATATGGAACTAGTTTTAAGACAAGTACATGATAGTGGACTTTATTGCATGCAAGTCCCACATATCAAGAACTGTTTCCCATGTGTAAAAACAATACATAAAATTGGTTCCCATGCTGACACAGATATTTAGTACTAGTTCCCATGAGGGTATACAATATATATTAATTTTTCATGTAGTTTCCAGTATCTAGGACTGCTCCTGTTACATGTACCAGATATCAAAGTTTTTTTTCTAACGTGTGTACACAATATTCAGAACCTCTTCCCATGCCATACATGACATCCAGGATTGCTTTAAATGTTGGTGCAACATATCAATGGATCTTTGTGCCACGCCTAACCACTGCCAGGAAGGGGACTCGACTCCAGGTAGACCTTCTTCAAGCAGTTTTAATCAGGATCCGTGAAACATGTTTCCTCTGACCCACGAGAGACTGGGGGACCCCTGCACAGGCTTAAATACCCATGAGCTTACCAAGCCCAGTGCGTCACGTGGACCCTGCAGATAGGCTACTCTAACGCAGAAGCAGACAGGCTGAACAGCCTTAACCAAATAAGGGCTTGTTTACACCAGAGAGCCCTCACCAATGGGAAGGTGTAAGGCAGAACCCAGTGCCACTTTAAGGTGTGGCACTTTGCGGCTCTCTACAGTTCCTCCTTTATGTTTCAATAACACAATAGGCAAGGGTAGTGGTCTGGTCTCCAGTAAAGCAGTGGACATTGTAATGACCCTGAATCCTAATAGTCAGCAAAGTCAGGGCCACACTCGTCCGGTATCTTTTTCCTGGGTGTGGGGCCTCGGACACTAACTCACATGAAACAAGACTTGCCCTTCTAAGAGTTGCTCACTTCCAGAGCTAACTTGGTGTGCACTGCTAAGTCATACAACCTGAGCGTGAAGGATCAATACTTGTTCATGACTGTGAGCTATGCTTGGGGAGAATTTCCTGCCTCAATGGCTGTAAATATGTGGACAACCATAGCTGCATGCTGCTTCTGAGCAAACCTCATCTTGCAAAGGCACAATAGGCCCACGAAGGAGATAAGCAACAAGAGGACAGCCATGGCTCCCATTCCTGCCCACTCTTTCAGATGATCCATTTCAACAGGAACCACAAAGACAATCCTGCAACCAGTCTCACATTCACGTGTTGAATTCACTGCATCAATGGCCACTCACAGCTGTGCCATCAGGTCATCAAAGTCAGCAGACCAATTTCCTAAAAGATAGCTAGACAACTGTCATGACAAATTAGCAGCATGTGTAAAGTTCTCATATTGAATGCTGGTAACACAAACCTGGATATTTCATTTTATATCCCAATTGGGCCAGCTGCCACAAGGTATCTATTTGCTCCAGCATCAGATTAATTCTTTGTTTTACAATCAATAAACCTCCTTTTAGTTGAGCACCAATTGTGGATTGAGCATCCATGGTGTTAGCCACATTCTTGGACAACTCATTTAACTTACAGTCTATCTGCAACAATGTGATCATAGCCACAACAGCCATGACTGAACCCACAACTGCAAAAGAGATAGCTGCAACTATGGCTGCTGTAATGCCAAACTTTCTCCCTGCTGCCTCTACCAAATAGGCCACAAAATCAGAAAATGGTTCCATTGGGCCTTGCATTATCTTAATGAGGTTACCAATCATCTCTCCCTTATTAAGTAATGACTTCCATGCTTTTATGGCAACATGATTTATTTTTTCAAGACTTAAGTCATTTTGTAAGGCTTTCCAGACCTCAGGGCAAGAGGAACGCCCTGTACCTGGGTCCTGCCCTTCCTCACTCTGATAAGGAGAAAACCCCGAAAACATTGTTCCAGGAGAGTCCTTCTCATCCCCACTTCATTATTTCTCCTCTCCCTTCACTCCCTGTCCCTTAGGATTCCTAGTGTCCGTTATCATGTACTTCTTTTCACTTATGATTTTGTTAATTTGCATCTTCTCTCATTGCTATTTTCATTAGTTTGGATAAAGATTTATTTATCATGTTGATTTTCTCAAAAAAAATAACTCTATCTTGCAATTATTCTTTCTTTTGCTTCCCTGGTTTCTACTTTATTGATTTCATCCTTAAATTGATTATTTTCTGGCGTCTATTCCTCCACAGTGAGATTGATTCTTTTTGTCCTAAAGATTTCAGATGTGCTGTTAATTCTCTAAGGAGAGTATCCTCCATTTCCTTCATGTGGGCACGTAATACAATGAACTTCCCACGGAACACTAATTTCAAGATGTCCCATATGTTTGTATATGTTTTGTCCTTGTTCTCATTGAATTTTAGGAAGTCCTTAATTTATTAATCATTTCTTCTTTGACCCAGGTATGGAGCAATTGGGCATTGTTCAGTTTCCATAAGTTTGTAGGGATTCTGTGATTTGTGATCGTGTTGAATTCCAATTTTAATGTATGGTGGTCTGATAAGATACAGGGGACTATTGCAATTATTTAGTCTCTGTTTAGGTTTGTTATGCCACCTAGTATTTGGTTGATTTTAGAGAAGGTTCTATGTGGGGCAGAGAAGAAGGTATATTCTTTATTATTTGGAACAAATGTATTATAGATGTCTGTTAAAAGCAATTGAGACATAACTTCTGTTAGTTCTTTGGTTTCATTGTTAAGTTACTGAATATTGGTCCTTTCTAGCTGTAAGAGTGGATTGTTGAAGTCTCCCATTATTAGTATTTGAGGTTTCATGTGAGCTGTTAATTTAGTAGTGTTTCTTTTACAAATGTGGCTGCATTTGTAATTGCCACATTGATGTTCAGAATTTAAACTTTCTGGTGATGAATTTCTCCTGTGATGAATACGAAATGACCATCTTCATATCTTTTGAATGATTTTGGTTTGCATTTCAACTCAGATAGTAGAACAAGGATGTATTCATGATGCACAAAAGGACCTTGCAGACACATCCCCCATGGAGGGTTACACCCTTAACCTAGAGACAGGTGAGAATGCCTAGGCCCTCCTTCAAATAACTTGACAGATGTACATGAGACAACTTGGATAGCATGGTCCTACATGAGGAATGGGGGTGGGGAGATGGAAGGGAATGGTGAGCACGGTGCATGTGAAGGGGGACGTAAAGGGAGGGACGGGGGGAGAGAGAAAGAGATGGAGAAGAAACTTGAATCAACATGTAAATTTTTTAAATTATATTATTGATAAAAAATTCGATGTCAATATGTTTATGTGTGAACATGTTTGTTTGTAATCTTTTGGATTAATACCCAAGAGGATGAGGGTAGTTACTGAGTCACAACTAGATGGATTATTTTCAAAAAACTTGTCAGATTGCCAAAGTGGGTATTCCATTGCCTAACTCATTAGCAGTATGAGACTACTATGACACTGCTTACAATTGGTGTTAGTCTTGTTTTGTTCATTCTGATGCTTATGAGATGATATTTTAATTGGTATTGCACATTTGGTTAATGAGAAGAGGGAATTTCCCTGTAGTCATTACACAGTTTTGGGCTGTTGTGGAATGTTTGTGATTTTTTTTTCATGTGTTTGCCTATTTTTGACTATTAATTGAGCCTAATATAAATTAAAAAGAAAGGTTAGCTATACCAGCTTGCTTTTTGGGTCCATTTTATTATAAGATCATTTCCCAACCTTTTTCCCTAATGTAATGTCTGTCTTTGAATCTTAAATATGTTTGCTGTTTGCAGCAGAAGGATGGATTCTCGCTTTGTATACATTCTGTTAGCTTGTGTGTTTTTATAGGTTAGTTAAGACCATTAATGTGGAAGGAAAGTAAGAATCATTGATTGCCAATGCTTGTTTGCTTTAAAATTGCAGTTGTCATTGGTATTGTGAATATATTTGCCCTGCTTTACACATGGGATCTGGTGAATTGTCATTATATATTGTCTATGCCTTTGTGAACATAGTTAATTTCCTTGGGTCAGAGTTTTCATTCCAAAACTTTCTGTAGAACCTTCTGTAGAAACATACTGTGCAAATCTGCCTTTGTCCTTAAATATTTTTTTTGTCTATCTAATGAGATTGAGAGTTTTCTTGGGTATATTAGCTGCGCTGGCAACTGTCTACTTTTAATACTTGTAGAACATCTATCCAGGACCTTCTGTTCATGAGAATTTCCATGGAGAAACCAGGTGTAATTTTGATAGGTCTGCCTTTAAAATATACCTGGCCATTTTCCTTCACTGCTCTTAGTAGTCTTTCTTCATTCTGTATGTTAGGTGTTTTTATTATTATGTGTTGAAGGCTCTTTTTTTTTTTTGGTCCAGTCTATGTGGTGTTCAGTAAGCTTCTTGTGTTTCATAGCCATGTCCTTCTTTATATTGGGAAAGTTTTCCTGAATGATTTTGTTGAATATGTTTTCTGTTTCTTTGAGCCGGGCTTCTTTTCCTTCTTCTATGCACTTTATTCCTCTTAGGTTTGGACTTTTCACGGTGTCCCACATTTCCTGGATGTTTTGTGTTAAATTTCATTGGATTCAATATTTTCTTTAATCAATGAATCTATTTCCTCTAGTTTATCTTCAGTGCCTGAGAATTTTCTTCCATCTCTTTATTCTGTTGTTTATGCTTGCAACTGTATTTCCTGACCGTTTGCACAGTTTTTCTATTAACCTTATTTTCTCAGTTTGTGTTTTCTTTATTTTCTCTATTTCAGTTTTCAGTCTTGAACTGTTTGAGTTGTTTAATTTTTTTTTTAACTGTTTGATTGTATTTTCTCGGCTTTCCTTAATTTCTTTAAGATATTTCCTCATTTCTTGCATTTTCGTTGTATTTTCCTCTATTTCCTCCAATTTTTTGTTTGTTTTTTCCTTCCAATTCTTTAAGGGATTTTCGCATATCGTCTTTGACGGTTTCTGTCTTTTTTATGAAGATAAATTTCAAGTCGTTCTCTTCTGCTTCATCTTTATTTGGGCTGTTCAGATCTACTTATTTTGGAGTCCCTAGGCTCCTGGTGTCATTTGGTCTTTCAATTGTTAGTTGTTTTCCTGTAACGCCCTCTTCCCATCACTTCTTACTTTGGGTGCAGGTAGGTCTCTCTCTCTCTCTCTCTCTCTCTCTCTCTCTCTCTCTCTCTCTCTCTGCTATACCACTGTAGGCTTAAGTGGGTGTCTGTATCTCTGGGTGGTCCAATATGTCTAGGAAGTCTGTTCCCATGTACAAGCCTGGTGAAGTGTGTCAAATTTTGAGCAGGCCAGACTCTGGATGTCCCAACAGGGATAGGCGGATCTCTGGCAGGAACCTAGATCTGGTAGCACACCGATGATAGGGGTGAGAGATTAGACAGGTGGTGACTCAGAATGGTCCCGCATGGATACGCAGGTCCCGTATGTGCAGAACAGCTCCAGAAAGTTCCCTGGAGATAGCAAGATTGTTGAATTCACCATGTCTTCCAGTGCTCATTCAGTTCAGTTGGCCAGTGGGCTAGGTGGGACACAGGGTAGGGGTAGACAAGGCTCTCCATGGAACAAAATGGGTTGTGTATCAGACCACCATTAGCACTCTTTCTGTGGACAAGACACAGTGGGGAGCAAGAATCGGGGCAATCCAAGGAGAACCCAGGAAAGGATTTGGGGGGATTTGGTCCCAGACTTACCTCTAGCAGAATCCCCTTTATAATAATTTTATTGATTATTTGGGACTGTATTATAATGTGCCTTGATTGAACTCACCTCCCAGTATTCCCATATTCAGCTCCACTTCTGTGTGATTTCCCTCACCAAAAAAAACACAAATTCATTTTATGTTCTCCACATAGATCCTGGTCAAATTTCTAGTGGACAATCTCCCCAAGTAAGATCAAACTTTCTTGCTTACATCTTCACGAGTGACCAGGAGCTGAGGAAAGCATTGCTGTGACCTAAACAAGTCAGTACTATCTATGCCCACCCACCACATATAAGACAGATGTGTGTGACAGTGAGGTATGGAGCCAGCTATCCCATGAAGGGTGAGTGCAAGATCGTTACCAATGTAGATATATTATACATATGTCGGCTTAACATGTGGTTATCAAAAAATGAAGGCCTGCTTTTCATATGTCTAAACCATATTTTGGAATATGGGATTTAGTATGGAAGCTCCACATTTAGTATGGAAGATCAGACATTATAAAAGGTGGGGAATTAAAATACTAGAGTGGGTACAGTGGATAACACCAAACCTTTCACTATTGTAGGTCCCAGAAGACATTCACGACAAAAAAAAAAAAAAAAAAAAAAAGGTGAGAAGGGCACCAGCATATTTGAAGTGCTTTGTTGTCGCACCTCTTCTTTTGCCAGACCTTAGGGCTGAAGATGCTGTTGCTCAGTTGGATAAAATTCAAGGGATTACATGAGTGCAAACTACTAGATGCCAGGTTGGCAGCACTGAATTTCCAGAGGCAAGGAGATTATAGTTAGTGACATAGTCACCACAAAGTAATATTCACAGTGGCTTTACTCATAATGGTCAGCAGAAACAAAGTGAGTTTTATGGTGGCATGATCCATACTTTGGTATTGGCTCATAATTCATGGTGTTAGTATGTGATTGGTTTATTTCCCTTGTCAAAGCTAGAGTTATCTGAAAGAAGGGAATCTCAATTGAGAACATGCCTCCGTTATATATGGTTCTAAGGAATTTTCTTAATTACTGGATAATTGTGGAGAATCTAGCCCATAATGAAAGGTGTCATCCATAGGTTCCTGTTTCTGGGCTCTATAGTAACGTAAGCAAAGAAAGCCATGAGGAGGGGTCTAGGGAACAAAACCTTCCCATGGATTCTACATCAGTTCTTGGTTCCAATTTCCTTCCTTGATTAAGTTCCTGTCCTGATTTTCTTCTATGATGAACATCAATATGAAATTATGAGTCAAATAAACTTTTTCCTCCTGAACTTGGTTTTTGGCCATATTAATTTATTATAGAAATGGAAACCCTAATTCAAAAAAAATATGTACCAGAATTGGGGAATTGATCTGACAGACCTGATCTTGAAGTTTTTTAGAGTATTTTGGAAGGACTTTGAACTTTGTGCTAGAAAACCCATTGAGTGTTGACAGTGAGCTGTCAAGAATTTTGAGAGCAACTCAGACAATGAAGTTCTGACTTTTGAAGTATCAAAAGGAACCAAAGATTGTATCAGTCCATTTGTGTGTAGTTCTTGATACCTGGAACTGAAGAATCAGCTGTGATTAACAAAACACAAGAACAACTAAAGTGACATCTTTGCTTTGCTGGTACAATGGATGATAGTCAGTTGGGGCTGAAGAATCAAGTGTGATTAAGAAAAAACCAACATCATAGTTACTTAAAGTCTTATGGAATGCCTATCCTTAGTATGAGTGGATAGAAGCTATGTTCCAAAAGTGGCTATGGTTGTAACTCATGCTGGTAGCTAATTGTGATAGTGTACGTGTTGCCATAGAGGTACCAGATTTGAAAGAACAAAGGGCTCATGTGGAGCAGCTGCATCTTGGCATTGTGTTAAAGACCTGGGGATTCCATAAAGAGGAATCCAGGAAGGGCTATTTGTGACTTGTTCAGTTGTAGCAAGGGACCCCAACAGTTTTGGAGATGTCAGTAGCATGGGATTAACAACAACAGCAGCAGTGGAATATATAAATATTGAAATATTTAATGAACCCAAGTATAAAAGACAAGATGTATAATCCACTGAAGATCATGGCGGTTAGCTGAATAATGAAGTATAAAATATGGGTACATAATTTCAGTAGTTATATACATGTTATCCCAAATCACTTTCCCATGTTGGTACATGAAATCAGGTCATTAAATATGGGGGTACATGATATCTAGAAATTTTCCCATTTTGGGGAACCATTATACAAAAATATATCCAATATATGAACATATTTTCCAGGATTTCTTCCTATGTGGGAACAAGATAATAATCATCTGACCCCCTATAAGCTCTCAATTTAACTGAAGAGACAGAATAATTCTTGGCTTCTCCAGGAAACAATATTAATTGAAATACATTATTCAATAGACAATTATAGACTTTTTCCATTCTCCCTGTATATATCTATTCTTGTATACTGTTTTCATTGAGGGTTCAACATATCTGAAATTTCTCATCTGGAAACATTACATCCAGAAGTGGTATCCAAGTCTAAGCATAATACACAGAATTTTTTCTCATGAAGACTTTGATATCCAGGGCTTCTTTTTATGGGAGTATATTTTAACCTATACTGTTTTTCAGAAAATTACATCCTATCCAGGAAAGCTACACACACTAATACAGGATATATGGGAATATTCTCATGCAGGTCCACAATAACAATATTCCTTCCCATGTGTTGAAAATATCCAATACTATTTCTCATTCAGGTATATTTAAAAGCAGGACTTCTTCACATGTGTGTGCATGCTATCCAAGACATCTTCTCATGTTAATACAACATATCCAGGTTTTGTTTTTCATGACACTACTGAGTGTGCAGTACTTTTTCCCATGTGACACAGAATATGCAAGACTTAATTTCATAAAGATACATGTTATCTAGGGCTATTTTCCATGCAAGTATATGGTATCTATGTCTTCTTCCCATGTGTGCACAATATTTACATGACTGTTTATAATGAAGTGACATGATGTCTAGGACTGCCTCCCATGGAGTTATGTGGTATACAGGATCTTTTCAAATGCTTATACATGACAAAAGGACTATATTTTATGTGGGCCAATGATATCTAGGGATCTACTCCATCTAAACTTATTATTCTATACTCTCAGCCTAACGCATGATATCCAGGACATGTGGATAAAACATTGTCCCAAACCTCATATCCAGGACAGCCTACCATGTGACCTTAATATTCTGAATTGCTTCTAGTACAGGTACATGATATCTGTGTGTGGCTTTCTTGCTGGTTACTTAAGAAAGCAGCACTTTCCCATAAGTATACATTATATACTTGCCAATACCAATAATCAGGATAGTTTTCCATATACTTACATGTTATCCAGAGACTTTATCCATGTGGGTATTAGATATATAGGAAAATTTCCCATGCAGCCCCAGCAGGACTGCTTCTCATGTGTGAATGTGATATACAGGACTAGTGTTCATTGGGTATATGATATACAGGATGTCTTCTCATGCAGGTACATGACATCCAGTGCTCCCACCCATGAGAGCACTGTTTTAGTTAGGTTTCTATTGCTATGAAGAGACATTAAGACCACATCAACTCTTACAAAATGAAGACATTTGATAACATGGCTTTTAGCTCAAAGGTTCCACCCATTATCATCATGGTGGGAGATGAAAGTATATATAAGCAGATACATAGCTATAGATGAAGCTGAGCATCTGACATCTTGTGTAGGCAACACAAAATGGTCTCAAACACTGTATGTGGCTTGAGTATATGTGAGAACATGAAGCCAACACACAGTAACACACTTCCTCTAACAAGGACACATCTACTGAAACAAAGCCATACTACCGAATATTGCCACTTGCAGTGAGCTTATAGGGAACAATTACATTCATACTTCCAAAGATACTGATATAATGGAGTATTTTCCACACAAATATATGATAAAATGGAATTCTCCAGTATGAATACATGTCATCCTGCTCTTCTTCCAATGTAGATACAAATTTTCTAGGACTGTTTCTCATGTGAATACATGATATCCTAGACTGCTTTCCCTGAGATTGCATGAAATACAGGACTGCTTCTAATTGAAGTACATGAAATAAAGGTTTCCTTCTTGTGCAGATGCATGATTTGCAGAATATGACATTCGTCGTATGTAGGCACATGACATGACTGTTTCTATGTGCAATTTCTATTTTCTATGTGGATATATAATATATGTCTTCTTTCCATGTATGTACAGGATATCCAGGACTTAGGCGAGAAGATTCATATTGAAGACTGCATCCCATATGGATAAAGGTATTCATGACATTTTCCATGTATTAATATAATATCTCTATATATACCATATTAAATCAACACATCCAGTACTTTGTCCTATATGGGTGTAATAGGCAGGACTGCTTCTCATAATGGTGCATTATTTTCAAAATTCCTCCTCATGCTTTTACATATATTCAGGGTCTCTTCTGCTTGTGAGAACCTAATATCCTGAAATTTTCATTAGCAGGAACATAATATCTAGGAATGTTTCACATAAGCATGCCTAATATCTTGACTTCTTCCAGTGTTAGTATACAATACGAAGGATATTTCCCCATTTAGGTACATGAAAACCTGTCTCTTCCCATGCAGGGGCGCAAATGTAAGACTTCCTTACATGAAAATAGTAATCTCAAGGACTATTTTCCATATAGGTACATGATAAAAATTGTTTGTCATACTGGTACATAATATGCAAGATTTCTTCCAATGCATTAAGTTAGCTAGGACTGTTTTCCAAGAGGGTAGATGATACACAGCATAATGGAATGCTTCCCATGTAGGTATGATATGCACAACTGCTTCCCAGGCATTTATATAACATCAGAATTTCTTCACATACAATGAATGATATCTAGGAGTTCTTTCCATGCACATTCATGATAGTCATGAGTACTTCTTATGCAAGAACAACATATCCAGAGATGGTTCACATGTGATTACTAGATGTCTAGAACTACTACTTATGCAGGTATATGTTATCCATAACTTCGTCTTCTGTGGGTAAACAAGCTCCAAGTCTTCCTCCCCTAAAGATACAAGTTATTCAAACTTTTTCACATGTGGATGAACAATATTCCAAACGTTGTCGCGGGTAGATAAAAATGTACAGGACAGAAGACTTTTTGCCATGCAAATAAATGCTATCCAGCATGTTTTCTAGGCAGGTACATGATATCCAAGATTTCTTCCTATGATAATACTATTCAGGTCAGATTTCCATACAGAAACACTCCGTGGAACAATCTACACTCAATGTTAGAAATTCTGGACATCATGTAACAGTATAGGAAACAATTTTATATATCACATATTCACATGTGACTATATTATATACCATTTATAACAATATGACATTCGTTCTCAACCTTACTAATGCTATAACACTTCATGCTATAACACTTTCTAATGTTATAACAGTTCTTCACTTTTTGGTGATCCTTAGCCACAAAATTATTTTCATTGCTATTCGTAACTGTAATTTTGCGACTGATATAAATTGTAATATACATCTCTGATGTTTCTGATGATCTTAGTCAAGTGTTGTTTAAGGGTTATTCTACCACCACGTCCAATGAGAACAATGTATGTATCCTTGGCTCAATGTAATCATGGGAGACAGTACTGGATTAGTTATTCCCACAGGTCATGGTTTCCTGGATATTGTGTTTTTCATTGGAAGTTTTCATGTGTATCATATGCCTACATAGGAACAAGACCTACATATCATGTACCTTCATGGGAAGAAATCCTGCATATCATCTACATTTATGAAAATAGTACAGGATATATTAAACAAAATGAGACATTTTGTACTCACTGAGAAACAGTCTAAATTTAACATCCCTAAAATAAAATAAAATAAAACCACAGTTTGGTGTATCAAAACGGGAAGCAGACATAGTAATTTGGGACCCACTTGAGAAACAGCCTGAAAACAAAAGAGTCTTCTCTGTGTAATAACCACTATAGAGGCAGTTTTTTTTTATTTCTTTCCTTAATGGCTTAGGCATCATTCATAGTTTGTATACATATCATTAGAAGCCATGGATGTCATTTACCATAAGCACCTGGATGCACTCTTGGAAATGATATACTCACATGTGTAGAAGTTCTGAAAATCCTTTACCTGCATGGGAATAAGTCCTGAATATTATGTTCCCACATGGGACAAAATTCTGCAACATTTGACCTCAAGGTTCCTTGAGTTTCCTTTGAAATAAATGGATGTGGACTTTATGAAGAAACTCACTGGATATGAATGACACAAGCAAAGTAATTGTCTCCACACCACATCTACTATCTGATATGCTGGGAACTGAACACAGGGTCTTGGGTTTATAAGTTAAGTATCTCTCACCAAGTTTTCATCCCCACCCACTGAACATCTATTAACAGTGATCTATATTGTTCTAGAAATTCAGGAACACCCCACATTAATAATCCTAGTACGTCTGGCTTTCTGAGAAGCAATGTAAATTATAAGTAACCATGAGGCACCTGTAAAGAACAGGAGGTAGTCCTATTCCCCAGCCCTTACAAAGAAAAGGTATGGGGTAACAATGATGCACAGTAGTGTGATGTTTGTCTGGACTAAAGGGATAACAGCTAAAATGAGACCCCTTGTAATTCAAGGACAGATTAAGTGTGAGAAATAAGAAAAATATGAGTAAGCCTTTAGAATTAGAAAACAATAAGCAAAAACTTGTTTTTAAATTTACTTTCTTCTATAGAAAGGTGATCTATATAATTTCCTTTGCTTTACCTAGTCCAAAATATTTCCTTTATCATATATACTGAGGTAGTTAGTGCTACTGCTAAATCCATGCAGGTATGAAGAAAAATCCCTAATTTCCAGTTATCCATGTCTCCAATAAGAACAGTTAGCTGAAAACAGGATTACTATCTGTAAGAACCACAGGTAAAATGGTTCTGAATTACACAAATACATTATTTACTTAGGTATATTATTATATATAATATGTATACTATATATATTATATATATATATTATTCAAAATGAAAAATACATTGCAGTTTAATGAAAAATTATAGGTGTAAACAGACATAAAATCATTAAGATACTATATAAAATACTAAAAATTGAAAAACAGATTTTAAAAATCTTCATAGATTAGGATTTTAAAAGAAAATTAGGTGGGGGTTCTGAAAGTAAACGGATGTTCACTGAACTGTTCTGTGTTTGCAATGGCACCAGTATATAAGGAATTACTAGACCATGAGCACATACTCAACATAGGGGTTAATTGTCAGAAAGCCTCCATTTCTAGTTCTTATTTTGTTCAAGCTCCATATGTTGCCCAGATCTTAGCATCCTTGTCTGTCATAATGGAGAGAAAAATACAGAGTTCACAAAGTTTATATTGTTTTTTGAGAACTGAATCTTCCATATTCTTTCTTCCATAATTACTCTATGAAGTTTCAAATCTAAAGCACATTAAATCAAAAGACAGTAATGGTTTGTTTACAGAGTAGTAACCCTTTACTCACTGTAGTAACTGCTACAGAACTAGTTAGTTATCTTACAAGTTGAACTACACCATGTGTTATCATGAGACCATACTGGTCATCACTATTATAAACACATATGTTCAGTTACCAAATTAAAATAATAAATAATTTCATATTATCTGGTGGGTAGTACTACAAAAAATCCCTTTAATAGCCCATTTCTCAGTGTTTGTACTCAAAACATAAAGATAGAGAAAATTCATTTTTTGTCATTTTGCATAGCTAGTATGTAAGCAATACCCTCCCTAACCCTGTAGCACCAACCAGGACTTAAAGATACCATACAAACACAGGATATTTTACTCTGTTACACAGATACAAATCTTAATTTTCAGGTCTTTTACTTTCTGCCTGTGGCTTCTGTTTAGCTGCAATTCTAACTGCTCCAGCCATATTTCTGTTGTTTTTTTCACCAATTCACATTCACAGTTTAAACTTTCTAACACCCAACTGTTGAGCTCAAATTCTCTCTATAGGGCATACATACTTATCTTGGTTCTAATTCTGAAAACATATTTAATTGTATAAAAACTTAAATCATTACATAATATTTATCACCTTAAACTGGTTCATACCCATTGCATTTGCTGCTATCCAAATGGCAATTACCTGTCAAATAGGGACTAATGTAGTTACTCAGTTACTTACTTTTTGGGGTATGGGCAAGGTTACATGCCTGTTTACGTGGGGAAGTGCACATGTATATGCTTGTTAGTGTAGGCTAGACAACAACCTCAGTTGTTGTTCCTCAGGTAATGATCATACCATTTTCATGACAGAGTCTCTCACTGAACTGGCAGATTCCTGCCAAGTAGTATAGGTGGGATTGTAGTAGGGATCATCACCTTGCTGGAATTGCTAAGCATGTACCATCATGTCAGCTTTTTACATATGGGGTCTGGGAATTATGATCAGTTAAGAATTTCACAAAATGATCTATGATATGAGCCTGACCCTTCTAACCAGTTGTAATGAAGCTCAAAATGTGTACTTGGGGAGTGCAGTGGCCTCAAGACTCTCAGACTGAAAAAATGAGAGAGGCTGAACCTGGGAATTAATGAATTCTCCTTTCCAACTTGTGTTCTCCTGTGCCTTGAAAGCCATCAGTGGGAATGGCAATGGAGAAAGCACTCCTGGGACCCCACATTCAATGAACCCTCAGACTGATGAGTGACAAGGCTTTCCTGAAATGTTTTTCACCTTTTTTAAACAACGTCATCATGGTCGCAAGCAAGTCCATCTCAAGCTCATCAAAAACTAGGAATTTGACTGATTATTAGGAAAGTTACATTTACACAATACAAAATAATAACAGAATTTTCAAAAATTAAATTTATGTGAGATACATAAAGAAAACGTAAAGGGATATTTGGTAGCAAGATTTGGAACACTAACCACTTTCATGAATCGGCAGTTGTCCTCCCAGCAAGTGTCCATTCTACTCTATGTACACTTGATCATCTAGGAAATGTGCGAGGTAACAAACACAGTAATGGAGAAAACTTGCCATGTACAACAAGTCAAGTCTATAACGGACACACACTTAAAAACTGTCAGTCACAGTGTTAGGTACTGAAGTTCTGAGGACAAGGGACAGCTAAGATTTGACTGGATTTGCCAAACACTATGTGGAAGACCAAGGGGACATAATTGCACTTAATATTATTCAACACTCTCAACAAGTTAATAGGTGATTCAGAGACTACCTCTATTTTATATGCATATACCACATTCTTAAGTCTAACACAGAGACTCCATTACAGCTAAGAATACTTTTCAATGTATCCTGTTTCTTTTTCTCTCCCAAGCCAACATATTTTTTACATACAGTGTAAACTTTCATTGCAGCTCTTGTACATAGCAATGCATTTTTAGCAGAGCTCTTTAAAATCAATGTGTTTTTTTGGCCATTTATGCAAATTTTGAAACCTCCATTAAAGTAGCCATGCAAATCTCTGTCTATAGCAAAACAAATCTAACCGAGAAAATGTTGCAACCAAGAAGTATTGATAGTCTCTGTTCCTTTGTTTCTAAAATCCCTTTTTAAAATATATTAGTTTTAAGTGAAAGTTCCTATAGCCACGTTGGGTGCGAACTATAGTGTTTATGTTTTCTGCCAGCCCTCTCACCACCGGTCTGTACCCACAGCCATGCCAGGCCAAATAACACTCTGAGACTCTGTATTTGAATAATCCTTTTGGCCAGTTACCATTATTTTTTATGGGCTAGCTCTGTCTTAATTATTAATCCATTTCTACTTACCTAAGTATTTCCACATGGTCATCTTATCGGAGAGCCGCTGCCAGAATCTTCTTTCTCCATGCTGTACATGCTGACTCCTCCTTACTACTTCCTCTTTCCTCCTTGTCCCCTACCCCCCTATCTTGCTTTCTCATTGGCCAAGCAGAGACTTATTAACTAACCTGTATGATATCATATTTACAGAATAACATCTCCTCTCAGCTATAGACTAAAATATACAAGAATAAAAGGCAATATTGTTATCATAGCACAAAATACATCTAGCAACCATTCCAAATAGCCAGCTAAGCAAACACCTGCAGAGACCTGGACGACTTTTCCCCAGGAGGCATAACCATGTGTGGTGCGAACCTCTGCACAGATCGCCATTGAGATTTCTCTCAGCCATTGCTACACTGTCTCCACTGGGGCTCGTATGGCAAATCTCCCAAAACCCAAAATAATCTACCTTCATCAGAGTATGTCATCTTATGGAACAATCTTTAAGACTGTCTAATTACTCACTAACAAAGTAAAGGTCAACAGATACAAATAATTCCTCAAATCTTAAGTGATTACAATGGTGAAAGTATAAACTCAGCAACAACACAAATTGAAGAAATCTCCCAAACTGATGTAAATTACATAAAGCAGAACTGAATTAAAATATGTACAGAAAGAAATATTGGAAAAATTAAATATTTTGTAGAATTTAATATAATAGAATACAGAACTTATAGAAGCTTATGTACAGTAAAAATTAGATCTAAGAAGATAGTTCCTTCCTCCATTAGAAGCTGCAGATGTAAGTGTAAGGCAATTTCAGACAATCCTTGCAAAAATATGCAATAAATCACGGCAAACTGAATACAAAGCACAAAAAAAATTATCCAGCATGATAAATTTGGCTTCTTCACAGACACACAGGGATGGTCCAACACACAAATCTTTCAATGTAATCTACCATATAAACAACTTAAAAAAAAACAAACCCAAATGATCATCTAACTGGATGGTGAAAGAGCTTTTGACAAAATCCCACATACCTTCATAATGAACGTTCAGGAAAGACCATGAAATTAAGTAACATAGTTAAACTAGTAAAATCAAGTACAGCAACTAAACTTCAAACTAAATAGAGAGAAACTCAATATGATTCCCCTAAAATAAGAAACAAGTTAAGGTTGTTCACTCTCTCCATACCTATTCAATATATTACTAGAAATTCTGGGTTGAACAACAAAACAACCAAAGGAGATAAAATTAATACAAATAAGAATGGAAAAAGTAAAATTTTTGCTATTTACAGACAATATGTTAGTATGCACAGCTGATCCAAAATTTTACCATGGAACAATTAAAGCTAATAAACATATTCTCTAATGTGGCAGGATACAAGATTAACACTAAAACGATAGTATCCCTCCCAGGTATGAATGATAAACAGGCAGAGAAACATTATGCACTAAAGTAGCCAAAGCAACATAGAATATCTTCAGGTATCTCAAACAAAACAAATAAAAGTTATGTAGGACAATAGATTTAAGTTTTTGAAGGAAGAATTTAAATAATATATCAGAAAGTGCAAATATATGCTATATTTTGGAAAGGTACAAATAACATAATAAATATGGAACCCTAGCCCAAAGCAATCTACAAGTTCATTGCAATCCATCATGAAAATTCCAGAACAATTCTTCAAAGATCTTGAAAGAAGAATAATCAACTTAATATAAAATGCAAAATGCCCAGAATAACCTGGAGAACTGTGTACAATAAAGAAAATTACAGAGTACTCAACAACACTGATATTTTCTTCTAATATAAATTGACAGTAATAAAAACAGCTTGGTATATGCACCAAAATAG
This sequence comes from Cricetiscus sungorus, assembly GCA_030556225.1. Lineage (NCBI taxonomy): Eukaryota > Metazoa > Chordata > Mammalia > Rodentia > Cricetidae > Cricetiscus > Cricetiscus sungorus. The sequence goes on from JANBXA010000628.1 coordinate 119,381, forward strand.
ACAGGTGAAGATCTGAAATCAAATCAACTATACTGATATTGATCTATGTATCTATGATGCTTGCTGTTTGACAATGATCCTAAAACTATGATACATAAAAAGAAAACAATTTGTGCTGGCACAGCAGATCAGGGGTACAACCTAGATGTTCCAAAAAAATATTGGATTAATATAATGTGGTCCATTATATTAAGGAAGTGACGTCATGAAATTAGAAGCCATATACGGAACTAGAAAAGCACTACCAAGATTGCTAATGGAGACTGAGAGATACAAATAAACATGGTGTTTACTCACTCATAAATGGATATTATATGCAAGGTAAATAATGATAATCAGGATCATAATCCCCAATACCAAAGAACTTAAGTAACACGGTGGATTTTAAGAAGGATACATACGTGGATTGCCCTTTTTAATGGTAAACTGACAGATTTCTTTGCTAAACTATGGGTTAAAGAGAGGTGATGGAAAATGAAGGATCAGGATTTTTGAGTTGTGGGGTGGGAGCAAAGGGAAAGCAATGAAACTGATATCTTGAGGGAGAGTCTATTATGCGGTTATGGAGCAAACTCGTGACAACATAACACAATGGAATCCATAAAGATGAGCCCAGGTAAAACTCGCCATCTTGTTTAAGAAGGTGATGAATACACTAATTGTCAATGGAGCACCTTTATAAAATAACTTATGACTTAGATGCAGAGGCCTACATTCACGAAGTGAGCTGAGCACAAGAAGTCGTATGAATGAAGTAGGGGAGAGTTTTTTTGGAGCACAGTGGTGGGTCTTGACTGAAAAATCCGCATGTATAGCTCTCTAACTTATGCAAACTCTGAGGCACTGGACTCACTGTTATGAGGAAAGTATGGACCAATATAAACCTTAATTATGTGGATGATGGATTGTTGCTTGATCTGATTTTGAGATCCCTAGCAGTGGAATCAGGACCTGTACATGGTACCTGAACTGGACCTTTAGAACCTACTCTGCATGCCATTATGCCTCACCCAACATTGATGCAGAGGCAGGGAACAGAGGCATCATACAAGACCACTCAATATATAGCAGCAAAATAAAAGAGAGTGCTCAAACTTCAGCAATTATGTGGACTATAAGTTAAAATCTACACCACAGTACAATCAGTATTTCCAGAATCAGGATTTTCAGAATCCATCAAATCTAATATGTTTTGCACATGTCACATGAAGAAAAAAGATATAATTGGAATTCATGCAATAACTGTAATCCTAGCAGTTTGGAGCCAGAGGCAGGGAGATCACCATGGGTTTGAAGCTAGATTGGTCTACAGAGTGAGTGTCAGGAGAGGTTCCAAAGTCACACAGAGAAACTTTGTGATCAAAAACCAAATAGCAAAGAATAAAAGAAATAACTTTTACATGAACCTCTGCCTAATCTAAAAAGGTTACCATGTAACTGAAGGAAGCTAACAGTAGCAAACCTACTGTTTGAAGGTCATGTCTGAAGACTTTTTCATAGTCTGTAGTATTACTTTTGGAAGAAATAAATTCTGTGAGAAAGTTTTTCAGAAAGTATATTCAGTGTGATGAAGTACACTTGATTTTTGAAATGGAGTCCACTAGAATGTCAACTTCCAGAGCTCTGATTTTATCCTGATGGGGAGTGTCATTTTGCACATACACTGAAATTCAAGAACATGTAGATCATTTCCATAGGAGAGTAAAATTTACAAAGAAAAATATGCATCTCAAATGGTTGCTGTGGGTGTTCTTGTGATAAAAAATATTGCCTAAGAAACACACACACATGAGAGTCAGCACCCATGTGGACTTTTTTGACGGAGGCGAGAGAAAGGAGGGACTCTAGTGGCCAATGAATGCAAGGAATCAGAGAAGAGAGAGAGAGAGAGAGAGAGAGAGAGAGAGAGAGAGAGAGAGAGAGAGAGCAAGACAAAGAGCAAGGAGCCGAAAAGAGAGAGAAGCACAATTGGTGCACTTGCTTTAAAAGGAAGGTTTACACATGCATAACTGAGTCCCATATGCATCAGGGTAAATCTTGAACAGCCAGGTAAAGCCTGACATAGCAATGACATGGCCATGAGCATCCCACCCATTGTCAGGGGGAGGGTCAGAAGATTACTGATGCCCAACTTTCCCACCTCTTGCTGTTATTAAAAGGTGGGGGTTTGGGAATAAAGAGGTTGAGTTCTCAAAACTGCTACCTGCTGATTTTGTGTGTTGTTCATCTTTGGGGCAATGAGAAAACTGTGGTGCTGCCATGTCCTAGTAGGTGGTTGTTTCATCGCAGTCCTGACTGTATGGGACTCTGGAATCATTTTGAGACCTGGCAAGATGTTAGCAGAACAGAGGACAAAGTTAAGTTTACAAAACAGTTATTTTTCTATGTTTGATATTGGAGGGTAGAATTGTAACATGAGGAAGGGAGTCCTGGGGACAGGGAAAGGTTGAATATGCATTTGGAGTGAAACTGACCTGTTTGGATGGGACCAGTTCTGCTCCCTGGAACTTATAAGAATCCTTTGAGTTTGTGAAAACATAAATATTATGACACATTAGCAACATAATCATGTTAAAAATAATTAGGCTCAAAGAATTAACACATATGACTGGTAGATTTTTGGCACAATGAAAAGCACATTAATTGTGAGCTTATAGTTATAGTTGTGATCATATAGTGGCATAATATGGTGTTTAGTACTCAGTCATGTAAGACCCTCAGAATGAGGAGTCTCCTCATTTTGGTGGGTACCCCTATGAACTCAATGCACAGTCCAGTTGATGCAACACACAAGAGGTTTTAATGAATGGGATATGTTTGCACAAATGGTCTCCCTCAGCATACGGAGTAGAGAAGCAACATTTTCTGGGTGCAAGTACTTTTAAAGGAAAAAAAAAAACCACAAGCTTTGGGTGAGGCTGTGACTCCCTGTCTGTTGATTACATGAGGAGTCATGGTTCTCACCTTGAGGCCAGATGGTCTCACTGTTCTGATCAACAGGACCTTAGGGACTCATTGTGTGCTAATTAATCTTGTCTGAGCAAAGCAGAGTTGCAGGTATCACTGACGGGAGGGGCAGTGTGAATTCTTGGCATTCTGCTATTTTAGGGCCTTATGAGGGAAAGTTGCCAGTGGTTAGCAAATTTCAGGTAACTAATTGTGGTCTGGCTTAGCTTTCCAGGTTGGACTGTCCTTCATTTTAAGTGTGTGTGTGTGGGGGGGGGGGTGTTGCTTAACATTACTTTTGGTCTTTCAGTCAGAATTGGATTAGTAGCTCATTAAAACTTTATTGATTAATGTTAAGACTATAAACAGTAGCAACCTTCAAATTCCAGTTTCTAAAATCTGTTTTGTGACAGTTGGAACCTTGGCTATTGCTTTAAGATAACAAATCTACCAGTCATCAAAAGCAACAGAGATCTTGAGGAGGCTAAAATTTTACCTGACTGATTAGAGACAAACAGGGACTCACTACCTGGCAGCTTAAACAGCTACCCCTAGGTCCTCCAAAATTGTTGAGATTAGAGGCTTTAAGGACATCTGCCTTCTCCTGATGGCAAAAGACCTGTGGATTAGGAGCTTTTGAAAGACTTAACTAACGTTGGCATAAGCAACATGGAGAAACTTGATTCCACTGACCTTTTGTCCACTGTTGTTAGAGTCCTTTGCAGCATTTCAGATGAAAGGCAAGGTTGCTCAGTCGCTAGTGTTGACACAGTTGTGCATGGAGCTTCTTCAGTGTCTGTCAGTCTTCCTGGAGAAAATGGGTGGAGCCAGCAGCTGGCCTGTCACTTTGTTACAAAAGCTTTATAATGAAACATTTAAAATGGCATATGCTCTAGATCTCTGAGCATTTGAGAGCTATCTGACTGCTTAGTATACCTTAAAAATATACAAAATTTGTCTTTAGTTACTTGCCTTAAGGATATAGGTGGTTAGGCAAGGCTTTATATCTGTAATTAATTAATCTTTCTGGAAAACTGGATCCAAGCTGAGAAGCTGTGGAAGGATGTTTTACTCAGAACACTCCAGCATAACCATAACTGGTTTTTACTTAGTATGTTAGATTATAACTCTAAATAACCTCTATATACCTGTAAAGACAAAGAGGTAGAGAAAAACTCCTTTGATAATAAAGATCTAACCTTTATAAACAGATTACAGAAAGGACTGGGTGGCATAAATATTTTGAAATAGACATTCATAACCTTAAATGTTTACCATCATTTAAAGACACATAACAATTTAGTAATAATTTGAGACTTAGTACTGTTGAATTTAAGTTGTATAGAGTTAGTTTACTTTGTCATATAAAGTTAACTTTAAATCTTATGAACAGATATATTAAACAGGATGGGGTAAAAATGAGAAGGACCAGAGTGTGAAGCTATGTGTAACATAGTCAGTGAAAAAAGAAATTAGAGTCAAAGAATAAAAGGAAAATGGTAAATGAATTACAGGTTCTGTTGGTGGCAGAAGCTGGCTAGACTCCCTATGCCTAGGTGGCTGGTGTAGTAGAGGGAAGAATCATGGGGTTGAGGCTAGGCCACATGGTCAAGATGGCAGCTGCCATAAACACATTCCCAACAGCTTGCAAAAATTATGACATTTTGAGATATAATTTTTTTGGCTTTTTCTCTCTGTGAGTGAGGCAGAAGGATTTGTGAAACTAACAGGACAGCGGAGTCCAAGATGTACATCATCCAAAAAGACAACAGTAGGTCTGACAAATGTATGTACCAGTCTAAGGGCAGTCCTGGGGTATAAAAACCGAGAGACCCCTCCTTTGTCTAATAAATGAATGCTCCAGTCAGCATTCAGCATGAGCGTTGCTAGGACCAGCACAAAATCTGAATACCTCATTCTTGGAGAAAATGAAAATATCTCAGATTATCATGAGCAGATGCTGCCTCAGCGCAGCCCACTGCCCTGCATGCTGCAGCTGCGGTGGGCAGGAGAGTTTTAGCATGGCAAGAAATGAACAGAAACAAGTTTAGGGAAAGAGACTATTTACCAGAGAGTTAGCAAAAACTCCTTCCATCTATCTGTTCTTTGGCAGTAACTTCAAAGATCCCATAAGATATCGGGATCTAGAGAGTTGTTACACAGCCAATTTGAATAATTTTCTAGGGGATATCTAGAACACTTTTCAGTACATTGGTAAATAAGTCTGGGTGCACTAAGTAAAATGGTTTTATATTTTCTATTAGGCATCCCAGTGAAGTGGTGGGCGGTATTTTCTTGGTCTGTTTATTCCCCTTGTGTGAAGTGAGAAGTGATCAATCTGTCATCGGACTCATCAGCTCAAGAATGTGGCTTCACAATTAGCAGAGAATGGCAGAGTGTTATTCGAAGTTCATCAGCCCAAAAACGTTGTCAGGTCCAACAAAGGCTGAATGACTCAGAAGTTTTAGAGCAGGGAAGCTTGAAGCCTGTTACCACCCAAGGTAGTACATCATCCACCCATGAGGAACGTATCCAACCCTAAGGAAATGGGTTAAAATTTTAAAAAAGTGTACCTTACCTAATTAAAGCCAGTGTGGGATTGTATTTCCATCAAATGAGTAGATGGAATTGGACTGCTTGTTCGGGATCAGGGTTCCCAAGTGTTTTTGGATAGGTGCCTCCCAGCAGACAGCCGCCGAGTCCTCAGGGAATGCCTGACTGGGTTTTGGCACCAACATTGTTTCTTGATGAAACTATTGCCTAAAAAACTCAAACAGGAGACTCAGCACCCACATGGAATTTATTAAAAGAGAGGGAAGAGAAATGTGAGTAACTGGTGGACAAACCAAAGCAGGGTAATAGAAGAGAGAGAGAGAGAGAGAGAGAGAGAGAGAGAGAGAGAGAGAGAGAGAGGAGGAGGCAAAAAAGAGAGAGAGAGGTGCATTTGGCACGCTTTCTTTAAAAGGGAGGCTTGCACATGCGTGACTGAGTCCCCTGTGCATCCAGATAAATCTTGAGCCTGATGTAGCGATGACATGGTCCTGAGCATTCCACCCATAGTCAAGGGCAGGGTCAGCAGACTGCTGGTTCCCAACAATATGGGTAAAGAGAATTTCACTAAGTTTGCAAAATAGTTGTAATTATATCACAGACTATCAACATATAATACATCTCTCCATGTTAGACATATTTTATCCATTTATGGTTCCTGCCTGTATCATCATTCCATTCTCCCAAGCACAGGAGTCTCTCTGTGAGTTGTATTTTTATACTTTGCTTACTCCACAGCTACATTTTATTGGTAACAAAACACATATGCAACATAACACATAAGTAAGCCAATACAGTGGATGGATTAGGTTATATAAAATTCATATACCACAGCTCTTATTTCTAAAAAATAAAGACAACACGTTTGTTCATTTACTTTATGTATGCCCTGGTCACTTAAATAAATTTAAACTTTCTTCACCTTTCTCTTTAAAACTGAACTGAACCCCATGGCCAAAGAACAAACATGTGGATTAAGTAAGTGAGTAATTAATTTTTCCAAATAGCATAGAAAGAGATATACACAAACACACACCTTGAATTTAATCCAAAATCAAAATAATAAAAACTATTTTCACAAAAATAATGCTCACAGAGATTTTATGTCACAAGGAAACAGGGCAAAGGGTTTTTTCTAGATTACCAGTAATTTTCTAGTTTTGGTTTTTAAAATTGCCATAATACAAAAGAAACTTGTGCATTCCTAATTAATGAACCCACAGAAGCAATATTATTTTTGTCGAGATATTTTGCAATATTTCAGGATAAAAGTCCCAATTGTCTTGTTTAAAGACAGCTTCGTCTCCATCTCTAAGAAATTTTTTTTTAGAGTTCCCTCTTTTTATTCATGCTGCCCATGTTTCCCCATCCCATCTACCTTCTGCTCAATAGAAAGGGTGATGCCTTCTATGGAGGAATCATCCAAGTAAGTCCCATCATTTTAGGCAGGGTCTATGGAATCGACCATGGAGAATGGGCGTCCAATGTCCATTTATATAATGGGTATATATCCTGATACTTATGTGGGGCCCTATATACTGCTGAGGACTCATAACTGACAAACATATTCAGAGGGACCGGTTCTGTCCTATGCAGGTTTCTAAGTTTTCAGTTTAGGGTCCATGACATTCAACTTATTAATGGAAGCAGTGTCTGTGGGTTTCCCCAGGACAATTTATACCTCATTACAAATCATTCCTCCTGATTCTTAGTTGGGTTCTAGGGGTTTGTCTCAGTAATTTCCTATAGGTGAAAAATAAAGGAAATGCTACATATTGAAAACATAATTGAGAGCAAAGGATTTGTTTCCAGATACTTTGTGATATTGTTAGATGTTGGTGCCCCAAATTAGTGCAGTATAGTATATCTTGTGGAGAAATAGAATATTTCTGTATCATTTAATCTTAGTGGCCAGAAAAGAAGGCTGGCATATACTTGATGAGAGGAAAATATTGGGAATCTTGGATAGAGATTGGTTACAGAGACTAGTCTAAAGAGATAGAACTAAAAATCTTGGGAATGATAACATGTGTAGACTCATTACACAGAGGTATTTTTGTGAAATAACTTTGATAGGAAAAGGCATATAGAAATCCCCATATGTAGTGCTTCAATATGTCTAAACTTATAAAATGTAGGTTTCATGAATCAGAAGTCAGAAAAGAATGGCCTTATTAATTCCTAGAGAACTCAGGAATGTTATGTGCCCTCATAGAACTTGTAAAGAAGTCAGAAAATAGGGTGATATATGGATAATTTCCCCAAGATTATATTCAGCTGTTAATATATATGTATGAATAATGAAATCCACACCAATTTACACCATAAGGCAGTAAATTTCAGTCAAAGCTCTAATTGATATTACTGGGCCCTAGTTTATTAGCCCTCATTTGCCTTCGAGCCTCTTGTGGTGAAAGGCATGGCAGGAAGTCTATTATTGGTGGGAAAACCTGAAGCCCCCAAATCAGAAGTAAACTTTCACTGGAGTTATTTTTTTGGAGATTATTATGTATTAACAAAAATCTGGATGTAGTTCCTTAGGCAATATAGGAAAATATATGACCTATATCATAATATTGATAAGTCTATAGCTCACAGAAATATAGAAAATATATAGGACACTAAATATTTCATTGGAAAGAACTTTTGAAGTATTAGGCATTTAGGGATAACTGCAGTCCATATTTGAAAAGGGGAAAGCTTACATATATTATTATTATGGGAAGATTGTGCAAAGTTCCAGAAATACTTTCATCCAAAAATTTTGTGGGTCCAAAGATAGTTGTGATGACTTTGGAAAAGTTAATGTACCCAAGGTCCCCATACGTAGGAGGAGATGTTTTGAACACTGCATGATTTAGCATGTATATCCCTAGACACCTTGGTAGGATGTGTGTAATCCTAATGTAATTACCAAACTTCCATTGGTATTGTTGCAAATTAGAGGCCTTCTTGCCTACTACAATTTCAGAAAACTGTTGGAATTTTGGTCACATCTTATGTGGAAGTCCATTACTAAGAATTACTGAATTTAGAATTCGGTAAAGTTGTAAATGCTCAGGAACCTTTTGCACAAACAATTGTATCATGTCCTTCAGAATTAGTGTAATAACAATACTTATTAAACACAAAGTTTTTAACATATCCTTCCTCCATATGACCATGTCAGTATTTGCACTGTCTGAGAATTCTTCTAAGCAATGATGGCATTTGAAAAGAGGTCTCAGTTTATTATGGTTAGAAGGATATATTTGAGACCATTTGGTTATAGTAAATAAATAGTAATTACATTCACGAAAAGTATCATATTATGGGTTGTCCTTGCTATGCAATCTCCTTTATTTAATGAACTTGTGTCAGGTTACTAGGAAGAATGGGAAAGTATATATGCCACTTACTTGAAAAAGTTAGATTTAAAGCTATTGCGGTTTAATAAGGGTCAGGATAAACAAATAGGCCAAATAGATGTTTATTAAGGGAGAAACAACTCACAACACAGACAGGTGAACACAGCAGTTAAAACTGGATGCTCCTCTCTCTGTGTCTCACCAGAAAAAGCATTCTCCACCACCTCAAGAGACCAAGCCCCACAGGTCACTTCTGCCCCTGGCTCCCCCCCTCAATGGGTGTGGTCAGTGCCACAGAAGTAGACACAGTGAATATCCCACTACATAAAGCCATCAAATTTGTAGAGGATGTTTGTCTTTGAGATATTTTGTAGATAAAGAGTATTAAGACCCACATTGTGTATATCATCAAATGCTTGGTCCATTAATATAATGAAATGAAGATCTCAGGACCATGTAATAAAAAGTTATAAGGTGTAACGAGATATTCACCTTGTCTGCACCTGTTGCATAGACCACGCCCATTGGAGAGCGCAGACAGGGCCGGACATGACCTGGGAGACTAAGGCTGAGGAGGGGCCTCAGAGAGCTCTCTTGCTTGTAGCACAGGACAGGAGTACATCTGGAGGCATAATTTGGACTAGGAAGCTGTTGGTGTTCATCTGTCTATGTTGTGAGTTATTTCTCCCTGAATAATCATCTATTTGTGCTATTTGTTTCTCCGGACCCTTATTAAACATCAATATTAAGGTCCATTATATTCATGGTAAAATATGCAATTAGGATGGCCAAAGGAAGCAGAGCTAAATAATGTCCTGGCTTGAGGCCAAATATTGGACTTCCACAATCATCAAAGAAGCAAATAGTAGGCCATTTTTCAAGAGAAGAAATTTAAGATACAAGTATATGTTTAAATTAGCTAATATAATGTCTATTGACAAAGGACACATTTAGTCAATGGAGGAATTTTTTTCCTGTTCAAGCAAAAGTTGAATTGGTTTTTAAAGCAGTCTGAAACAAAGAGGGGTTTCAGCAGTGGTTCTTCATCTACCATATTTCCACAGCTTAGGATATACACATATTTCTGAAATTTTGAATAAAGTAGTAGCATGTTTTAGTTTTTTTAATCATTGGTGATTCTGTAGAAGCCACACAGTCTCCTTACCATTGTGTTCAACCACTAAGATGTAGGAATGTAGGCTCTACTTACTAGGACTAGATGTATTGAGAGCACTTGAAATCCCTGATATGTTTCTTACTTTTGAACTGCAAGATTTCTAGAAAGGGTTCCAGTGTTAAGAATTGGAAACTCAAAAATGCATTTCCCGTAGGAAGAATATCTGAGCCAAAACTCGTTCTTCTGAGAAGATAAGTATGATATACATTTTATCAAATATATATATTCTTATATATTTAAGAACAAAAGAGTTCTTAAAAAGTATTCTTAAAAGAGAAAGTTGTCAGGCAATGTGAAGCAAAGCAAACACCTTACACATATTGGAGAGTGAGAAAAATTTCTACCTAAATTATTGAGTGAGTGGAAAACAGGAGGAGCTTTCTTACATTAATCAATGATCATATACAACACTTTACATACTCCGATTCAAAATACTCATTAAAATCTTGAACAGTCTTATCTATAATAAACAAAATTCAATGTCTTAAAGAACAAATTCGCTCAGAAAAAGAACACCAAGATTTAATTGCACAATTAGAAAATGTAAAGACTGACAAAGCCTCAGACTCTGCTTAAAATACCACCACCAGACCAGTGCTTAAATGGGCTGCACCAAGGATAGCTTTAACACATTAGTAACAGATGGAACAAGATAATATAACTGCCTTTCTGGTCTCTGAAACAACGGATGCACAAGAGGATGCATGGTAACATCATACAGGTTTTGACTGTAATGTAATCAAAGAGGTTAAAACTGCAGTTTTCCAGTATGGTACCACAGCTCCTTATACACTGCCATCATAGAATCTGTGACTATTACTTGGCTTACTCTTTAAAACTGGTATATGGTAACCAGAGCTACTTTGGCAGGAGGCAAATACCTCTTACAAAAATCAGAGTTTGCAGAAACTTGTAAGGAAACTGCAAAAAGCAATGCACATGCTGAAAAGTAATGGAATGCTGAAATCTTGCTCTGAGAGGGAAATTTTGAGGCAGAAGATGTTCAAATGCAATATGAACCTGTACTATATGCCAAAATTCAAACAGCTGCCATGAGAGCATGAAAGAGGCTACCCGCTACAGGGGATACAAGTGCTTCACTTACCAATATAAAACAATGGCAAAATGAACCATTTTCAGACTGTTCACCATTTACTAAGATCAGCAGAAAAAATTTTTGTTCAAAAATGCAAATGTTGCCTGCCACTTGCCATATCAGAAAGAAAAAAAAAAGCAGATCTTTCTGGCTACATTTGACTCTGTGCTGACATAGGGGCAGGTTACCAACAGGGACTTGCGATGGCAGCTGCTATGCAAAGTTCAACTGTATTCCACTAAAATAAAAAGGCATGCTTCATTTGGCCTCTGCCCCTGGACTTTGTCCCAGATGCAAACAAGGAAAACATTGGGCTACTGAGTGCCTATCTAAGGCCAATGAACTAGGCCAGCCATTACCTTGTAATAATAACCAGGGAAATGGGTACAGGGGCCAGCCCCAGGCTCCCAAACCCAAACAAGTCTTTGAAGTGGTCAGTTTTGTCCCAGAAACTAACAAAACATGTCACTCCTCTGCAGAGCAACACCAGGCAGAACAAAAGACTGGACCTCAGTTCTACAATCCACACATTCTTAATGACAGAAATGGGTGTAAAAGCCATTCCTACAGGAATCTATGACCCTGCTGCTACCTTATACATTTGGGCTGATTATTGGTCATAGCAGTCTCACCATGTGTGACATGCTAGTATTTCCAGGAATAATTGACAATTACTATGAAGTGAAAATTTAAGTCATGGCAGCTTCTCCCCCTACTATTAATACCATCCCATGAAGCCAACACTTTGCTCAAATCTAGATTCTTTCTTTGCTTTCAACAAACAATAAAAACATGACCAGTAAATGATTCAATAACAGTTTATGATCTTCACATGCATATTGGATAGAAGCCATATCCAATAATAAACACACCAGGATCTTGAAATTGAATGACAATGAGTTTTATGAGTTTCTAGACACAGAAACAGTTATTTTTAATGGAAGGAATTGGCCTAAAACCTGGCCATGAGGAGATACTCTAACACATCTGTTAGGCATAGGCTAAAGTAAAACCCCCCAACGCAATACAAAATTATTAACAGGAAATGATTCTGAAGGTCAATCAGAACAGATAGAGCCATATGTCGTTACTGGACTTCAGATCAATCTGTGGGGTTGAGAATTCTCACAGATGGGCATGGTTAGGTGCAGTCTTAATGAAAGTGTTATGATACAGATGCTTAAGCCTGGATTTACACCTGGTAAAATCCTTGGGAAATATGAGACAGGCATCCAACAGCCTATTTCAGCTACTCCCAAAAACAATCGCACAGGATCATGGTATTTTTCTTAGGGACCATTGATGATCCTGTGACCCATGGAGGTAAAATTACCTGGCTGTCAGATGAGGCAGTATGGGTCAATCAATGGCCCCTACCAGTGAAAAGTTCACAGCCACACAACATCTAATACAGGAGCAGCTTGAGGCTGGCTACATTCTACCTACTAGTTCTCCAAGGAATACTTCCATTATTGTTTGAAAAGAAATCAGGGAAATGGCATCTTCTGCAGAAGCTTAGAGCTGTAAATAAAACTATGGTTCTGATGGGGGCCCTAAAGGAAGGCCTCCCCATCCCATGTTGCAGTACCTTTGGAGTATTTTAAAATCATAATTGACAATAAGGAATGTTTCTTATTATGCCTTTGATTCCAGATGACCAAATATATTTTACATGTGGTATCCCTTCTCCCAATTTTCAAGCACCATTTGGCCAGCACCAATGGTGTTTTCTTCCCCACTGTATGGCCCCAGTTTATGACCACATTCTCTCAGTCCTTTGTTGCATCTGCAATTCAAATAGTTACAGAATCATGGCTACAGATATATATCATACAATGTATGGCTGATATTTCCTTAGCAGAATAATTGGGGGAAGAGGTATTTTCTTGATATAAAGAACTGTGTGATGCTTTAACAAAACGGGGTTATAGATAGCCCCACAAAAAGTGCAACTCATAGATCTCTATACATATCTAGATTTTCAGATGTTTGAAGACAAGATACTCTCAAAAATTTATCCTGAGATTAGACAGCCGCTGTACACCTTCAAACATTATTGGAAGATATTAATTAGCTATTACCTTATCTAAAAATTATCAAGGATGAATTAAAACCCTTTTATAATATTCTCCATGGCAATTCAGACCCCCACGTCACCTCGATAGGTTTTCCCTGAAGGTTGAAATAGTTTAACTCTCATGAAACAAGTGATACAGGCATAACAAAGTCACCTTTGTGTATTACAATAGTCAACTATGGTTCATCGTTAGTAAAATAGCACAGGCTCCAATGGCAGTGTTTTGGCATACTACTCCCATACTGTAGGCTCATTTACCAATAAGTTGTAAGAGGGTGTGAAATCCCTATTTTCAGTTAATCTCATGCACTATTGTCATGGGAAAAAAACAAAAAAAATGCCTACTTTGGCCATGAACCAAACCTGATTATTCCATCTTACATCAAAGAACATGCAGACTACAGAAAGATGCCATAACCTTGGCTAACTACATAGGGCAAATAGATAATCAGTATCCCCCATATTAATTAATTGGCATTCCCAACTGCCAAGAATTTATTTTCCTTAAAATTACACTCTCAGAAAATATCCCAAATGCATTAACAGTGTTTACTGACATTTCCTCCATAGGAATAGCTGCTTATAAACAGAATGATGAAGTCACCAACTTTCACACTGGGGTCTTGTCTGCTCAATTGTCAGAAATACATTCTGTCATAGTTTTCTTCACTTCTTTAGCAGATCAACCAATCAACATTTATACTGACAATGCTTATAGTGCTTGATCAGTACAACTCTTAGAGAATAGAGGTCAGGTCAAAAATATCTCTGAATCTGGTTATCTCTTTAGGCAGCTAATTTATTTCAAAAGAACTAGAAATTTCCCCCTTTCATATGGGGCACCTTTATGCTCACTCAGTTTTCCCTTGACCCTTATCCAATAGTTATCACTAAGCTGATCAAGCAAACTGCTGGGTTTTTTTAGCCCTCAAAACACAGGCAGTGAAGGAAAATGCAAAGGACACTGATTACATCACCTCAGTGTCCATACATTGTACCTCATGTATCAAATTACTAGGGAACAAGCCACACATAAACAATTTGTACAGAATGTATCCAACATTTGCCAGTTACATACCTGGGAGGTAACCCTTGGGTACTTGTACCAATGCTATTTGGCAAATGTATGTTACCCATCTCACAGAATTTGGCCATCTTAAATATATTCATGTTAATATAGATACGCATAGTGGCTTTATGTTTACCTTTCACCAAATGGGCAAAACTATTAAATATGTAATTAGTTATTTGCTGGCTGCATTCTGTCATGGGCACCCTCCAACAAAGTAAGACTGACAATGGACCTGGATACACCAGTGCCAAATTTAAGTCCTTTGCAAACAATTGGATATTTAACATATTACTGGAATTCCATATAATCCTCAAGGACAAGGTATAGTGTTAAGAGCTAACATCCTGCTTAAGCTCACTATTAATAAATTAAAAGAGGTAAAATTGTATCCCACCGAAGGCTGCCAAGTAATATCCTAACACCTGCTATTTTCATTGTTATTTTTTAAAATATTGATGATGATGGAAAATATGGTGTCATGTGATTCTGGAACTCTGAAACAAGAAAACCTTTAACACATTCATGTGTAGAGACCCCCTATATAACACATGGCATGGTCCTGATCCATTCCTAATATGGCATTGAGAATCAGCATGCATTTACTTCAAAGAAATAAAAGCAGCCAGATGGTTTCTTGAGTGATTAGTTAAAGAAATATTGATAACGTAAATCCTTCTGGGGAAATTGTTGCTCCTGAGAACTTTTATTCTTATCTCTTTTCCTGAGATGAAGACTTACATTATATTTTTGGCCTCTCTCCTATTGACCTGTCTCTCAGAAAAAGAATTTGGTCAGCACGTTAATGACCATGAATTGACAAAAATGTCATATGGAGTCCTATGTGATTGCAGGGGAGGAACCGACTTGCTACTGGTTTCTTCACTGGATGTTTTGATCGCAGAGATAAAACAGCTTATCTATCCATGCAGTCCATCCTTAACAAGGGAGTCTGTCACTCAAGCCTGGGATATGTGTTAACAAACTTAAGCCCATTTTTACCATTAATGAGCATTCAGGCCCTTCTCCAAAGGAGTGAAATTTTGTGGATCAATTGAATCAACAACTTTCAAGATGTCATTCATCATGATCTACCCTACCTTACCACCATCCCTCCTTCATTTTATGAGGGGTCTTTTGGAGGAGAGTGGGGAACTATCCCTCAGGTTGTCAGCTCCAACAAATATGCTTAGGCTTCATGCTTTGCTCCTCCTGAGAAAACAGCATGCTGGGAAAAGTTAGCCACAATTCATGTTTTTGATGGTTGGCAGACAGGCCAGCTCAGAGAAATCACAGTCCAAAAAAAAAAAATCAAACCTTAATTGATTCTTCGATTCCTCATATGGATTATCAACCACTGTTATTTCCCAAAACCAGAGGTGCCTACATGGATTCCCAAACATGAGATATACTGCCTGAAACCCATTATGCTTTAAACATTACCAACACCAGTCTAGCAAAAGACGTCTGGTTATATTTGACCTTGGGAATCTTCTGGCCCTTAGCGGTCCCTGTGCTTAATGATTGCTTGTTGCCTAATTTTGATTTCATGCTGAAGGAAAACTGCCCACTATTGTCCCTTTTAAGGTTGAGCCCACAGGATTTAATAATTCTTCATGCTCTTGTAGACATTTTAAGAATGACAGTTTTGATATAGATGTAGGACTAGCCTCATTTACCTATTGCTCTTCAATTATTAATCTATCCACAGCTCTATGTGCTGGTCTGGACAAATCTTAGTCTGCGGCATTGATTTGGATTATTCCTTGCTGACTGATAATTGGACAGGGTGTTGTGCCCTGGATATGTAGAAATAATACCGTGGGATCAACTCATCCCAATACCCAGCATAGACTATTTCTATCTGAGGCACAAGAGAGCAGTTCATTTCATTCCATTATTGGTTGCAATTGCTATTTCAGGAGCCCTAACCACTGGTTCCACAGGCATGGGTATAGTAATAAAATCATACTCCAAGATGTCTGAACATCTTGGTGATGATGTAGAGACCATCTACAGGTCAGTCCATGACCTTCAGTATCAAGTTGACACTCTAGCAGAGACGTTCCTACACAAGAGAAGAGGGCTAGTCTTACTGCTGACAAGGGAGGCATTTGTTTGACTGTATAGGAAAAATGCTGATTTTATGCTAATAAATCTGGAATAGTTTGAGACAGAATAAAGAAACATCTATAAGAGCTAGAGAAGCATTGTAGAGAGCTATTTGACCAACCCAATATGAGCTCTTAGAACTAACTTCTGCCTTAACTCCTTCCCCTGCTGTGTCCCTTGCTTGGTTTAATAATTGTTTTTTTTTTTTTTTTTTTTTGCTAGGACCTTTTCCGTTTAACAAATTGATGATGGCCTTCAGTAAAAATCAAATTGATGCTATTAAAATGCAACCCATGCATGTGCATTAACATCACCTGATATGGCCAAAATAGTAAACACTATGATGAACTCTAGCCCTGTATATTGCTAAACTTGTATATTGATAAATTCATCAGAGTCATTCTCTTCTTGGTGAGCAGGGCTGGTTAGCTAATGACTGGCAACAGAGGAAGGAAAGCTAGTGTCCTGCCCCAATAGCCCATTCAGAAAGGAATAGTAATAACATGATGTCATCTTCAATGACAGGTAAGGATATACCACACTTCTGATCCAAATATTACTCTGACCTAAGATAGGCATAGCCCCTTCAAGAATGTCCCACCTCATGGCAATTTTTATACTATATTTAGAATGGGAACTCTGAGGAAGCCCAGAGAAAAGTTAGCATCATAACATCCATCTTTCATACTATTCCCTTGGATAATATTATACTCGTAATTTTTGTTTCTCCTATGACTGTTCTCTTGTTAAACATATGATGCAGCCTGAGCTTGGAAGAGTCACAGCAGCAGACTTTTCGTATAGCAATTTATATTATAGCAAAGCACCTGCATCCTGCTTGGAAGGAAATTATGCCTCCCTCACATCCTCCATTTGGCACATTCCCTCATTTCTGCACTAATTAAAACCTGTGGTTATATTCATTAAATGAGACTTGATCAGAATACATTCTTGTCTCCATCGCTCGTTACTCTTTTCCTCTCATGCCCTCCATCAGGGTCCTAGTCAAATGACTCCACATGGCCAGGGAAAATTGAGGAAAGGAATATTTCTTAATCCCCCCATTTAAAGAAGTGAAAACCCTAGCCACAGGTTTTTTTTTTCAAAATATGGAAATCCAATTCACACTTGATATCAGGTGAAAGACATAGGTTACCATGAATTGTTGGAAACGATTTAGGCTCTCCCTCATTAGATTCATATCAGGTTCCCAGTTAGATATATGCATACCATGAGTCTAATATCTGTGAGGTCAGATATACATCAGAACTTTTCGGCTAAAATGATGGTTGGTCATGTAAGCAATAATAATCACAACACTTTTTTCATCTCTCTGAATGAAACAGAAATTTTTCAAGACTGATCGCCAACTTTTAGGAAGATGAAAACATTTGTACTTTATACTTTATCTTCTTCCCTCTTATATAAACACCAATGTTCAATTGTTTTTTCTGAAGAAGTTCAGCTGGCTGGAGTCATCAGCTATGGAAGATCTTAGATTCCATGATATTCATATCAAGGTCATTTAAAGAGAATGTGTGTATTAAAGGCAACTTTATTCCACTACTGGTAAGAGTGCAAATTTGTACAGACAGTTTGTAAATAGTATAGGGGCTACTCACAAAATTGTAACTCAATTTATTTCAAGTACCTTGTTTCCCAGTCTTGAGCATATACCCACAATATTCCCAGTCATACAATCACAAAAGTCCACAGGGATGTATTTGGAGTGATGACATAGTGGAAAGGACTCTGTCTGCTAGGACAAAATTAAGAATGAAAGTGAAGGAGATGAAAATTTATGTAGCTATTCTTTTATTTTAGTGGAGTTTTCCAGGACATAGCTTTCCAAGGTATGGATGGATAAGATTTACAGTACTGTTTTAGTATTTTAAAACCCAAAGGACACAGGTTATAATGGGGTCTAAGTGTTCTCATTAGAGTTTCCCTTGTGTTCTTGGTAGTAAAAGCCAGTTAAGTTTCTTCAGGTTATTGATCTACCTACCTATTAATATGCCTTAGGAGCTACAATTTTTAAGCAATGTCTTTGACAAGGTATAGGTTTTTGTGTGGTATCTTTTCCTCTAATGTCTAAGCAATGTAACTTAATTTATCTGATGCCCTGTAAAAACAAATATCTTTTAAATGCTAGCATTTTTCCATGGAAATTGTTCTGCCACAAATTATTTATATTTTTAATAATGTGAATATAATATATTCAATAATTCTTCATTGCTTTGCCATCAGCATTGCCTACAGATTACAACTAATTGTTCACTTCAGTCTGATAAAATATCATCAGTATGAGAGTGTAAATATGAGGAGGATAGCTACATCTGAAGATTAAATATCTAAAAATGGAAGTTCCAATATATGTATTGGTGATAGCAAAAGGTTTCTGTTGTACAAAAAGAACTACAATAAGCTGAGGGATGCTGGTATTCATAGGAATAATTTTCACATTGCATGAAACATTGTGTCACTCAATATAATTTGATTTTGCTTAGTTAAAATTATATTCCACAAATTAGATCCCAATTATGCCACCACAAGAATATATGTTCATGTACTTGTACATTGTTGGCCTCTTCTATGAGTAATTTCTGTAACAAAACTATATATACACTCTCAAGTGATTGGTTATCTGTACTTGTTGCCTCTTTCCCTTACTTCCTTTACTCCTTTTTACATCTTTTTGGATTCTGAAACACTTTTTAACTTTACCAATTATTACTACCGTATGGACAACTATTATCGCATTTATTCTTATATATGTTTTCCTTATTTGTAACTTTATTTCCTTTTCTTTTGTTCTTGTTTTTCTTTTTTTTCATATTAAAAGTCTTCCAATAATAGAGCTGAAGATGTAGGTCATAGAGGAGTTGCATGTTTAAAAGAATATTTTTGAAAGAATATATCATGCCCATTATTAATTTGGTGATGGGATACCTGAGGTTTGATGTATATAATAGACATCTCATTTTTTCATTAAGTATGTACCAGCAAAGACTAAAATCAGGCTTATTATTGAGGATGAAAAAAAGAAGACCAAGGGGCTAACATTCAGTGATTATTTTCCATTTAATCAAGTGAAATAGAAAGAAAACATGTGTCCAGTTTTCATTTTGTTTATGGTTCATAAAAATATAAATGCATCCTGAAATAACAGGTTTTATCACAATTTTCAGGCAGCACTTCCAAGCTGGTCAAAAATACAGGAAAAAGTATCAGTGTCAAAATTATAAAATCTTGCAGCCATTGTATTCCACAACATGCCAATATAAACTGGGCAGTAAATAATCATTGGTGGAGCAATGGGTAGCATAATTGCTAAGTAATATATATGACAAATCTGGCTTAAGATATACCTTAAAATAACTGGGTATAATTCATTGTTCCATGTAGACGAAGAAAAGCATTGTAATGTTTCAGTATTCATCTTGGAGGGATTCATGCAGTTGGTTAATGTTGTACTTCACATTTCCTACTAGCCCTAACCAAGTACTAACACAGATATAGACAATGGAGGTCATGTATAGACATAATATTCACCAGAGTCCCGGGAAACCCAAGATTAAATCCATGTATCACATAGAAAATGAATCTTAAATTGTCAGGAGATCTCTCTAATTTTCTTTTATAGCAGAGAGTAGCATTTGCCAGGAAGTTCATACATAGTGAAATATGAGACAGGTGAAGTCTATATGCTTGTTTAGGAGGTAAATCCCAGGAAGATGACACTAAGGAATTAGGTCTTTGATTTCATTTGAGTAAAATGATACTGAAAAACTAAAAGGATCCTGTGTGGTCTTCTCTGCCTTCTTCCTGTATGACATCTGGAGTACATAAACTATGTCAAAGTGCTCATCATTCCATTTTAGTGACATAGTGACACTTCATTTGCATGCTTGAGGTACTCAGTCATTGATGATAGGAGAAATTAAAATAATCATAACTCACATATATTAGTTTTGTTATTGTAGAGTATATTAGGATATATAATGGGTGCAATAGGTAGGCAAGTAATTTAGAATATGGAAATGTATTTAGTTGGGACAAACTGTATGATCATAACTGTTGCAGAAATAAACAATTTGGGATTAATTTCTCATAAGAGTAAACCCAAAAAGAGGGAGCAGTTTAGTTGCAGTTTTTTTCTGTGGAAGTTTTGTATCATACATAACTGTGTGGTACAATCTTTAAAGGCAGCATAGGTAGACGTTAATTTTCCAAATTAGGCTATGGGCAAACCTGATTTAGTTAGTATTTTTTCTGAAACAATTTCCAAAGTCATGGGTATATCACCTCACTGAATGCATTCTGTGAAATAACATTTTACAAACACTTGATGGGGGATGTTTCATTCAATTTGAATTAAAAGTCTTAACTTACATGCTAAAGTACTCAGAGATTACCAGCACATGTTGCATCTGCTACTGTTACCTTCTCTCAGTTATGTTTCATTAAATGTTATAAAGATGGCTGGCATCTATCCTGGCAGTTGGGAATTAAAGACTACCACAAAATGACACCTTACATGACAAGAAATTGTTTTTTTTTTGTAGTCATAAAACCAAGGATGTACCTGTGAGAAGATACAGCAGAGAACTGAAATGACTGAAGGATTTATAAAGAGTTCCTTTGTGAGTGGTGATACTTTTCACAGTGCAGCTTCATATTGTAGAGATGACTGGAATTTAAATCCAAAGCTTTGGCATTATACTCAGTAGGAAATTTGCTTGGATAGGGCCTAAATACTGCCTTTAGGACAGTTATAGTGTTTACGTATGGAACCTGCAACTCAAATTCCTTAGGGAACACGCATGACAATGGTGTGTGTCACTTTACCTAAAGCTTTTACACCTTTTCTAGACTAGAGAGTTATTCGTTTTGATTTGTTCTCTCCACTCAGGCAGTTCCGTTAGCCAACCTGTTCCCTGTGATATACTCTAACAAAACAAAATGTCACTGCTATTCTGGCCAGTGAATATGGACTCAAAATCTTTCTCAAAATGTCTGTATTTGGAGATAAGGATATGATTATTATTTCCCCTTTGCTTTGCCATCTTCAACACTTCCCTCTGATTATTCTCTTTAATCTGATAAAACTTTATCAATATGACAATGTAAACCTGACTATGATAGTACAAACAGGAGCTTATACATCTGACAAAAGACATTGCATAACTTATAAGGGAAACCATAAGAGGTTTTACACTAGAAAACATAACATAAGAAAGTCAGTGATGTGACAACAGGGGGAATGTATGTCCCAAAGCAAAGAATGACTTGTTTTTAATTAAAATTAATTTTATTTCCATACATTAATGCTATAATAAAGAGCCCCACACTGAAATATGATAATACAACAGTATAGAAATTTACTTGTAATTTAAAGTCTTGTTGATGTAATTAAGTTTCTTGGGTTATGTTTTCCTTCCAGAAGTTTCTGTAGGGCTGGATTTGTAAATAAGTATTGTGAAAATCTGATTTTGCCATTAAATATCTTGTCCATAGTGATTGAATGTTTTGCTGGATATAGTAGTCTGGGCTGGCACTTGTGGTCTCTTATTACTTGTAGAACATCTATCCAGGACCTTTTCTTCTTGAGAGTTTCCATGGAGAAATCAGGTGTAATTTTGATAGGTCAGACTTTATATGTTACCTGGATTGTTTATTTTGCTGCTCTTAATATTCTTTCTTCATTCTGTATATTATGTGTTCTGATTATTATGTATCAAGTCTATTTTTCTTTTGTCAAGTCTATTTGGTGTTTGGTATGCTTCTTTAACTTTCATGGGCATGTCCTACTTCAGACATGGAAAATTTTCTTCAATGATTTTGTTGAATATGTTTTCTGCACCTTTGAGGTGAGCTTCTTTGCCTTCTTCTGTGCCTATTATTCTTAGGTTTGGCTTTTTATGGTGTCCCAGATTTCCTGGATGTTTGGTGTTAAGAATTTATTGGATTTAAAATTTCTTTGGTCGATGAATATTTTTTCTCTTGTTTATCTTCAGCGCCTGAAATTCTCTCTTCCATCTTCACCTGTTTAATTTTTTTTTGCTTTTCCTTACTTTCTTTAAGAGATTTGTTCATTTCTTCCATTTTTTATTTGTTTTTTCTTCCATTTACTTAAGGGATTTACTCATGATACCATTGAAGGTTTCTATCCTTTTTATGGAGTTTTTATTTTAATTTTTAATTTTAATTTAATTTCTCTTCTGTTTTGTCTTTTTTGGAGTGTTTAGGTCTAGTTGGAGTAGAGTCCATGGATCCTGGTGGTGTCATGATTGTCTTTCTATTGTTGTGTGTTTCCTTGTATTGTTGTCTTCCCATCACTTCTTGCAGTGGTTGCAGGTAGATTCTTTCTCTTTACTCTACTCTACTCTCCCAATGGAAATAGGCAGGTCAGGACTTCAATGCCTGTAATTCTGGATGTTCCAAGCTTACTAGAAGGTCACTTCTCCAGCAGAGGCCTGGGAATGGGCTTCACAATTCAGTCAGGTTGGGATTCAGTGTGGTCCCACATGGATAGGCTGGTATAATATGATCAGTGCAGATCCAGGAAATTTTCTTGCAGAGGCCTCCCAATTGGGGTCAAAGATCAGGCAGGCAAGGACTCGGTGTTCCGCTGGCAAAGGCCCAGTGATGGGGTCATTAATCAACCAGGCAGGGACTCTGGGTGGTGCTATGTGGATAATTGGGTCTAGTTTGCTCAGACAAGAACCAGGAAATTCTCCTGAGGTGGAGGTGTTGTTGGACCCACACTCTGGCTCAGTGTTCAAGCACAGCATTGGAGAAGAATGCCCAGTAAGAGACAGGGTGGGGGGAGGGCAGGTACTGTTTGGAGTGCACCATAACTGGGACAAAGAAGAAATAAAGAAAATAATAAAATTTTTCATAGAATTCAGGGAGAATGTAGCCAAAACATAGCTGAAATTATGGGACAATTTTGCAAACAATTACACTGCTCTACTAAAGTACACATGAATGTCAAAGCATCAGATTGCAAGTCAACTAGGTTGATGAATACTTAGACCTATATCCCCTGCTCCAATTTTCATGTTTTACAATGAAGACAAAACCATTCTTTTGCCTCTGCCTTAATCATTTTTTTTTAAATTAAAACAAGCTTGTCTTCATCCTATGATGTATAGAGCAAATTGGTATCATGTTCTAGATGAAACGTTGAGGAGATATATGTTGAGCAAGTATTTGTTAAAGTCACAAAGGCACTCACAAGAAAAAAACACACTCTCACACGTGATAAACACATTGGCACAATAATGACAGCAATGATAACAAACACCTAAGCTCATAGAAATTTCATGCAAGAAACAAGAAAGAATAGCTTAATCTGGACTCCTGGAAATTTACCTCATTCTCTAAGAAATTCCCTTTGATTCCCCAACTGGTAAAATCCAACTCAACATGTAATGGAACAGTGTAGAAAACATGAAGTCTTCAACAATAATGGCCATGGATTTGGTGGTAGCCTCATGTATATGGTCAGCTTTTATGTATGCAGCCATTAAAAGTTGTACAGTAGAAGTAATCATAATAATAAAAAGTACTCCAAAGATAATAATATATCTCAGCAACTTCCAACTGGTGTTTCCTTGGATCTGTTATGATCTCATAAACAGGCACGATGAAATATGTCCCCCAGTATTTTAAACAAACTCCACCTATTAAGATTATTTTTCCCACCAGCCTGGTCCCACAGAGATGATAGCCACAATTAAACCCAGAGATGCTGCATTACATATAATTCTTTTGGTCTGTTACTAGCATTTCTTGTTGCCTACCTCTGTCTTAAATATTACCCTATTTCTATTAATCTAAGCATTTACACGTCGTCTTATCTTACTGGAGAGAGGGGCCTGCAGTCTGTTTTCCTGGTCCAACACCTTGAATCTCTCCCCTACTTCTTCCTCTCTCCTCCTAGTCTCCTAGTCCTTCCTATCTTACTTTCCTATTGGCCAACAGGACTTTATCATTATCCGATAAGAGAAACACACTTAGAGAATGGCATCTCCCACTGTCTCTTTTCTGTCTAAATAAAAAGAAGGGGTTTAACCTTAAAATAGCAAAATATATAACAAAACAATTATCAAATAAGAACCATAGTAAGCAATATTTAGTCCAATTAACTTAAGCAAGATTTAAGAAAAATATTTATTATCTATCTTATTTTCTGTGAGTCTAACATCCTATATGTAACATATCTTTAATCCTAACTAAGGGAAACTATAATCATAACTCTCTGTCTTCAACTCCATCAAAGGCCACAGAAGTATAATATAAACACTATACATTGGCAGAGACAACTCGCCTGGTCAATCACCCAAAGATCTTCTATAATGTTCCATCTTCAGCCTATAAGCTATAGTGTGTCTGTCAGACTGCCCAGCAAAGCAGAAAGCTGTAATCTGTCAAACCTGTGTTGGCAGTTTGTCATTCACTTTTCTCTGTTTCCTGGAGAATGTCTGGCTCTTACATGAAGCAGGAACCCTGAGCACTGTCCACCTTATATCAGCAGTCACATTCCTATGAGTCCTCTATGTCCAGTTTATACAGAATTATGTCAAACAGTCTAGTCTAGGTTAGTATCTTGCCCAAATGGCTAGTCTTGCCATATTGAAAGCAAACTTCATAATGTGTTTCTTTGATGTCCATCTTCCTTTCTGATGCAGGTTGTATTTCCAGGAGTACTTGTCTCTCAGTGTTAAAAAAAAACCCTAAGCCATTTTAAATGCCATATGCTGTAGGTTTTTGAAAGGTTTGAAGAATGCCTATTCATTTAAAATACATCTCTGTATATCTAGAAAACCTAACATTTCTAAGTATATTTTTGATGATTATAGGTAACTATCTATAATTGTACTAAATTATACATTACATTTTTAAATGAGCTATATAAACACAATGCATAAACAAAGGGAGAAATATAAATTTAATAAAATTGAACTTAAATTGTATCAATAAATGAGAATCCATTCCAATGCAAAAAAATAATTTATACCATTACACTCTTTCATATTTCAAGAGATTGGTTGTGGATATTACTAATTTGTAACCAACCCCATATAAATGAAATTAAACTTTTATGAACAATATTAGGGAAGTTGGGCATCATTCTTTCCAAACTGCTTCCTACTTGTAGGGTGTGCTGTCATGGTGATCCTAAGAAGATGTGGAAATCCTGGCAGTAGTGGTCTGCAAGACTGCCTTGCTCCAGCGGTTTCGAATGGTGTGTCATCGGTGGCACATGGACTTCATTGATCCAAACATGTTATTCTGGGAAGGAATCCACAGGTTTTCATTTTCTGTGGAAACAAAAAGAGAATCCTTCTCCACAGTCACCTGTCCTAGGACATAAATTTTTACGTCAAAGTGATTTAAAATATATAATATATAATTTGGATTAATCCAGCAACATTTGTTTTAACAGTTGTTGATATTTCTTCAGCTCTCAAATAATTTAAAGACTATGTAATAGCATACAGTATCCAGAAGCTTTTTGTGATTTCCATCTTTATGTTGCTTTAATTCTTTTTTTATGTCAAATTTATTTTTAATTAATTTATTTAATTTTATTTTAAATATCTATCCCAGTTCCCTCACCCTGTCACCTTCCTTCTATCCCTCTCTTCCACCCGCTAATTCCTCCTGACCACATTCCTTCCCCCGCACTCCACATATAGGGTGATGCCCTCGAGAAGAGTTCATATAAATATGTCAAGTCGTTGTAGTAGGGACTAGGCCTTCTCTCCTGTCTCTAGGTACGGGGAAGATCCCTCCATGGAGCACTTGTCCCCCAAGTCCTTTTGTGAACCAGGAGCACATCCTGGTTTTACTTTCTGATGTCCCTAAAACTGCTCAGGCCTTCTAGCTAAGACCCATGTTCTGAGTCACTACATTGCTGAATTCCCAGCTATCACTGTGGGGGCCCATTTCCTCCTCCTTGTTCAGGTAAGCTGTCTCTATGTGTTTCTGCAACCTGGTATTGCCCTTCCTCTCTGCCCCTGAATTCCAGCACATATAAGTGTTTAGTTATAGGTGTTTGCTTCTGTTTCTTTCAGCTACTAGACGAGGGCTCTATAATGGAGGATATGTTTCTCGTTGATCTCATTATAAGGGAAGTATATTTATGGTAACCTTTTCACTGTTGGTCAAATTATTAGTTGGAGTCAGTCTTGTAGGTCTCTGGACAATTCTCTAGGTTCAGATTTCTCTTCAAACCTATAAAGGCTCTATCTTTTTTGTGCTCTCTCACTTTCTCTCACTCTCTCTATCTCTTTGTCTCATCTATTCCTCCACTGAGTCAACGATCCTTTCTGCTAGTTCCAACTCCACTCGCCACCCCCTGTACTCCCCATATGTTCTGGAGATCTTCTCCCTTTCTCCTTCTGTGAGGGACATAATAAGAATCTCTTAGAACCTCTTTGTATCCTAGTTTCTTTGCCAGTATGAATTATAGGCTCTTTATTAATTGCTCTATGTCTAAAATCCATACATGAGCAAGTGCATATCATGTTCCTCTTTTTGTGACTCAGTTACCTCATTCATGATGGTTTCTTCAAGTTCCATTACCTTCCCTGTAAATTTCAAGTTTCCATTGTTTTTTTTTCCTGCAGAGTAGTATTACAATGTGTAAATGTGGCATATATTCTTTATCCTTTATTCAATTAGGTGCGTCTACGTTTTTTTCTAGGTTCTTGCTCTTACAAATAATGCTGCTATGAAGAAAGTTTTGCAGATTTTGGTGCGTGGATGTTGATCATTTTAGTGTATGCCTAAAAGTAGGATTGCCAGATCCTGTGGTAGACTGTTTACCATTTTCCTGAGAAACCATCATACTGATCTCCAAAATGGCTGTAAATATTTTCACTTCCCCCAGCAATGGAAAAGTGGTCTCCTGTCTCAACAACCTCTTGGCCATAAGATCTCATTGGCATTTCTAATTTTAGCTGTTGTGGCAGGTGTATGATGGTGTCTTAAATTTGATTTGATTTGCATTTCTCTGATACATAAGGATGTTGAGCACTTTTTGAGTGTCTTTTCAACCTTTTTGATTTCATCTATTGAGTGTTATCTACTCAGTTCTGTATCCAACTTTTTAATAGTGTAATTTGCCATTTTGTTGTCTAGTTTCTTGATTTATTCTTATATTTAGTAGATTATCCCTTGGTAAGACGTATTTTTGGTGAAGTTCTTTTCGAAGTCTATGGGCTGCTATTTGGCCTAGTCAACTGTTTTCTTTGCCTTCTCAGTTTAAGGAGGTAACATTTATTACTTGTTGATCTCAGTGTCTGTGCTTCTTGATTTATGTTCAGAAAGCTGTCTCCTGTACCAATTTGTACAAGGGTACCTCCCACTTTCTTTTCTAAGAGCTTCAGTGAAACGGGAATTATGTTGAGGTCTTTGATCCATTTAGACTTGATTTTTATGCATGGGGATAGACATGGTCTAACTGCAGCCTTCTACACAACACTAATATCCAAAGATAGTACTACATTTATTCTGCTCTCTGATTCTAGGTCCAAGATACCAGAATATAGAATTACAGAAAGTTTGCCAGGCAACATTTATGATCCAACATTGTCACATTCTAATACCCTCCATCAGTGCTATAATAATCACACCTTCTTATGGGCTAAACATGTAGCCTCAACGATTTTCTCCCAAAAATGCAGGGCTCATCTTTGAGTTATAATTAATTTCAAGTCTATCAAACAACTTATGCCTATAGTGATATACACATGAAAATGAAAGACTCATCATGCCTTTCAACTACATTGATGAGCATTTAAATATATTTCCTGTGCTCCAATTTTCTTATTTACAGAATGGAGATACTAACATTAAGGTCCTGCTCCTTAGTTCTTTTGTATTTACTAAAATGAAAATATGTTTGTCCTCACATGCTTACCTTTAGAACAGCTTGATCCCATGGTATAGGTGGAAATAAGGGGAGAAAGTAGGTGATTGAATAGTTGTACAAATGCACAAATGCACAAAGGGAAATAAATGCACAACACTTACAGTTTGGAATCAAAAATAAAAATCATGCTAATAAACAGTGATGCTCATAGAGCTTCCATGCAAAAAACAAACAGCTTACTTAGGGCTCTTGGACAATTACTGTAAAAAAATAGTAGGGTCTCCCATAGATGCCTTTGTCCGTGGACAATAGGAAGAAATCGAGAAAATAAAACATTCTTGTTCCCAAGAGGTGGGAATGGTATTTTTGTTTATTTGATGCATTATGAATGTTTGTCATCATTGAGGAGAGATATAAGTTAAAAAATATTAACCTAACATACTTTATATCGGTTTAAAATGAAAAAGATTGCTGTGATTAACATCCATGCCAGGCCAGGTTTCACTGCTTACACCTCCTCTGATAGGCTCCCTTTCTGTAAAGCAGGGCACCTATGCAGCTTTGTATAAATGGACTTTGTACAGTAAGTTATTATCTAAACATGAGTTACAGCAGTGATGCACAATTCATTTGCTTTTACCTAGAGTTATTGAAACGGTTGATACAAAAGTTTATACAACATCAGAGAAGCATATATTTGGAAGCAGCTACTGGAAAGAATATACAAAAGAACAAACAGTTGAACAGAAAATCTCAAAACCCACCCAACTCCTTTTGAGTAAGTCTTAGTGATCACAGGTAAACACTGAAAACCTCACATTGTGGAAGATACTTTAAGAATTTAAATTATAGTTAAAGGTCTTAGGGAATAGAGCATTTGTCGCCAAATTTCTTTGGTCAGATTACACACAGACTGTAGCAAATGATATAAGACACACAGCATATAGTCAATAATATAACTAAGTTATTTTGTAGTTCTCATAGCCTCTATAATACAACTCTTAAGAATTGGACTCTGATTCCATTGAGAACACCAGATCGAATACATTCTGACTTGAATGGATCCATAAAATGTTTGTGATGGGATATATATCTTTATTTGCAACTCAGCTTGTCCCTGCATGTGGGGGTTGTGATTGTAGTCCCCAAGAAGCTCGTTATTGTTCCAGGTAACTATTATCTCATTGGGCTACCGGGCCCATGATAAACTGTTTATCAATGAAGGAAGTAGCTAAATCACTAATTGTTTCAATATAGAAACATTAATACAGAAAGGGATATGGAATATGATCCCCATGCTCAATCAAAACATTGAAAAATAGGCTCCTTCACTTTTGATACCACTATAGATAATTACCTCTGTTTTAAATAAAAATGACTAATTACAATTGTTTAATGCTTTTCTTACCGATTCATGGATTTTCCCACACCCATAGGATTGAACTTGCTGTGTCTGCCTCCTCAATCTTGAGACTTTTATTTCTGTCAAGAAAAATAGGCCATCAGAGTGAGACCCTTTGTTTCTGTTAACTGATCTCCCTGTGTAAACTCGCTCTGAATTTTCACTGTTGGTATGTTATATAATTCAATTGAATAATCACCTATTGTTTACATGGTTTATATCTAATTGTCTTATATTATATCATAACACATTTTACCGCCCTTCATAATTCTGACTCACTATTCTGGGCGAGCTTTGTGCCAGAGTCCATGGGACTTTCTCGTTTTGCTCTGAGCACACAGGACCTGCCTACACACATGGAACCCCCTTGAGGTTCCGCTAACATCATCATCTTTGTATCCTATAGCCTCAGGCCCTCTGCTAGAGGTTAATCTGGGAAAACTACAGGGTGAGTCACCCCCACATCATTTTCTGGTAGCTTGCTGGGTTACCTCTGCTTTTCCCTTCTACCCCTGTATCCTGGCCTTGGATAGTACAGTCCTGGTACTCTGCTCCATACAACAACCACAGTCTGCTTTCTCCCCACACTTTGTCCTGCTGGGACTACTCTGGGTGAACATTGGGCCAGAGTCTATGTTACTTCCTGGGTCTACTCTGAGCATACCAGACCTTCCTATCCATGCAGGACCCCTTTGAGACCCCCACTACCCTTATCTTTGGACCACATCACCTGCCCTCTGCTAGAGCAGAGACCTACAAATTAGCTTAAATCATCCAGAGTTGCTGACATTAAACTCCTTATGTACCTACTCCCACATGGAGAAAGGGTAGAGAAAGAAAAACATTACCTACACACACTGGAAAAAGAGGTGGGAAGATAGCAATATATAACACCCAACAATAGAAAAACCAGTATGACACCACAATAATCAAGGAATCTATGCCAAGTAGACCTGAACACACCAAAGCAGAAGAAACAAAGCAAAAGAATTAAAAATTACCATCATAAATTTGGATAGAGGTTGTCAAAGATCATATGAGATAGCCCATAAAAAATGAAAGAAATAAAAAGTAAGTTGAAAAAATAAAGGAAAAGACATCTCAAAAATGTGAGAAATGAACAAATATCTGAAGCAAAATGAAGATGGCTAAGAAAAAACAATCAAACAGATGAAGGAAACAATTCAAACAGCTTAAGAACTGAAAACTGAAGAAGAGACAATAAAGAAAACACAAGATAAGGTAATGCTGGAAGAGAAAAACTGGGTAAAAAATTAGAAACTACAGATGCAAGCATAAACAACTGAATATAAGAGACAGAAGAAAGAATATCAAGCACTGAAGATAAACTAGAAGAAATAGATTCAATGACCAATGAAAATTTTAAATCCAATAGATTCTTAACAGAAAACATCCAAGAGATGTTTGACACCATGAAAAGACCAAAACTATAACTAATAAGCATAGAAGAACCTGAAGAAGCCAAGCAAAGGGGCAGAAAATATATTCAACAAAATATTTGAAGAAAACTTTCCAAATTTAAAGAAGGACATGCCTATGAGAATACAAGAAACATGCTGAACACCAAATTCACTGGACCCTCCAAAAGTTTTTCCCTTGCCACATAATAATCAAAACACCTGACATACAGGTAAAGAAAGAATATTAAGTAAAGCAAAGCAAAAAGGCCAGATAACATGAAGGCAGACCTACAAAAATTACAACTGCATTCTCCATGTAACCTTTCAGGACAAGAAGGTCCTGGGTAGATGTAATACAATATTATGAATCTATGAAGGCCAGCCCTGGCTACTGTACCCAGCAAAATCCTCAATCATTATGGATGGAGACAAAATGTATTTAATGACAAATGCAAATTTTCACAATAATTATCCACAGATATAGTTCTACAAAAGTTTCTGGAAGGAAAACTCCAACCCAAAAAAGTTAAATTTTCTCTTAAATACATAGGCAGTAGATCAAATTGCATGTCGGTGATGGACTGTATCTTGTTCTGTTTTTGAGATCCCTACAAGTGCTATCACTACCTGTACATAGCACATGAGCTGGCTGTTTGAACCTATTCCCCAGATAGTTATGTCTTGCCTAACATTGATACAGAGGCAAGGACAAGAGGAACTGAACAAACCACTCAATATGCAGCAGCAAAATAATGATATGTATGAGTGCAAGATTATTAGCAATTATGTGGATTCTATGTTAAATAATATAGCACAACATACACAGTATTCCAATTTGGCACTTGATACTATGGTCCATGGCTTTAAAAATATTATATATAGTACATTTTCCAGATGCCACATTAAGAAACAAAAGCAAATTTTACTGGGCAGTGGTGGTGCACAGCATTAATCTTATCTCATTGGAGGCAGGGGCAGGTATAGGTCCATGGGTGGGAGCCTAGCCTAGTCTACAGAGTATGTGTCAGTAGAAGTTCCAAAGTCACAGAGAGAACGCCTGTATAGAAAACCAAAAGAAAAAAAAAAGAACAACAGGGAAAAAAAACATAACAAATGAACCTGTGCATAGTCTAAAAATAGTTTAGAGGTAACAACAGCATCCTCATTCTTTGCTCCATTTCTCTGAAGTCTTGTTATCATAGTTTATATTTTTCTGAGAAGACGATATGCTCACTCTTATTTTTTTTGTGTTTCCCAGAGACTATATTCTGATTTCTTATTATTATATTTTTTTATTATATCTTACTTTACATATTAATCCCAGTTTCTGCTCCCTCCCTCAATCCGATGCTCTCAGAAACCCCTCTAATTTCATCCTCCTCAATTCATATGAAGGGTTATACCGTGTAGGAGGGATCATCAAATTAAATTCAGTCATTTGCAGTAGGAACTAAGCACTCCCTCATGTCTCTAAACTAAGGGAAATCCCTCTTTGGGTAATTTGCTCACGAAATCATTTTGTACAACAGGGTTATATCCTGGTTCCACTGTCCGTTATATTGCCTTCTAATTGAGACCCAAGTTCAGGGGTTCTGAGTTGGTACAGCGCTAATTTTCCTGTTATCAGTCTGGGGGGTACATTTGCTCACCCTGGTTCAGGTCAGGTCTCTCTGTGGGTTTCTATAGCCTGATTTTCATCCAGTTTTTATCATTACTCCCTCTCTGAAATGGGATTCTAGGAGTTTGTCTCAGTGTTGAGCTGCGAGTGTCTGTTTCTGCTTACATCACTTACTAGATAAGGACTCTATGAAGGCATATATTTTAATTATCATTCTCATCATCAGGAAAGAGCACTTAAGGTACCCTTTCTTCTATATCTCTGGAAATTCCTCAAAAGCCATTTTTCTATTCAAACTTACAATGGCTCACACTACTATGCCATCTCCATTTTTTGCGATCATCCCTTCCTCCCCTGGCTCAATCTTCCTAGTCCCATATGGTCTCCTATCCTTCCTTTGGTTTACTTCTTTGTACCTACTGCACCACATCCACTCCCAATATGCTCAGGATATCTTGTTTTTTCCCTTTCAGTGAAGGATCTTATATGAAATGCTTGGGTTGCTTCTTTAATCCTAGATTCTCAGGTGCTGTGAATTACAGGCTGGTTATCCTTTGCTCTATGTCTAAAATGCATATATGGGTGAGTACATACCATGCTCATCCTTGTATGATTGGGTTACCTCATTCAGTATGGTTTCATTAAGTTTTATCCATTTACCTGTATTTTTTTAATATTTATCTTTTAATCTGTTAAGTATTCCATTGTGTAAATGGCCCACATCTTTTTTATCCATTATTCAGTTGAGGGGCATTTAGGTTGCCTCCAGGTTCTTGCTATTACAAATAAGGCTGCTATTAACGTAGTTGAACACATGTCTTTGTTGCATGGATGTGGATCTTTTGGGTATATACCTATTAATGTGATTGTCTGGACCTATGGTAAACTGATTCCCATTTTCCTAAGGAACTACCACATGTTCTCCAAAATGGATGTATAAGTTTGCACTCCCACCAGCAGTGGAGATATGTTTCCCTTTCTTCATATCTGCTACAGTATAAGCTGTCATTTTTTTTTCAAATTTTAGCCATTCTTGCAGGAGTAAGATGCTATCTCAGAGTTGTTTTGGTTAGTATTTCTCTGCTGATAAAGGGTGTTCAACATTTTCTTAGGTGTTGTTCAGCATTTTTGATTTTCTGCATTCTCTCATCACTTCTGTACCCAATTTTTTAAATTGGATCATTTGGTGTCTTGGCGACTAGTTTCTTGAGTTCTTTGTATATGTTGGAGAACAGCCCTGTGTCAGACGAAGGGTTTATGAAGATCTCGAAATCTGTTGGTTGCTGTTTGGAGTAGTAAAACTGTGTCCTTTGACTTACAGGAGCTTCTCAGTTTGAGGAGATCTCATTTATTAATTGTCAATCTCATTGTCTCTGCATGTGGTGTTATGTTCAGTAAGTACTCTCTTGTACAGATGTTCAAGGTACCTACTACTTTCTCTTCTAAGAGGTTCAGTGTTGCTGGAGTTATGTTGAGGTCTTTGATCCATTTTGACTTGAGTTTTGTGCGTGGTGATAGATATGGGTTTATCTGAAATCTTCTACTCACCATAATCCAGTTTTGCCAGCACCATTTGTTGAAGACACTTTTCTTCTTCCACTGTATACTTTTAGGACTACAGCCATAATGTAGAGCTGAAAGTTGAGGATTGCAATGCGTCCTGAAGTTTCTTTATTGTACAGGGTTATTTTTACTATTCTTGTTAATTTTGTTTTTCCATCCAAATTTGAGTATTATCTTTCAAGTTCAGTGAAGAATTGTTCTGGGATTTTGTTGGGGACTGTATTGAATCAACAGATTTCTTTTGACAAGATTGCTATTTTTCTATGTTTTTATTACCTATCCAAGAGCATGGAAGATCTTTACATATTCTGGTGTATTCTTTAATTTCTTTCTTTAAAGACTCAAAGTTTTTGCTATGTAGGTCTCTCACTTGTTTCATTAGCATTATCCCAAATATTTTATTTTGTTTGTGGCTATTGTAGAAATTGATGTTTCTCTCATCTCTTTCCCACTCCCTTTAATATCTCCATATAAAGAAGATACTGGTATTTTCAGTTAGTCAAAGATGTTTTTCATGTGTAGGATTCCCCTTGTAGTGTTTCATTTATCACTTACTTATGTAAAATATCATATAATCTGTAAATACTGACAATTTGACTTTTTGCTTTCCAATCTGTATCCCCTTGACTTCCCCTTGTTGTCGTATTGCTTTAGCTAGAACATTAAGTACAATATTTAATATGTTTGTAGAGTGTTGTCAGCATTGTCTTGTTCCTGATTTTATACAAATCACCTTAAACTTCTCTCTATTCAGATTGTTTATATGATGGATCACATTGATAGGTTTTTATGTTGAAACATTTCTGCATTCTTGGGATAAATCCTACATGGTCATAGAGTATTATTTCATTGATGTTATTTTGGATTCAATATACCAGTATTTTACTGATAATTTTTGCATCAATGTTCATGAGGAATGTTGATCTGTAGTTCTCTTTTTTAGATATAGCTTTGAGTGGCTTGGGTACCAAGTTAATTGTAGCCACAAAAACAGAATTTCATAATGAATCTTCTGTTTCTGATGTGTGGAAAACTATAGGTATTAATTCTTCTTTGAATTTCTCGTAGTATTCTGCACTGAATCAATCTGTCCATCGGGTTTTTTTTTTTTTTTTTTTTGGATGTGATGCTTTTGATGACTGCTTCTATTTCTTTATGCGTTATAGGTCTTTTTATTATGCTTATCTGTTTTTTATTTAATTTGGTGAGTCATAGCTATGAAGTAATTCATTCATTCATTCATTTTCTTTGAATTTTCATATTGTGTGGGGTACAGGTTTCAAAGTATGAACTGAAAATTGTCTGAATTTCCTCGTGTCCGTTTATTTATGTTCCCCTTTTCATTTCTGATTTTGTTGATTTGTATGTTCTCTTCCTGCTTTTAGGTTAGTTTGGATAAAATTTAGTCTATCTTGTTGAATATATATATATATATATATATATATATATATATATATGGAGAAAATAAGATATTCAATAACTAAGCCAGATTTTCACTATATATATATATATATATATAATATATATATAATATATATATTTGCAAATCCAGCCCTACAGAAAGATCTGAAAGGAGAACTCCAACCCAAGAAAGGTAATTATGCTCAAAAAGATATAGGAAAAAATAATCTTACTTTATCAGAATACCCCCCAGAAAAGCAGGGCAATACTTTCCCAATACCTCTGCCAAAAATAAATCTAAAACCAACAAGAATTAAAAACTAATGGTCATTCTTTTCCCTCAAAATTAATGGTCTTAACTGACATATAAAAAGACACAGGCCAACAGAATGGATACAAATACAGAATCCTTCTTTCAGTTGCATATAAGAAACACATCTAAGCCACAAACATGGACATTACCTCAGGATAAAAAGTTGGAAAAGATCTTTCAATCAAATGGACCTAAGAAGCACGAAGGTATAGCCATCTTAATACCTTACAATTTAGACTTCTAACAAAGATGAATTTAAAGTGATGAAGAAGGTCATTTCATATTTCACAAGAGAAGTACATCACTACAAAATCTGAATTCTGAATCTCTATGCGTCAAATAAAAGGCACACACATTCATTAAAAAAAAAACTACTAAAATTGAAAACTCGCTTAAAACCTCACACACTTATACTGGGAGACATCAACAAATCACTTTCATTATTAGGCAGGACCACAAAGAAACAGAAGAACTAGTAGAAGTTATGCCCCAATTAGTTTAAACAGACATCGATAGAATATTCCATCCAAAGACAAAAGAATATACCTTCTTCTCAGCTCCCCATGGAATCTTCTCTAAAATTGACTACATACCAGGCAACATAACAAAACTCAACAGACACAAACAAAAATTGGAATAGTCCCATGTATTTTATCAGACCACCTTGCATTTAAGTTGGAATTCAACAACAACACAAATTGCAGAAACCCTAAAATCTAATGGAAACTGAAGTATGTGTAATTGCACCACACCTGGGTCAAAGAACAAATAAAGAAAGAAATTAAAGACTTCCTAGAATTCAAAGACAATGAGGAAACAACATACTCGTACATATAGTACACTTTGAAAGCAAACTCCATTGCCATAAGCGCCCATATGAAGAGAACAGAGGTTAGTCACATTATTGAATTAACAGCACAATGGAAATCTTTAGAACAAAAAGAAGCAAATTCACCCTGGTGGAATAGATCCTAGGAAATAATCAATTTGATTGCTGAATTCGACACAGTAGAAACCAGGAAAGCAACACAAAAAAAGTACAAAAAAGAGTTTGTTCTTCAAGAAAATCAATAAGATAGACAAACCTTTATCCATATTAACAAAAAGCAGAGAGATAACATGGAATTAACAAAATTTTAAAAAAGGCATCATAACAACGAACACTGAAAATATCCAAATAATTGTCAGGTCAAACTTTGAAAACCTTTAGTCTACAAAATTTGAAAATTCAAAGGAAATAGACAAATTTCTCGTTAACTATCACTTACCAAAATTAAATCAAGAACAGATAAGCAACTTAAATTTACCAGTAACTCCCAATATTATAGACACAGCCGTCAAACGCTTCCCAAACAAAATAAGAAAAAAAAGGAAGAAAAGAAAGAAAAAAAAAAAAGCCCAGGGCCAGATGGCTTCAGTGAAGCATTCTACCAGAAATTCAAGAAGAACTTATAACAATACTCCTCAATTTGTTTCACGCAATATAAGCAAAAGGCTCATAACCAAACTATTGTATGAAGCCAAAATTACCTTGGTACTCAAGCCACAAAAAGGCACAACTAAGAAATGTCTTACAGATATTAAAAAAACTCTTTTTTTGCATTGATTTTTTTTTTGGTTCTTTTCCTGGTTTCTACTTTTGTAATTTCAGCCCTCAAATTGATTGTTTCCTACTCCTCTGGGGTGACTTTGCTTCTTTTTGTTCTAAGATGTGCTGTTAATTCTCTAATGTGATTATCTACCATTTCTTCATACGGGCACTCAGTGCAATGAACTTCTCTCATAACACAACTTTCAAGGTGTCCCGTAAGTTCGGATATGTTGTGTTCTCATTCTCATTGAATATTAGGAAGTCCTTAATTTCTTTGTTTATTTCTTCTTTGACCCAGGTGTGGTGCAATTGCACATTTTTCAGTTTCCACGAGTTTGCAGGGTTCTGCACTTTGTGTCATTGTTGAATTCCAACTTTAAAGCGTGGTGGTCTGATAAGATACAGGGGATTATTCCACTTATGTTTCTATCCATTCTGTTTGACTGTGTCCTTTTATGATCAAGTTAAGACCATTAATGTTGAGGGAAAATAAGGACCATTGATTGTTAGTGATTATTTGCTTTAAATTTGTTGTTGGTCGTGGTATTGTGAATATATTTGTCCTGCTTTCCCCTTGGGTTCTGATGAAGTGGGGTTATCTATATACTATTTTGTTGTGAGGGTAGTTAACTTCCTTGAGTTGGAGTTTTCTTTCCAGAACTTTCTGTATGGTTGGGTTTCTAGATATGTATTTTGAAAATCTTGATTTGTCATTAAATATATTGTTTCTTTTGTTGATACAGATTGAGAGTTAAACTGGGTATAGTAGCCTGGGCTGACATCTGTGAAATCTTAGTACTTGTAGTATATCTATTCAGGACCTTCTGGCCTTGAGAGTTTCCATGGAGAAATCAGGTGTAATTTTGATATGTCTGCCTTTATATGTAACCTTGCCTTTTTCCTTCACTGCTCTAAATATTCTTTCTTTATTCTGTATGTTAGGTGTTTTGATTATTATATGTTGAGGGGTCTTTTTTTTTTCGGTCCAGTCTATTTGGTGTCTGGTATGCTTCTTGTACTTTCATGCGCATGTCCTTCAGATTGGGAAAGTTTTCCTTGATGATTTTGTTGAATATCATTTCTGCACCTTTGAGGTGAGCTTCTTTGCATGCCTCTATGCCTATTATTCTTAGGTTTGGACTTTTCATGGTTTCCCACATTTCCTGTATGCTTGTGTTAAGGATTTGTTGGATTTATGATTTTTTTTTTGGTTGATGAATCTATTTCCTCTAGTTTATCTTCAGCACCTGAGATTCCTTCTTCCATCTTTTGTATTCTGTTTGTTATGATTGTCTCTGTAGTTCCTGAATGTTTACCCAGTTTTCTATTTCAAGCATTCATTAAATTTGTGTTTTCTTTATTGTCTCTATTTCAGTTTTCAAGTCTTGAACCATTCTCTTCACGGGTTTAATTGATTTTTTTTCTTGGCTTTCCATACTTTTTTAGGAGATTTGTTCATTTCTTGAAATATTTGTTTATTTTTTCTTACATTTCTTTAAGGAGTTTTCTCACATCATCTTTGAGGGCCTCTATCATTTTTATGAAAATAATTCTTTAAGTTGTTCTCTTCTGCTTCATTTGCTTTGGGTGTAGTTGTGTTGAGTCCCTAGATTCTGGTAGCATTATGCTTGTCTTTCTATTGTTAGTTGTTTTTTTATATTGCTCTTTACACCTCACTTCTTCCAGCAAGTGCCGGTGGAGTCTCTCTCTCTATGGTCCTCCTCCAGTGGGCTTAGGTGTGTGAGAAGTTCAATGGCTGTAGCTCGGGTGGTCTAGGACTATCCTCAGGCATGGGCCTAGTGATGTGGTTCAAAGATCAGGTTCGAGTGGAGGCCCAGAAGTCTGATGAAGGATGTCAAATATCTTGCAGCCTGGAACTCAGGATGTTTCAGTGTTGATTAGACTCTTGCTGGGGCCTGGCAATCTCCAGCTGAGTCCTCTTTAGCAGAGGTCAGGCGATGGGAGTCAAGTATCCAGCCCACAGGGACCCAGGATGCTCCCGATGGGATAGGGATGTTTCTGGAAGGAGCCTGGAACTCCAGCAGAGGACCGGATGTCAGGGTCAGAGATCAGGCAGGCTGGGATTTGCATGTATTGGCAGGTCTAATAGGAATTTTGCTGAATGTGGCAGGACTGTTTGTACCACAGTCCCAGAGCTCAACCAGAGCAGTGGGACAGTAGGCAGGGTTGTACACAGGGTATGGGGAGGGCAGGTTCTTAGTGGGAGTGGGTGGATGTGTATCATAGCATAAGGAGCACTCTTGCTCAGGACTGAACACAGGGGGATCAAGATCTGGAGCTGATCCAGGGAGTTCCCAGGGAAAGATGTAGGTGGGATTCAACCTAAATTTTTCCCAGACTCACCTCTTGCAGAGGCCTGGAGATGGGGGTCAAAGATTCCAAAGGCTGGGAATCCCATGGAACCAGTTCTGTTGACAACTGATCTCAATGCTTGTCTAACTTTTTTTTCTGTTATCACCAGTAGCTGGCAATGTCATTTAGTTCACTAATAGTTGTTGTTCACATTGTTTTATTTATATTTAAATACTTTTATTAAAATAAGAAAAAGAATTTATTTTACGAATCCGAGTTCTCTAACCCTTCCTTTTGCCCATGTTGCTCAGTGACCCACATATCATCTTTCCTTTGCTCCATAAAAATGGGGAGCCTTTCTATGTGGGAATCCTCAAAGTCTTTCACATTATTTCAGGGAGGGCTTAGAGCCTTCACTGTGGGTCTAGACAGAGAGAATATTCCTGTATGAGGAATGGACTTTCAATGGCCATTCATACAGTAGGTATAAATGCTGTTCCTTTACTAGACGCCCTATGGATTGCTGAGACATCCTATCTGAAAAGTGCATGCAAGAAGACTGTCTCTGTCATATGCTGGTTTCCAGGTAGTCTGTCTGTTGTCTATGAGCTTCCCCTTATTAACTCCTGCAGTTACTATAGGTTTCCCCAGGATGGTCTTGACCACTTTGCTCATCACTCCTCCCTCCTTACAACTGGATTCTAGGAGTGGGGTTCAGTGTTTAGCTGGAGGTCTCAAATAAAGGAAATGCTATGTGTTTGAAAAAAAGTTATTGAAGGAGATTTGTTTCCAGATAACTGGTGATATTATTAGTTGCTCCTGGTCCAAATTAATGTCGAAAAATATATATTGTGGATAAATTGTGAGTCTCTGTATACATTTCTCACAGTAGTCATAAAAGAAAGTCTGACATTTCCTTGATAAAAAATGGGAAAACTTCGATAGGGATTTGAATCGAGAAAAGTTTAAAGGGATAATCTAAAACTTTTGGAGAATGGTAATATCGGAGAACTCATTAGAATAAAGATGTTTGATTAAAATATTATTGATAAGAACTATATTGGAATTCCCATATGTAGAGGTTGAATATCTCCAATCCTCACAGAGTTTACATGAACCAGATGTGAGAGAAGGAAGAACTTATTAATTCCTAGAGAACTTAGGTATGTTTAGTGCCCGCATAGACCATGTGAAAATGTCACAAAATTAATTGTTAGATGGATCACTTCCTTAAGTTTATATTCAGCTGTTAAGATGTCAGAATGAATAATGTAATCCACACCATTTTTGACCATAAGGCAGTAAAATTCAGTTTCAGGCTCTACTTGATATAACTGGGCCCTGTTATATATTAACTCTCAGTTGACTTGGGCCACTTGTGTTGCAAAGAAAGGCAGGTAACTCTATTGTAGGTGGAGACAACTGGTAGACTCCAAATCATTTGATAATTTGCACTACAGTTATTTTTCAGCAAAGGCTCTTCTAAAGATTATCCTGTATAATATATAGGAAGATAAAGTCCCTTGGGTTAAAATATTGGTAAGAGTGTTGCTCTCAGAAACATATGTAAAATGTAGGTGACTAAATATTTCAATGGAGGGAATATTTGAATTATTATTACAACAATATATTACACATACACTGTATCTTAATTTGCTTTTTATTAAGGATACAAATATCTGTGTATAATAATTATTTTTATTTGTCCCTTCCCACTTTTGGGCCTTATAAGCCTCAAAACTGAGGCCTATTATACTCAGTGTAACAT
This sequence comes from Cricetiscus sungorus, assembly GCA_030556225.1. NCBI lineage: Eukaryota > Metazoa > Chordata > Mammalia > Rodentia > Cricetidae > Cricetiscus > Cricetiscus sungorus. Next base: position 161,032 of record JANBXA010000628.1, read on the forward strand.
CCTGAGCCTGACCAGAGTTGGTGGCCACCCTTTGACCTATAATTTCTGCATAGAATTGCCTCAGTGAGGCCTAATCTAAAACTGTCTCCATCTATCTCATGTTAATGAGGTGAATCATTATTGGCCCCTATACCTCATCCCAACACATGTTTCACAACCCTGGCCCCAGTGCCATATACGTACCTGCCTGTAAGCACAAAACAAGTTCCTGCATTCTCAAGGCACCTGACTCAGTGTGGTTCCCTCTGGCGATGAGGATAGGGGTCTCGGTCCCCAACACTCCACATCCAGTTAGTCCCAGGAAGAAAATGGCTGTACTTGCCCTTCCATGGCCCAATCTTCTATAGATCCCAACATCGCACAGCTAGCTTCTATGGATGCACTGAGCACACTAGACATTTTTCCTCTATTCTTTCTAAGTGTTCTCTTTATGATATTTTTTCTCTTACAGTAGCTCAAAAAATTCACTTTGAATCAGTCAAAATTTACAATAACATCTCCCAAATAGTTATAAGTTATTCATAAAAACTTATAATATCATAGAAATCACAGACTCAAAAATAGTTTCAGGCACTAGAGTCTATTTTTCGTTCTTTCAATGGGATGGCCTTCTTCTATTTCACTCTGGGTCTAGAACTGAAAATATAGCAGTATCAATGAAGTTTCCTCTTCTCTATCCTACTATACAGGCAGGCCATTCAAATACCTTCCAGTTCTACAAAGATTACTTTGTTGTGACTCACTGAGAGCTAAAAAGTTAATATATGCCTTAAAACTCTCAAATCTCCTTGATACTTCTATCCCAAGAGCACTTGCAGCTTCCCCATTTATATTTCACAGCATATTTCCCTGAGAGGCAGACTGCTTAGGCTGTGATAAACAATATATTCAGGCTGATTCAAAAATTCAATATTTCACAACTATCACCATAGTTTTTCTTCATAAAACATCACAAAATTCTGAGTTTCTCTCTAAATTTATCACTTGTTTTTACAAATATTCTCACCCAAAAGGGGAAGATTCCCACACTGCTGGTGGAAGTGCAAACTTGCACAGCCATTTTAGAGATCAGTATGGCAGTTCCTGAGGAAAATGGGAATCAGTCTACCACAGGAGCCAGCAATCCCACTTTCAGGCATATAACCAAATGATCCACATCCATGCAACAAAGACATCTCTTAACTATGTTCGGAGAACCCTTATTTGTAATAGAAAGAACCTGGAAGCAACCTAGATGCCCCTCAACTAAAGAATGAATAAAGAAGATATGGCCCATTTACGCAATGGACTATTACTCAGGGAAGGAAATGGAATCTTGACAACTCAAGCAAATGAATAGAACTTAAAGAAACCATCCCGAATAAGGTAACCAATTCACAAGAAGATAAACATGGTATGTACTCACTCTTATATGGATTTCAGACATAGAGGAAAGGATCAGCACCCCATAATTCACACTGTCAGAGAAACTAGGATACAAGAAGGAATCAAAGAGATTCATTCAAGTCCCTGAAAGAAGAGGAAAGAAACAAGATCTCCTGAGCAAATTGGGATTGGGAGGCAGTGAATGGAGAGGAATCAAAAAGAGAAGGGGAGGAGAAAAACACATGGGCCTAGAAAGATTTATCAAGGCAGGAATAGACAAGAGAGAGAGAGAGAGAGAGAGAGAGAGAGAGAGAGAGAGAGAGAGAGAGAGAGAGAGAGAGAGAGAGAGACAATAAAAGAAGGAGCCATTACAGGTTTGAAGAGAAACTGACTCTAGTGAAATGTCCACAGGCCTACAATAATGAACCCAACTAACAATTTGAGCAACAGTGGAAAGGCTACCTAAAATGTCCTTCCCTATTAATGCAATTGATGACTAACTTGCCCAACATCATAGACCCCTCATTTAGTAGCTGATGGAAACAGAAGCAGACATCCACAGCTAAACACTGAGCCAAGCTGGAATCCAGATGGATGCAGAGAAGAAGGCTACAGAAACCCACAGAGACAGGTAAACTGAACAAACAGGAACTAATGTTATCAAGACTGATAGCTGGGAAACCAGCATTGGACTGACTTAAACCCCCTGAATATGGGAGTCTGTTCAAAGGCCTGGGCAGTCCAAGGGACACCTTTCAATGATACTGGGATGTGCCCCAGGTGCTCAAAATTCCTTTGTGAGCACATCCCCTAAAGAGGGGTACTCCCTCTACTTAGAGTCAGGAGAGAGGGCCTAGTCCCTACTCCAGAACACTGGACAGATTGTGTTGATCCGTCATTGAAGGCATATCTGCCCTGTGTAATGGTGGATGGGGTGGGAAAGTGGTTGAGGGCCTGGGGAGGAAGAGATGGAAGGAGGGAGGGAGACATGGTGAGAGAACTGTGATCGATGTGTAAAATAAGAAAAAAATAAATAACAATCAAAGAGTCATGCATAAAAATAACTCACACACTCGTAGTGGGTGATCTCAGAAAGCTTCTCTCACCACTAGACAGGACAAGTCAGAAACTTAACTTTGAAACCAAAGAAAATAACAGATTTTACGCCCCACTTGAGTTTAACAGGTATCTATTGAATATTCATTCCAAACACAAAAAATTACCTTATTCTCAGCTTCACATGGAATGGAACATACTCTAAAATCAACCACATACTAAATAACATGGCAAAACTCAACGGATACAAAATAAAAATAATGAAATGGGGCCATGTATCGCATCAGACCAGCTGGCAATGAAGTTGGAATTCAACAACAACACAAATTGTGGAAACCCTATGAACTCATGGAAACTGAACAATGTGCAATTACACCTTTTCTGTGCCAAAGAAGAAATAATGAAAGAAAGTAAAGACTTCCCAGATTTCAACAAGAATGAAGACACAACATACCCAAAATTTTGAAAGCTGTGCTACTAGGAATGTTCTTTGAACTAATTGCCGATATGAAGAAAAAAGAGGATAGTCACATTGGAAAATTAATGGCACAAGTGAAAGCAATAAAACAAGAAGAAACAAAACTGAACCTGGAGGAGTAGAAGGCAAAAAATAATAAATTTGAGGGCTGAAATCAATAAAGTAGAATCTATGAATACAGTACAAATGGTCAATGTAACAAAGAGTTAGTTTTTGAGAAATCAACAAAATAGGAATACCATTACCCAAACTAATCAAAAAGCAGAGAGAGAACATGAAAGTCAACCAAATCAGAAATGAAAAGGGGAACCTAGCAACTGACAATGAAGACATACAGAGAGTCTTCAGGTCATATTTGAAAACCTGTACTCTACAAAATTTGAAATTCAAAGGAAACGGACATATTTATGGATAGCTATCATTTACCAAAATTTAATCAAGAACAGGTAAGTAATTTAATAAAAAATACTAAAATAGAACCAGTCATCAAGTCCTCTAAAAGAGAAATAAACTCAGGGCCCAATGGCTTCAATGGAGAATTCTACCAGAATTTCAAAGAAGAGCTAATAGCAATAATTCTCATTTTTGCCACACAATAGAAACAGTAGGCTCATTACCAAACTGTTTATACCATGCTACAATGACTCAACCCACAAAAACTCAAAACTCTCTTGTTCAGGTCATCTGTCTCTGGTTTCTGCCTTTTGTCTGATCCTCAGCAAAAGAATTCATTCTTTGTTGCTGAACATTTGTTATACTGACTCTTTACCAAATTAAGTCTCGGAAGTCCCTTTTTTTTCTGATATTTGCTTTTTGTTTGTGTGTCCAAGCTTGGGGGTCTTAAGAGGAGATAGTTATGTAATTCAGTTATATAAAAAGCTTATCTATATGTTATGACCCAATAGCCTTTGCTGTTCTCACATAGAATGGATAATTGTTTGAGCTAGACTCTGTAAGGATGACACAGCTGTACAGCGTTTGTGTATGAAACCCCTAGCACGATTAGTATCTGTCCATTATGTATTGTCTGAGGATTTGTAACATGTGCCTTGATCATAAATTTAACTTAATATGACTTGATATTTAATGCTCTTTGGACTCGTGACACTTTTGAAAAGGAAGAACATTGTAAGCAGCAATAATAATGTGTTGAGTGGAGGGAAGATGTAGAGAAAAAAGAGGGGAAACTGTTGTGTAAAATAAATGGAATTTTGATGGAAATTGCATTGAATCTGTTGATTTCTTTTGGCATAATTACCATTTTTACTATGTTGATTATGACTATCTTTGAGCATAGGAGATCTTTCCATTTTCTGATATCTTCTTTAGTTTCTTTCTTTAAAGGCTCAAAGTACCTTGAACTTAGAACTTTTACTTGTTTGGTTAGAATTGCCCCAAGATATTGTATGTTGTTTTTGGCTATTGTAAAGTGTGAAGTGTCTCTGATTTTTGATGGCCTTTATCATTAATTACTCTTTAAAAGCTAATGAATATATATATATATATATATATATATATATATATATATATATATGAATATCCAACCCAAAGTAAATTAATATTAGCTTCTTTGTTATTTGTCTTTGGTTCCTTTTTTACTTCAATCCTTGCTTCTGCTTTTTTTATTAGCATGCATTACTTACCACCTTCTACACATTATTTTTATTAACTCCTACATATTTTTATTTCTAATTTCATATTCTTACATATGTTTCTAATTTTTGCCCCTCTTTCCTTACCTTTGTTCAATTATTTCTGTTTTTCTTTAAATTATGATCGACTTTTAAGTGCTCTCCATCAAGAGAGCTAAAGTAGGATGTACTGGTCCAATTCTAAGTGAAGTATAGTTTCTACAAGCAAACAACATTCATATTAGTACTTTGTTGTTTGGGGACAATATAGCATGATATGAGTAATAGGCATCTAGTATTTCTGGTAGTGCTGAATCACCAAATTGAAGCAGGCCAATTATCCTCATGTTGGAAATTAAGAGATACAGGCTTCCATGCTGAAATGGAATATTGTTAAAATCCACTGAAAAAGAAAGAGATTCCTGTGTCAAATTTTGATTGTCATGATGAATTTACTAACATAAATTTATGTTAAATTTTCTAACTCTCTTCTAATGTGTTAGCACTTTTCTTAAACTTGGACATAATCCACTGGAATAATATACTGATGAAAATTTAGAAAAACTTTCATCTCTTGTATTCCACATCAAAGAATCATTCAGTGGGAAGAGATACAATCATAATGGGTATAATGTGAATCATGTGTTGGAACATTATTAATGTTAACGTGTCTTAGGAAATTCCCAAGTTAAACATTAGTGAGGATGTGAGTGCTATAACAAAACCCATTTTTTCTAACTGTACTTGCTAATTACTTCATAGAGTATTTTACCAATGGAGCTTATGGACAGATTTTACTGAACAGATGATGAGGGAAAACTGGGAGGCAAATTATCCCAGCTATTACCAAGTACCAGTGTCAAGGTACTCTTTATCTTGTGCCTTCAATTTTTCCCCTTATCTATCTGTTTGTTTTCTTTTAAAATCTGACATGGTAGTAATTTTGTTATTGTATTTTATCTAATTTTTACACTATAAGTGACAAAATATAAATAATTTTATAAGCAATAAATCTTCAAATAAATGCATATTTTAAGAGTAGTCAAATTTTAATATGCTACGTGGTGTTACATAAGTAGTTTATGGGTTAGAAGTTATGATATACAAAAAGAAACCCAGAAAAAAGAAGAGTTCTATCAGAAATTCAAAGAACTGCTCCTCCAATTGTTTCACACAATAGAACCAGAAGGTTCATTACCAAACTCTTATTAGGATGCATCAGTTACCTTGGAACCCAAGACACACAATGACCTGATTAAGAAATAAAACTACAGACAAGATCCCTCTCATGAACATTGATGCAAAAATACCCAACAAAATACTGGAAAATTGAATCCAACAACACACCAGACATATCATACATCATGACCAAGTTGGCTTTATCCCAGTGATGTAAGGATGGTTCAACATATGAAAAACTATCAATGTGATCAACCATACAAGCAAACTGAAAAAGACTGACACAATTCAACACCCTGTTATGTCAAAGGTCTTGGAGAGTTCAGAGATAACAGAAACATACCTAAACACAATAAAAGCAATAGACAGTATACAAACAGCCAACATCAAACTGAATGGAGAGAAGCTTAAGGAGATTCTTCTAAAATCAGGAACAAGACAAGCTGCCAACTCTCTCCAATATCTTCAATATTGTATTTATAATTCTATATAAAGCAATAAGACAACCATAGAGCTAAAGCATATATAAATTGGAAAGGAATAAGTCAAACTTTCACAATGAGCATATGATATGATAATTTACATAAGTGACCTTAAAAAAATCTATGGGGAAGCTACAGCTTAGAGACACTTTCAATAAAATAGCAGGACACAATATTAACTCAATGTATCAGTAGTTCTACTATGTACAGATAATATTGGGGCTGAGCAATCAATTAGAGAAACATTTTCTTTTACAATAGTCAAAAACAATATTAAATATATAGTGGTAATGCTAAGCAAAGTGGAAGACCTCTATATCAAGAACTCTGTGTTTTTAAAGATAGAAATTAAGGAAGATGCCAAAAAATGAAAAGATCTCCGATGCTCTTGTATAGGTAGGATTAACACAGTAAAAACGTCAATCTTGATAAAAGAAATCTACAGATTCAGTGAAATCCTTATCAAAAAATCTCATCACAATTCTTCACTGATTTTGAAAGCATAATAATCAACTTTATATAGAAGAATAAAAGACCTAGGATAGAAAAAACAACACACCTAAGAATAACTGATTCTTGATAAAAACAGGTAAAAGTATACAATGAAAAGAGGAAAGCATCTTCAACAAATGGTGCTGGCACAACTGGATGATGGTGTTTAGAAGAATGTTGATAGACCCATGGATATCACCATGCACAAAACTTAACTCCAAATGGATCAAAGACCTCAACATGAATCCAGCAACACTGAAATACTTAGAAGAGTAAGTGGGAGATAGCCTTGAATAAATTGGTACAGGAGACAGCTTCCTGAGCATAAAAACAGTAGCACAGACACTAAGACCGGCAATTAATAAATGGTACCTCCTGAAACTGAAAAATGTATGAAAGGCAAAGGAAAGAGTGGCCAAGAAGGAAATGAAGCCCAAGGACTTGGAAATGGTCTTGGTCAAACCCACATCTGACAGAGGGCTAATCTCCAAATATACAAAGAAGTCTACAAACTCATTTCCACATAATTCTCTAAAAATATAGGATACAGAAATTGATAGAGAATTCTCAATAGAGAATAATGGCTGAAAGACACTTAAGGAAGTGCTCAAAACCCTTAGCCATCAGGGAATTGCAAATCAAAACAACTGTGAGATACCATCATCCTCCAATGATAGCTTCTGCTGGAGATGATGTGAATAAAGAGAAACATTCCCTCCACTGCAGGTGTGAGTGCAAATTTTATGGCATGTTTGGATATCAGTATGGCTGTTCCTTAAAAAATATGGAATCATTCTACCGCAGGACCCAGCAATTGCACTCTTAGACATATACCCGAATGATCCATATCCATGCAACAAGAGCATCTGTACAATTATATTTATAGCAGCATCGGTGGTGTTAGCAAGAACCTGGAAGCTACCTAGATGGTCTTAACTGAAGAATGAATAAAGACGATATGTCATTTTTACACAATGGAATACTACTCAGTGGAAAAACACAATAGATTCTTGAAATTCACAGACAAATGATTGGCACTTGCAGAAAATATCCTGAGTGAGGTAACCCAGTCACCAAAAGAAGAACATAATATGTACTCATTCATAGATGGATTGTAGATATAGAGCATAGGGTCACCAGCCTATAATTCATTCCACCAAGGACTTTCTGAGTTCTCACAGAACTAGATTCCTATCCAGCAAACACACAGAGCATAATTCCAGACAAGAACAACCAAATATGCCCAGAGACCAGAGAGAGGTAGCGGGAGGGAGAGAGAGAGAGAGAGAGAGAGAGAGAGAGAGAGAGAGAGAGAGAGAGAGAGAGAGAGAGAGGTGTTGTAGGACCTCAGATAATTACCTGTGCTGATTTCAGAGGCTTCACTAAGTACTGTAATAGCTGAGATGATGAGAGGATACATGCCCATGGGAGAGAAGGACAATGAACTTTTCAATATTTGACCCTGGAATTCTCTCTCGGGTTAAGTCAATATGTACTAGTTAGGAAAACAAAGGAGTATGCCAACTGCATGGTTGTCCTGCTTTACAGAAAGGAAGTCTGTCAGGGAAGGTAGCAGCAGTGAAACCTGGCCTGTCAGAAATGGTAACTACAGGCCTGCCTGGCCTTGTTTGCTCACCATTCAATTCACATGGAACTCTAGCAATAGTTACTTGAACTCACCCTGGGTCACCACACTGGATCTTAAGATCCTTACCCATAACATGTGCAAACCCAGGTTGCATATGATCATGAGGTATATGCCTCCCAGACATCTTGTTGCATCCTTGGGCTGTAGCTCAGGACCTTTTATAACAGGTCACAGTCGCTGAATTGTTCCTGCAGCACAGCTCAAGAAGAATGACATGCCTAAATAAAACCAAAGAAAAGCCATAAAGAAGGCCTGGCAGATAAGAAGGAGAACGAATGTTAATGGTATAACAGACATTTTGCCTCGTGCTGAGACTCTGAGAATAGGTGAGAGATTCTGCGGAGTAGATTTGTTTTCCCAGACGTGAGCTGTTGGTGTAGGTGAGGAAGCTTCAGAAGAATCAAGGTGTTTACCTGAGTGAAGTTGTACATAGTGTATGATATGTTGAGCTAGAAATGTACTGTTATCAAGCCAGATACAACCCAGGATGCAGAATTCTTGCAGTGACTTCTCTTGATACTACCAGACAAGGCAGGTTGAGAAACCAGGAAGCTGAACTTCCTGTGCTCAAGCAAGGCAAGTTGAAGACACCCAGCCTGAGTCACCAGAACCTAATCCTAGCAGCACTCCCCTGAGTCAAAGATACTGCAAGATACCCACTTATGTCCTATGGGGCTAGCACATGTTGCCTGTCCATGTAAAGCCTATAGCCTTATCCAGAGTGGATATGATAGAAGAAAACGCAAGACCATTCTACTTGACAGTAGTAGTGCACTGAGAAGCGCGACTACTGAGGCCATGAGTGGAGTCCTTCAGAACTTTTCAAAGCAACAAAATTCCCAACAAGGTTGTATTATGCTCCCAAAATAGCCAGGGACCACTTTGCCAAAATTGGCCATAAATGACTCCTAGATTTGGTGCAGGGAATGAATCCCAAAAATATGGGGATGATATAAAGTCGGGTGGAAACATGGGGCTTAGAGACATCATGGGATTCTCCAATGCACTGCCTCTGGACACTCTTCTTTTGAAACCTGCCAGTCTAGTGAAAGGCACTTGTGAGGGCACAGGGAGACTCAATGGCAGGCCTGCAGGATACCCTAAGAACTGCTAGGAACGTCATGCCAATTTGCACCATAGGGAATGAGTCTAGAACCACACTCATGGACCTGGGCACCACAAGCTGAGTGTTATCCCCTCAGTGCAAAGCGAGGTTATTTTGAAGATATACTCCCACTACACTCAGAGGTCTAGTAGCTATTACCTTGAGTCTAGAGTCCAAGGCTACCATGCCAGCCTTCTTCAAAGCAGCCGGCCAAGTAGGGCCATTCCAGGCTGACAGAGGTCTTATAGGGCAGCAAGATTGTGGCGTCCCAAAGCACAGGGCACAAGGGAAGTGGGGCAGCTGATAGATTGGTGGAAGCATTGACCTTCAATGTGGCAGAAGGATGGTTTTGGCTGGACACAGAGAAAGGGGAAGGGAGATGTTTGCATTTTTACGGGATCCAGCTTTTCATAACTGTGGTTCCAAGGGTCTCATGTTCTGAAAAGAAAGGAGTAAGGCTTAAGAAAACCTTGGCCTTCATGCAACATCATGGCCATCCATCTGGTTTCACTTGGATGCTGCCTCGTATTACTTGCAACAGTGGTAAATGTGGGGCCTGGGATATTGGAAATCCATGATTTGGGGTTAAAAGCTCCAAGAAACAATAAATATTTCAACTCAATTGCCCTCTTGCATATGAGGCCCATGGGCCTGCTCACATACCCTAACAATCTACTGGGTGTTCCAATGCAACCATTCTAAGATATCTCCAGCTCTATCATACGCTGAACAAAAAAGACCCCCATGGGAGGTATTAGTGTTAAAATTTCATGTTGCATATCAGAGAAACAAAACTTTCAGGACTCTAGGTCTTACTTCTATTCAGATGAAATGAAGTCTTGTCTCCTGGGATCCTGAGTGGAAAGAGGCCCTCAGATTCCATCTCTCCCTCTTTATATTTCTTTCTCCTGCGAAACCTATCACCACTATTTCCACATCACTAGTTCTTGGATTGTAGGCAAAAGATCAAATATGCATAGATCACATTTGTGAGAGCTATTTCTGGATCGATATCTTATAGTCAGTGTGACCTTGGCATAACAGAGATCCATCTTAATCTTGAGTCCTGGTACTAAAGGTGTGTACCCCCACTACATAGAATCTAAACAAAATATCTTTGACCACTTCTCCATGCCTCTGCTGGAGGTGAGTCCGGGAATATTTCAGGATGAATCGCCCCCACACCTTTCCCTGGGAACTCCCTGGGTTAGGCTGGAATTCCACTCCCCCCATACCCTTGTCCACAGAGAGAACACTCCAAGTATTCTGATCCAGAACACTCCACCCAGAACCTGAATTCCCCACATTCTGTGTCCTAGTGAGTTCACTGTTCCACTGCTCTTGTTGAGCACTTGGATAGACAGTGAGACCAACAACTCATCCACCTCTGGGAACATTCCTGGATCTTCTCTGAACCAACTAAACCTGTCTATCCACTCAGGCAAACCCAGAGTACCCACCTGCCAGATCTTTGACCCCATCACCAGGCCACTGCTAGAGGACAACTATAAATCACTGCCTGCCAGATATTTGACTGCCATCGTGGGGCCTCTGTCAGAGACCCACATATCCACGAGGGATATTTGACCCCATTTCTGGGTGTTTACTGGAGGATCCCCATATGCCCCTGCCTGCCTGAGCTTTGACACTCATCATCAGGCCTCTGCCAGAAGAGAGACCTCGTGGAGATGTTGGACCACACAGAGCTACAGACATCGAACTTATGACCCACCTGTGGCCACCAGGAGTGTTGTCTAAATGGAGTGAGACTCCACCTGAGCCTACTGGAAGATGTGATAGGAAGAAAGCAATACAAGAAAACACCTAACAATAGAAAGAAAGCATGACACCACCAGAATCTAGGGACTCTACACCAACTAGATCTGAATACAGTAAAGCAGATAAAGCAAAAGAGAATGACTTAAAAATTACATCATAAAAAATGATAGAGGCCCTCAAGATTTATGAAATTATCTTTTAAAGAAATGGAAGAATGAAAAACAAACAAAAATTGGAAGAAATGAACCAATCTCTTAAAGAAAGTATGGAAAGCCAAGGGGAAAAAAAAAGGTGAAGGAAATATTCAAAGAGTTCAATACTTGAAAACTGAAATACAGACAATAAATAAAACACAAACTGAGGGAATGCTGGAAACAGGAAAACTGGGCAACCTATCATGGACTATAAATGCTAGGATAGCCAACAGAATACAAGAGATGGAAGAGACAATCTCAGGCACTGAATACAAACTAAAGGAAATAGATTCATTGACGAAAGAAAATCTGAAATCCAACAAATCCTTAACACAAAACATCCAGAAAATGTGGGACACTGTGATAAGTCCAAACATAAGAAATATAGGCATATAAGAAGGCATGGAATCCCAGCATAATGTTCAGAAACCATATTCAACAAAATCATTGAAGAAAACTCCCAATCTGAAGAAGTTCATGCCTATGAAAGTATGAAAACCATAGTGAACACCAAATATACTGGACCAAAAAAGAAAAGACCCCTCTGTAATTTTGACAAATATATGATAGGATAATGAAGATATACTTCAAACTTGATTACTGTTCTTGTTGTATATAGGTTAAGTTAAATCTCAATTTTCATTTAGAAAAATGCTGGGAAATCTTTTGGAATATTTATTTAACTAGGCAGTTCTAACAAAATCTATGTCCTTCAAATAGAACTAAAGATTCTATGTCTAGGGTGAAAACATGTGAGCTCGAAGATTTAGAGTAACACCTAGCTAAGTTTCTATCTTTTGTGGAATCTTGCAAGCCTCTCTTCTTCCACAATGCTCCAACCAAAAAAAAAAATCATGCTACGCATTTCTCTGCTACTTCTGCTCAACCAGTTGCTAACCCTGCTTATCTGAGCCTAGTGCAACTCTGGATGTTGGCCTATTCATATTTATATTACCTAATTTAAGATTATCTATATTCAAGTAACAAAGTCTTGGGAGGAACAGTTCAAAGACATTTGTTGTTGAATGCCATCTTCTCTAAGGAATAAACTATGAATTAAGAAGATAAAATCACTCATAATTATTCAACAAAAGGTGAGTTTTCCATTGTTAGCTTCCTTCAGAAAGGTGTTATTCCATTTGTTGGACTAGACTGATGGATAACTGGATAGCAGTTCACCTCTAATGAGGCAGCTGCCCAACATCAACTACCTGATATTCTCTTAAACCCTGGATACACAATGACATTTAATCATTTACACAGTTTACTATTCAAGTCAGTAAATAAATAATCAATTATCAATGAGTTTGGCAAAATCTTGTGGGAGTCAAGTAAGAAATAACTTGTCTATGTTGAGTATGGCAGATCTTCTCATCCTCTGATCATTTAATTATTTAATTATTAAAATAGGATAATAGATAATTGAAGACCATTGGAGTTTTGGACCACATAGTGGGAGTATGCAAGATCATCTAATTATTTGATTATGTAATTAAGCTATTTAAATCGATTATTGCAACATCGTTCATGTGTTTCTTTGGCACAAATTTGGGAAGTGGATGATGTGATATCAACTCATTACTGGATTATTTAGTTAAATAAAACAATGGTTATGTCATCCATAATACCTGCAGTTTTGTGTCACCTTGTGGTATCAAGTATGCTAGATTGTCTAATTATATAATTAAATTATTTAAATTGATGATAGGAGTTAATATGCAAGATACACCTAAATATTTGCATGATTATTTAAATAAATCATCTTCTATTCCATGAAGATTCCAGTCAAGCTCCATATTGGGGAATAAAGCAAGCAATATCATCACATTTTTTGATTAATTGTTTAAATTGATGATGATGTCATCCTTCATGACTGAAATCTGACCCATCTTCCCTATCAGTTAAATGCCAAATCACTATTTATTGTGAGATTTAGCAATTACTGACTTGTTTAATTATTTAAATCATGATGGCTTCATTGTTTACAGCTAGGGTGCAGTTATCTGTCAGGGATGATGTCAGGGACTTGTAAGATGCAGCCATGGACACAGCAGACTCTGAATACCATACACACCACCTAGAGTGCTATGGACACTAGAAGATTGAGTCAAGAAGAAGTACAAGGTCTCCAACAAGGTAAGGATGGTCCTCTGGATGTTTGCCTCCCTGCTCTAACCCCAAATCTTCACATTTGTTGTGTTTTAATATGAAAAGGAGAAGCAGTGGCACAAGAGCACTATCACAGAGGGCTTGCCATAAATGATGTCTCAGGAAAAGGATGAGCTGCTCCCTCTCAGTTCTGCTGGCAATGCCCCTGCTGCTGTCATCTTTGCAGCTGATGACAACATTGTAGCCACTACTGCTACCCCAGGTATGGGCACATCATCACAGCTCGACAGCACCACAACTGAGTCAGTGGCTCACAGCGATGTCAGCATGATGCAGAACATCAGGCAAGATAGTGTAATTATCAGATTATTAAATAATTGAGTATTAAAACTCCATGTAGACAGTGTACTTCATGAGGTCTGGCATGTCTTCCCAGGAATTGATGATGCAAAACAGTCCAACTATTTTAATAGTTAATCATATGATTATTAAAATGATTCATTATGTAACCTGTGATCACTATACTTTGTAGCCAACTTTAGGGAGTAAAGGGTGCCAGACTATCTAACCATCTGACTATTTCAGTATCCAAATCTGTCTTTCTCTATTTGAGAATGAGTAGAGTCTGGATCCACCTTGCTGAAGTTAATTGTGACATGTCATTTCAGTATTTAGTTATTTACATCAACGATGATATTTTGATATTTCCACAGTGTCTAATTGTTCACTCATTTTATTGTTCAAATCTCTTGAGTTTTGCCAAATCTCTTAGGAGTCAAGTAGAAATCACCATCCAATTATTGAGTTTATTAATCATTTAATAAATAAAATCTATCATTATTTATTAAGTGATCACTGGAATTTGGAGCCACCTTGTGGAAGTCAAATGTGCCAGATCATCACATCATCTGATGTTATACTTATTTACCTATAAAATTAGGTCATTAAATATTGAAGAACACTGGAGTTTGATTCCACCTTGTTGGATCATGTATGCTAGATGATTTAATTATGTAATCAAATTATTGAAACTGACACTAACATTATAGACCATGAGTTAGGATTGGAGTCAGATTGTGTGAGTTGATCATGTGACATCATTTCATTACTTGGTTATTTAGTCATTTAAATAGATCATTACATCAACCTTGATACCTCGAGTTTAGTACAACCTTATGGGATTTAATATGCGAGGTTGGCTAATAATTTATTTATTTAATTGTTAATATAAATCATGCAGGAAGAGTTCAGTCTGACTCCACCGTGTGGGATTTAAGTATGCAACACCATATCATTATTCAATTATTGCATAATTATATAATAATTAATTAAATCAATGATGATGTTGTTCTTCATGACTGGAGTCTGGCCAGTACTCCTTGGGAGTTAATTGTGTGGCATTATTTAATTATCCTTGATAACCACTGGAAATTGGTTCTATTTTATGGAAGTTAAATATGCATAACCATCCAATTATTTACTTATTTGTTTAATTAAATGATGTTGGAATCATTGATGAGGGAGTTGGTTGCTGTGCAAGAGACACAGCAGATGATTGGTGCGCAAAGCAGAGCCCAAAGATTGAGGGACACTGGGAGATCTATTGATTACTGATTACATAAATCATCAAATTATTTAAAAAACTGGGGGTTTTTGCAGAAGCATTTTCTGAGAGATTGTACTAGAACCAAAAATGAAGAACACAGTCAAAACAAATTTTAAAAATTCAATAATTTAATAATCAGATGATCAGAGGACCTTTTCTAATGAACTCTGTTAGGCTAATGTCAAGACACTCCACCATGTCACTTCAGTCATGATGAGGCTGCTGTGGTGGCCACAAACACAGCAGCAGAGGCTGGGGCAGCAGTGATGGAGGTGCCTTCACCTGCAGAGCCAAGAGGGAGCAACTCCTCTCACTCTGTGATATCATTCCCAGCAATGCTGCCTTGGCAACCACTATGATGCTGCCTGTGCCTCTGTTGCTGTTGCTTGTTTTTGTCATAGTAGAGTGCAGTGAAGGGCAGGATGTGGAGGAAGAGCTGCAAGGCGAACCATGTGACTGTCATACTCCATACTTGTTTTTGTAAGATAACGATGCCTCCGCTAGATGAGACACTGACCACTTCTGGACTAAGTCTCCCATTTGGGGAATATTCCGTCCCATGAGACATACACACACACACACACACACACACACACACACACACACAAGAGAGAGAGAGAGAGAGAGAGAGAGAGAGAGAGAGAGAGAGAGAGAGAGAGAGAGAGAGAATTTTATGTATATTATGCCTGGCAATTTTAAGATCTAATAGCTCCCACATCTCTTCACCAAACAGACTTACAGAGGACCCTTTTCAATCTTACAGGAGATTTTCTCAGGAATCTTTGTAGAGAGTGAGGATGGAAGAGATTATACAAGGTTGTCTCCAGGGGGATGGGGCAGTGGAGTTTATCTAGTATTCATCTTAGAAGATAGCAAGAGTGTGAAGGTGGGCTTTGTTAGTCTGTCAGTGTTCATTGGAGACTGGCTCTCTCTTGGGTACTGAAAAGCATTCCCTACTGAATATAGTGTATCATTTGATTCCAAACTGGCCTAGAAGCCCTGGATGCCATGGGTGAAAATTATATATATATATATATATATATATATATATATATATATATATTATAGCAAGAGAGGGAGACACAAATAGTGGACAAAGTAGAAATGAAGGTGGATAGAAAGAATACTATTTCTGAGGGGAGGACCTGAGTGAGTAGTGTCAGGTGTTTTGATATGGGATGGTGTTTCCACATGGAGCTTGATGTGCTATCCCATTTTGTCTATGGACACTTGTTTCTTTTACACCTTTCTGCTACCCTGGGAGGAAAAGATTCAGGTACCTTGAGGGTTTCCTGTGGGGACACCTGGAATTTTGAGGGAAGTCCTTGTGCAGGACAGGGGTAGATATATGATGTAAGCATCCTATTGTGACAAACAAGAATGGCTTATTTTCCCTACATGTCTAATTTTTATTTCCTGAGTCCACTTGAACCTCTTTGGATACGGGTGCATGTCATGTGTCTATGCCAGGCCATAGATAGATGGCTTCCTACAGAAGAAACGTTGGAGAAAGCAAAGAGAATTTTCCAGAATACTGCCTGGGGAGTTTTGGGGGATAGAAGGCTGTGGACAAGAGATAGAGTATAACAGAGCTACAGTATTTAAGAATGGCTGACAGGTGATCACTTGGAGATTGTTAGTTTGGGGATCCTCAGCCAGCCTCTGGTTAGGAAGGTTAAAGGTGATATGGAATGTTTATTATTTCAATGATTGCTTGTTTCTACATCTGGGGAGCAGGGCAGCTGGCTTCTTGGGACTAGGTCATGGAAGTTCCCAGCCCTTCGGTGGCCCCTGCTTCAGATGGTGTGAGGCAGAATTCCATCTGTACCCTGATAGTGGTTTATCATAATCATAAAGCTCAAGGATTCTTATGTTTGTACTCCTCGGTCATCTGTACATCATAAAACTGGATCAGTCTTGAATCTACACATTGGCCTCCAATTATCTTGTGTCCATTCCAGACAAGCCTTCTGCCAGGTGGGAAGTCAGTGCTGAGCTTAGGGCCCTATTGAGGTAGATTATCCTCAATCCCATGTCACTTGCCAAACTTCCTGTGTGTCATGTATTCTATGACAACACAACCCCACTGCCTTACCAGGCCTGTGTCAGCCTGGGATGCCTCATCCTGGCTGGCTTCCTTGACCTGGATGTTTGGCTGTACCCACGGTACAAGGTACCAGCAGAACCAAGGTCTGCCTTGGATATGACCACGTTGTTCCTCCACCGCTGGTCTGGTCCCTCTCTTTGTTCCTCCCTGCCAGCCTCCCTGTCCCAGAACCATGTGAGCCCCAATAACATCCTAAGACTCTGTATTTGATGCAATCCTGTTGGCCTAATTCCTTATCAGCTAGCTCTGTCTTAATGATTAACCCATTTTTACTTATCTAAGTATTTCCACGTGGTCATCTTATCTGAGCGCTTGGGCCTGCATCTTGCTTTCTCCATGTTCTACATGCTGACACTCCTTGCTACTTCCTGTTTCCTCCTAGCCCCACCTATCTTGCTTTCCCATTGGCCACATTGCTTTATTCATTAAACAGTATGAGAAACATATTTACAGAATAACATCTCCCATCACTGCCTGGTATCGATGGTAGTTTACTGGCTCTCAGGAGTCAAGCTGATAGCTGCTATATCTCTGAACATGGGGGTTTATGTTCAAAATTTCATGGCTGTGCACATAGATGTCAACAGTCACCCCTGTGTCAAAAGTCATTAATTTGGTCATGAGGTTGTCCCTCTATGGTATGTATTGTTATTAGGTTCCTGTAGACTTCCCTTGGGGTCTCCTCCAGGCATGCCTGTGAGTCACCCTGTGCTCTCATGTATCACATTCACAGGCCTTGCAGATGCCAAAAGTAGAGTCTCTCAACTGAGGGTAGTGAAGGGCCCCAGTGAGGTTCACGATCCCCATATTCCTATGCCACCTTGCACCTTACACATCCCCCGTGATCTACTTCATGCATCTGGTACAGAGATCTACCTCTGGTTGATCTTGGGCAGTTATTTCTTGGAGAATAGTGTCATAGGGTGGAGTTTACTCTTGATTTGGAAAGGGATGAGGAATTTTATACCAAAGACTCATGCAAGTTTTTTTTTTTTTTAAGTGCACTAAGGCCATAAAGCTAAAAGGTTTTGTAGATTTTGCCAGACTGTCCCTGTGCTCTTCTAGACCTGGCTGCAGACTGCCTAATGACAGGCTCCCACTGTTGGCCCCACAGTAGTGAAGTGTCTTTACTGCAGGCACCTTGGCCTAAGAGATGACTGAGAGGTATCAGCATCCAGGTGCCCTTATCTTGTCACCACATGCTTGGCTTTCTAGAAAGAGGAAATTCAGAATGCTGGGTCCTAGAGTTGCTATAATTTTCAGGATCACAGAAACTCTCCTTGGGATTCTGTATCCAAGGTACATCTGGCTTCATGTGGGGATCAGTCTAGAACACCACCCACACTGTGTTCATTGGGACACAAAAGTTGCCCTAAATTTTTCCTAAGACTTCCTAGTAAGACACACTACTCACTTCCAGAAACCACTCACACTCTCTAGCAACTTTCAGCTCTTGTCAGTGTCTCAGTTCAAGGTAGCCATTGTCATCAGATTTTTGCCATCATTTTAAATCCTTCTTTTCCATACTTCCCTTTATAAGCAAGGCTGACTCTCAGGCTTTACATGTTTTCCCCAAGACATTATGTTTTCCTTGTGCTGGGCTGCAGGTGTATGTCAGGGACTGGGACCCATTACAAAAGGTTTCTTCTCTTAAGTCAAATCTCTAGGAACTTACAAGTGGTCTGGGTGTCACGACACTCTTGATAATACACATCCTGGAATTGTCTGCCTAATAGGTTTATAGTAGAAGCACACAGAGTATAGTGCTGAGTGAAAGGTGCCCACGGAATGTGATGCAGTTCTATAGCTCAGGAAAGGGCACTTTTCACTGACGCTACCTCCCCCAACACAGGGGGAGGTACCTCTGTACCTCTCTGCTACACAGGGCACCCAAGCATGTGGCATGATTCTACATTTCCCAACTAGGTCACTTTTCCTTAAACCCAGGAAGAACCTCCATGATAAAATTTCAAAAAGTCCATTGTCATTCTCTGCCTTGTATAGGTATCATCACAATTGTTAAAATACATAGAGAAGTCTCTGAAATTAATTTCATGATCTACATGAGGTGTTAAAATCTTTCTCCCTCCTTTACTCGTTCCTTCTGTCTGTCTGCCTATCTGTTTCTCTCTCTCTCTCTCTCTCTCTCTCTCTCTCTCTCTCTCTCTCTCTCGTGTGTGTGTGTGTGTGTGTGTGTGTGTGTGTGTGTGTGTGTGTGTGTGTTGTCTGTATTTGTGGCTTCTTGGATCAATCCTCTGTGTGGTAAACATCTGGGAGGTGGCAGGACCGGGAATGTCTTCCACTTTTAGCAATTCACAACTCGTCAAATATCTTTACACAACACTCCTAGAGAGCTATCTTTGTGGCCTAGAGCAGATTCACCAGGAGGCTTTGTGGAAAGGCAGAGTTGAAAGAGATTAGACAAGGTATTCTCTAGGCACACTGGAGTGGTTTTCTTCTAGAGAAGATTACAGCATTTTGCAGGATGGCCCCTCTAGGCTCTAAGTTTCCTCAGGTGAACAGGTCCCTTCAGGGTACTGAAAATCAATTCACTTCTGAATATGGTATATCATCTGGATACAAAGATCGCTAAGTGCACTGGATGCCATACATTGGACTGTGCATAGGATTAAGTGATAGAGGGAGACTTAGAGAGAGGAGGATAAGTAGGAAGACACATAGGAGCATGATAAGACAAAGTGAGGTTTTGTACTTTAATTGATTTGTGTGGGGTTGATATTTTTTTCATGGAGAGTAATGTGCTGTCCTTTTAGTCTATGAACAATTGTTTCTGATCTGTGAGTCTGGGTTGCTAGAGGGAGAGGATGAAGACACCTTGAGCATTCCTTGTGAGGACACATAGAAATTGGTGGGAAGTACCTGAGGATAATGGAAGTGAGTATGTGCTGTAGGACTCCTGGTATCACAAGATGGTATTTCTTAATTTCCCTTGCTGTGTAGGTTGCCTGTACACACACTTAAGAGGTGTCTGAATCCCCTTCATTCTAGACCTGGCTAAAGATAGAGGCAAGCCAACAGATAATAGATAAATTTCTATGACTGAGGGGAACTTTTGAGAAATAAGAGTTTCTTGAGTGGGCCTGCTAGGGGCAGTGGGTAGAGAGATTATGAAAGGAAAACATTGTGGTGGTTGAGAGAAAATATTTATAATTTATGAAAAACACTGGATATCAAAATAGCAAAGTATCCACGATTTTATCTGTAGATTCTATGTGGTGTGGTACGTATATTTAATCCCAGAACTCAAGATTAAGACAGATCTCTGTTAGTTCAATTCACACTGACTCTAAGATATTGCTCCAATCTTGAAAGAAACAGCTTTCACAAATGTGATCACTGCAATTCTGATCTCATGCCTTTAAACCAAGACCTAGTGATGTGTAAATAGGTGTGATATTAATAGGTGGAGAAAGAATTTAAGGAAGAATAAATGGAATCAGAGACGGTTAGAAGTAGGTTTTTCCCACAGCTGGTCTGGTCCCGCTGCCATGAGAGCCGCCAATAACATACTGAGACTCTGTATTTGATATAAGCATATTAGCAAGGTACCAGTTTCTGACCGGCCAGCTCTGTCTTAATGATTAACCCATTTCTACTTATCTAAGTATTTCCATGTGGCCGTCTTATCAGAGTGTGGTGGGCCCGCATGCTGCTCTCTCCAGTCTCTCCATACTGACTCCTCCTAACTACTTTCTCTTCCTCCTGGTCTCCTAGCCCCACCTATCTTGCTTTCCTTTTGACCATCAGATTTTATTCATTAACCAGTATGAAAAATATATTTACAGAATAACAACTCTCACCATCTCCTTTTTTCTGTCTAAAATAAAAGGAAGGGTTTTAACCTTATCATAGCAAAATATATCACACAACAGTTAACAATATTTTGTCCATTAATATTTAGTGTTATTTAAGAAAATATTCCATCATCTATCCTATCTTTGTGAGTCTAAAGTCCATCATCTATCCTATATTTGTGAGTCCCATATGTAACTTATCTTTAATCCTAACTAAAGAAAACTATAACCATAACTATCTGTCTTTAACTCCTTCAAAGACCACAGAAGGATAATATATAAACTCTAGAAATGACAGAGACATCTTCTGGTAAGTCACCTGAATTTCTTCTGTAATGTTTTATCTTCAGCATATAGGCCATACGTTGTCTGACAGACTCCTCAGCAAAGCAGGAAACTTTAAACTGTCTGCCTGTATTGGCAATTTTTCAGTCACTTTTCTCTGTGTCTTGCAGAATGTCTGGAAGACTCTTCCATGAAGCAGGAATCCTGTAGCAATTGTCCATCTTGTATCAGTAGTCACTTTCCTGTGGGTCCTACATGTCCAGGTTTTACAGCATAAAATCAAGCATTCCAGACAAGAGCAGTATCTTGCCCATATGAACAGTTTTGGCATATTGAAAGAAAACGTCGTAATTAGTTTCTTCAATGTCCATCTTCCTTTCTGACACGGGTGCTGTTACCAGCAGCAGTTGTGCCTCACTGTCAAGAAAACCCTAAACCATTTTAAATGTCATATTCTGTAGGTCTTTGAAAGATTTGAAGAATGCCTGTTCACCCCGAATGTATTTCAGTATACCTAGAAATCCTAATCAACTTAACTTCAAGTTTTGACTATCATAAAGTATACTCTTTATAATGTGTACTACATTATACAATACATTTTCAATGATCCATATAAACACAATAGCTAAACAAGAGGAGAAATATACATATCACAAATTGACCTTAAATGTCTATCAATAAATGAAAATCCATTCCAAAACAAAGTATTCATAGCTATACCATAATCGCCTTTTTACCTTTAAAAAATTGGTTGTGATCATTAACCATTTATAACCAACCCCGTTTAAATGAAAACAAATATTTATAAACAATATTTGGGAATTTTGGTGTTGTTCTTTCCAAACTACTTCCTGCTGGTAGGGGGTGCTGTCATGGGGAATCCTGAGAAGACACAGAAATCCTGGCTGTTGTCTGTAAGGCTGCTTTGTTCAAGCTGCCTTACAGACTACAATATTGGGTCACCTGAGTCTCTGTTTCAGGGACTCTGGCTTGACCAAACCACATTAGTCTGGAAGGAATCCACAGCTTTTCTTTTTCTGAGGAAATAAAAATTGAAATCCTTTTCCCCAGTAACTTGTCCTTAGGCTTAAATTTTGGAGTCAAACATTTTTAAAATATATAAATTGAATTTATCCAGCAGCATTTCTTTTATCAGTAGTTGTTATTTCCTCAGCAGTCAAACAATTTAAAGATAATAGAACCGCATATAGTTTCTCTGTTCTTTCCATCTTCACATGGCTTTTTTGTTACTCTATTTCTTTTACTTCTGTTTTTGTATATTTTGAGACAGGATTTCTCTGTGTAATTTTATCTGTCCTGGAATTCATTCTGCATACCAGTTTCACTTTGAAAATCACAGAGATCGTCTTGCCTCTGCCTCCCAAGTGCTGGGATTAAAGGTATGTGCCACCACACTCAGCCACACTCTTTCTTTTTTAAACCATTTTATTTCTTTCTCTTTCTCTCCCAAGTCTAAGTATATTTTAAAACACACTGTAAATCTCCATTGAAGCTCTCGTACACACCAATGCCTTGTTAGCCGAGCTCTTTAAAAGCAATGTTTTTTGAAGCTTATGCTAATTTTGGAAACCTCTGTTAAATGAGCCCTGCAAATCTTTACTTGTCTCTCACAAAATAGAGTCCAACCCAGAAAAATGCTGCTACCAAGGAATCTTGCTTGTCTTTGTTCCTTTGTTTCTAAAACTAATTTTTAAGCTTTTGTTAAGTTTTAACTCAGTTCCACTTCTGATACCAGAGAGCCACTTTCTACTCAGGATCCCAGGAGACAGGACTGTCTTTCATCTGAGTACATGTAAGAATTAGGGCCTTGAAAGTTTTGTTTCTCTGATATGCAACTTGAAAGTTGAACTACAATATCTGTCATGGGGGTCTTATTTTGTTTACATATGACAGAGAGGAAGATAGCTCAGAATGCTTACATAGTAACACCTAGTATATGGTTAGGTTGTGTGGGCGGGCCCAGGGCTTTGTATGAAAGGGAGCAATTGAATTGGAATGTTTAATATTTCCATTAGCCCTTAACCCCAAATCATGGATATCCAGTATCCAAGGCCCCACACAGTGTCCTCTGCTGCACATAATGTGGGGCTGTATTCAACTGAACCTAGATGGCAGGTCACAATGTGCATGATGGCCTAGGTTTCCTGAAGCCTTTCTCCTTTTTATCAGAACATGAGTCTAATGAGACCACTGTCCTGAAAAGCTTGTTCCCTCAAAGAATGCACACAGATCCCTACCCTTTTCCCTTTGTCAAGCCCAGACTAGCCTTCCGCCAGATGTAAAGTCAGTGATAGACTTAGGGTCTAATTTTGGTGAGTAATCCTTATCCCTCTGTCATCTGCCCACCTACCCTTCTGCCTTGTGCTCTGGGATACAACCATCCTTTTGCCTTACAAGCCCAGTATCAGATGGGGAGGCTACTACTTTGTTGACCTACAGTTCAAGGTGCCATCATACTCAAGGCCGGCATGGTTGCTTGAGTAGTCACCTGGGTGTATAATGTAAGGTGATAGGTGCTATATCTCTGAATGTGGTGAGAGGTCACCTTGAAAATCACATGGGTTGGTGGCTTGAGTATAACGTTCAGGCCCTTGTAATCAAGTCCATAATTTTCTTTCTGGGCTCCTCCCATATGGTACAGATTGGCATGGTGTTCCATTAAGCTTCCTTTGGGTCTCCTGCAGGCTTGACTGTGGGACCCTCTGGGACCTCACAAGTTCCCTTCACTGGACTGACAGGTGCCAAAAAATGTCCCCAGGCAGAGCAGTGAAGAACCCCATAAGGTATGAGAGCACTATTTTTGACCCCATACTGAATCCTCCACATGTTCTGGGATCCATCACATGCAGCAGGTCTTGATACCAATCTTTGTCCGGTTTTTGCCAAGTGATTGGTTGGTGCCTATCTTGGAGCATGATAAAAGGTGGTTGGGGATTTTGTTGCTTGGAAATTGCCAAGGGAGTCCACTCATGGCCTTGGCAGTTGGCATTCTCAGTGAACTACTGCTGTCAATTAGAATAGTTTTGTGTTTCATTCAGTCACATGGAGAAGGCTATAGTCTGCCCAGGGACAGGATACTAGTGCTAGCCACACAGGCAATAAGTGGAACATCTTCAGTATTTTTGACCCAAGCTCTGGCCTTGGAGCATGTGGGTCCTGGTAATTGAGGTTGGGTGTCTTCAATTTGGCTTGCATTGGCACATGATATTCAGGTTCCTGGGTCCTGGGCCTGCCGTGTTTTGCACAATAAAGGGAGGTCTTTTCAGGGATACTGCATCGTTGGATGTATCTGGCTGGACATTGGTACTTTTCCAGGCTACCATCCCACATACTGTGCACATGGCTACCGAGGACAATCCCTTGGTTTGTCCTAACCTTCCTCAGAAGCACCCATGGGTCACTTCTGGAAAACACTCACATGGCCCAGTATCTTTCACCTATTGTCAGGGTCTCAACAGCAGATAGCCATTGTGGTTATGTATTTGCCATACCGTTAACTCTTTTCTTGCATTCCATTCTCCTTATCATCCATGCCTTCTTTATTTCTTTCCTTTATTTTTTCTCAGGCATGCCAATTGTTTTGAGCTGAGCTGCAGGTATAATTCAGCAACTGAGAACTGTTAAAAAGTTTCTGGTCTTGAGCTACATCCCCACAACACTACAAGGTGTCTGGGAGGCACAACCCACATGATCATTTGCAAACTGGTTTTGCATAACTTATAGGAAAGAATCATAAGAGCCAGTGTGGTGGCTCAGGGTGAATCCTAATAGAAATTGAAAGAGTTCTGTGTGAACTGAATGGTCATCAAATGAGGCCAGCAGGCCTGTAGTTATCATCTCTGACAGGCCAGGTGTCACTGCTGCCACCATCCCTGACAGGCTTCCTCTCTCTAAACAAGGAAACCATGCAGTTTGCATAGACATTTTTTTCCTAACTAGCTCATACTTCTTTAAACACATGGAGAAATTCGAGGATCAAATTTCAAAAACATATTGTCATAATCTTCCCTGGGCAGTTATCACCTCAGCTGTTAAAATACTTACAAAAATATCTACAATCAACCCAGGAATTATCTAGGGCCCTAGAACATCTCTCTATGTTCTGTTTTCCTCAAGGGAATTTGATCTTCTCATGAATTTCCATATAATTTCAGCTTATAGATTAGTAAATAATTCTTCCAGAAGACACAGAAAGAGAAAGTCATAAAAGAAACAGACAAACAAACACACAAACACATGGTGCCACAGGTAAAGAGAGAGGGTATTTTTGTCTGGACTCTTGATACATAGTCCCTTACATTTAGACAGCACATTAATATTTCAACCAGAAACCTGTCCTCTGTAAAGAATGAGACAGCATAGAAAACCTTATAACTCTTGAAACCTTTGGTGATGTTCTTGTAAAATGAACACTCTCTGTGACTTGGAGACATTCTATTCTCACACTGTACCAATGGGAATTGTTCATAATTCCTGCTGTCAAAATTTTGGCACCATATCACTATTAGTATAATGCACTTGGTTATTTGCTTGATGTCCATATGGTATAAAAGCAATCTTGTGTTTGCACACAATACTAGACAGTTACGCTGAGAAGTATAGATGTTCTTATTTTTACTCCTACAAAGTATAATCTATCTTAATCTCGGTTGTTTTGAAGCTTGAGACTTTGTGTAACAACTTCCATTGATTATTTTTGTTCATTTTTAAATCCTAGAGAAAGGATACTAGTTGATGCATTATCATTTATCTGAAATATCCTTCAATAACTTTGTGAAATCTATTGCATGATTGAGTGTTCACATTTGTCACTATAGAAAAAAACATGACTTGTATACACAGATGCCATTTCTTGGGCTTCCTGAAGGCAAGAATTGTGTTTCAATTAAGCTATATATTTTCAATTATTCCAATTATGAACGTTCAGCATCATAAATGAAGGCTATTTTCCTACGAAAAAGAATTAAAGTTTTTCTGTAATTTGATATTGTCCTTTCTCCAGACTACCTTGAAAAAATTTAGATAAATAACTCTCCCCAAAAATGTGAGGAAAATTAATGTAATTTATCCCTAGGTAACACAAACAGGTGGATAAATCTGGACTAATGAAACACTTTCCATTTAATTGGGCTTATCATAATTTTATCCAATCATAGAAGTTTCTGCAAGAGGTAAGCTTCAAATACAGAAAACACCAATTTGTAGCTCTTTGTTGCTAAATATCCACTAACAAAACCATATACGTGGCCTCATTCAAAGCTAAAATGCATCATCCACAACACATTAATGATTGGTAAGTGGATTACCTAAAGAAACACTGTATGACATGAATATATCTGGCAATGACCACAATAATCACATCATCTATTGAAGGAAATTTAAAAAGGAAATTTAGTAAAGAAGAAAAATCCAATATGGCTACTTAAAATGGGACAGAAAACTTTTAAATGAATGTCCCCCTAGGTAAGAAGTAAAACCATGGATTAATACAATTAAAAGACTCAAAGTTATCTTTCAAAAATTGACTGTACTATTGTTAACTTCCTTAAGTGTGTTTTAATCCCTCTCTTAAAATAGAATGAGGAAAATGATAAGGGAGCTTATGTCTAATGAGGCAGCTACCCAACTTCATCTATCTGTTGGACTCAAAAATCATAAATAAAGTCAATACCAACTTTGAAATCATTGTGGCTACCAATAAATTTTGTGTTCTGATATGAGCTTTATTCCAAGTAACATAGTCCATGTCAATGTATTTCTGTTGCTTGCTGAGATGTCTTTGTATCTGGATCTTATCCCACTGTCAGTGAGGTTTGTGGTGAGCTTTCTAGACTCACTGACAAATAAGAATGAGGTTCTCTTCAGCATTCTACATATATGTAGCCTCAGGAATGAGCTGATGCCATTTGTAGTGGGTGATTGCCCAGATTTAATGTGAAAGATATTCTTGCATAACATCAATGCCAATACCAATCTAGGGATTCAGGCCGGGGGGAACATTTCTGGCCAACATTGATCAAGCTTGTGCCTTCCCATCTCGAAAACCTGTGGTCAGAAATTGAATGGGTGATTTAAAAACCAAGGGACCCTTTGAGTGAATTTATAATGAAGACAGCTTGGCTATTTAGGCAAAATGCTACATTTAAGCAGAATTGTCTTGCTGCTACATTCATTACATTTCTTTGATTTTCTTGGAAGTTTATGAATTTAAAGCCAGTTTCCCTTATAAGGAAAGGGTAAAAACTATTCCATGGAGTTTTAGGATCTACGGACCTCAAAGGTATTACAATTTACTAAGAAAAGTGTATCTCTAGAATCTTGACCATGGAGAAACAAAAAGAACCATTTCCCATTTCTGTTAGAGCCTATGCTTACCATGAAAACCAAATCATGTTGGCTCAGGAGAATAGGTGTGGTCCAACAGAAAGAGGCAAAATTACTACTGCTCACTCCCTTTCTTCCTTCCTAGCTGAAAACTGATACTCCAATTCCACTGGGGTCCACTCAGTCACACTAGTTGTTTCTTAGTTATCCTAGTTCTATTAACTGTCATGTCCTGAGGGTACAACATATCTTGATATTTCTAGAATTTGCCCATGGAGTTCAAGGTGAAATATTCTTCATATCAATCCTCAGTTTTTTGCCACAGACTGCTCAGTGGGTAGCAGGTCTGTGTGGAGACCAAGACTCGGATGACCAGGTCAGGAGTGGCTTCAGCTTGACAGACAGACACAAACACACTTGAAGAGGCTTGCAAACTGCTGCCAAGTTTACTTCAAAGTATCAGGTTTTTATGCAGAAAGAACTGATCTTGGCCACAGTTTAAAGATAAACAAACATTCTATAAAAATGTCAGCAATTCCTTTTGAAGTATGAGATAGTAAATACATCTAAGCAAATGCATAATTGAGAGCCTCTGTCTATTTTGGCCTGCTTGTGGCCAGCATATCAGAGATTTGATTTACTGAGTAAAGAGAAGAATCATTGTCTTTGAACACTAAACTTTTAATAGCAATGATTCAAGGGCCCTAAGATACCAAGTTAGAATTTTGTAGTAACTCCCACAGTAGCCTAGCTGCGGGTAGGCTGATTACAGGCAAGGTCACATTGTGGGCTGCTTCCTTACAGCTTTAGCCCTAATTGTTTATTAGGCCTTGGGCTGACATCTGGCACTGTGGGTTTTATGATCGGGGGCACAGAGGTCAACATCCATCTGCTGAATGTTGGTCTGTATCTCTTTCAGTTCTTGAAACTATATCTAAGTGTTTTCTAGGCTTCTCTGAATTAACAGTGAAACTACAGGCTAAAATGCCCATAATTAAAAGGCATTATTGTATAGCACAAAACACATCTAGCACCCATTCCAAGCAGGCAGCCAAGTAAGCACCTGCATGGACCTGGACCACTTTTCCCCAGGAGGCATATTCTTATTTTAATTTTCTTTCTTTACAATAAAAAATCCCATTGTCCTCCAAACTCTTAAATTTTAACAGTATGACAAGCTAAACATGAAATCAAATATATGAATGTTGATGTGAGCTCTACTGAAACATGTTAATAATGATCAATGTTGGGAGTTACAGAAACTGTATGACTAAAAGCATATAGCAATTCATTTCCCAACATTCTTTCTTTTTTTTAAATTAAGTAATAAAATTAAAAGGTTGTCCCCTATGTGCTTACTGGGACACCTATATTCTTCCTGTGGACATTGATGGCCACTTTTATTAGGAATTTTTAGATAAATACAACTATACACTACTGGCCTAATAAATGTGACCTGTATGGATATCTGTCCATCCTTCAATTTTTCCTTTCATGGTTCTTCCATTCTTTGATATTTTCCTGTTTCCCTAATAACTTACTCCCCAAAATGTCCCAAATAATAGAAGCTGAAGGTTCATTACCAAATTCTTTTTCTGAGGGCACAATTACCTTGGTACCCAAACCATACACAAAGATACAACTAAGAAAAAGGATCACAGACCAATATCCCTCAAGAATATTGATGCAAAAAAAAATACTCAATGAAAAACTGGCAAATTAAATCCACAGACACATCAGAGAAATCAAAATCATCAACCATGACCAAGTAGGCTTCATTCCTCGATAGAAGGGATGCTTCAACATATGAAAATCAATCAATGTGATCCACCTTATAAAAAATTCTGAAAAAGAAAAACTACATGTTCATCCCACTAGATGCTGAAAAATCCTTAGACAAAATTCAATAAACTTTCATGATAAAGGTAGAGATCAGGGACAACAGGAACATACCTAAACATAATGAAAGCAATATAAAGTAAACCATCAGCTAATATCAAATTGAATAGATAGACGCTTCTGGAGATTCCTCTAAAATCAGGAACAACAAAAGGCTGACCTCTCTTTCCATATCTCTTCAATATTGTACTTGAATTTCTAGCTAAAGCAGTAAGACAACAAAAGCAGATAAAAGTGTATAAATTAGAAAGGAAGAAGTCAAACTGTCCCTATTTGCAGATGGTGTGATAGTTTATATAAGTGACCCAAAAACTCTGCAATGGAACTTCTATAGCTGACAAACATCTTTAACAAAATAGCAGGATACAAGATAAAATGATGATAAAAATAATCTGTGGCCCTACCATATACAGACAACAAAGGGGCTGAGAAAGAAATCAGAAAAACATCAACCTTAACAATAGCCAAAAACAACAGAAAGTATCTAGGGGTAATGATTACCAAACAACTGAAAGACATACATAGCAAAAACTTTGTATCTTTAAAGAAAGAATTTAAAGAAGAAACCAGAAAATGGAGAGATTTTCCATGTTCTTAGATAGGTAGGATAAACACAGTAAAAATAGCAATCTTGCAAAAAACAATCTACAGATTAAATGCAATCCCCACCGAAATCTCAGCAAAATTTTTCACTGACCTTGAAAGGATAATACTCAAATTTATATGGAAAAACAAAAGACCTAGAATATCAAAAAAAAAAACCCTGTACAATAAAGGAACTTCTGGAGCCATCACCATCCCCGGCTTTAAGCTCTACTGCAAAGCTGTACTTCTGACAACAGCCTGGAAGAGGCATAAAAATAGACAGGTAGAGAAATGGAATCAAATTGTAAATCCTGATATTGACCCACACATACGAACAACTGATTTTCAACAAAACAGCTAAAAGTATACAATGGGAGGAGGAAAGCATCTTCAACAAATGGAGCTGGCACAACTGGATGATAGTGTGTAGAAAACTCCAGATAGACCATGTCTATCACCATGCACAATACTCAAGTCAAACTGGATAAAATGCCTCAACATAAATCCAGCCACACTGAACCTCTTCGAAGAGAAGGTGGGAGGTATCCTTGAATGAATTGGTTCAGTAGACTGCTTCCTGAAAATAACTTCTTTAGCATACACATTAAGAACGACAATGAATAAATGTGACCTCCTCAAACTTAGAAGCTTCTGCAAGGCAAATGACACAGTTGAGCAGACCAAACAGCAGTCCATAGGCTTGGAAAAGAAGTTCACAAATCATACATCAGAGGTCTGACCTGCAAAATATACAAGAACTAAAGAAACTAGTCACCAAAACACCAAATAACCATATTAAAAATTGGGTACAAAACTGAATAGAGAACTCTCGATAGCTCAAATCAATTAGACTAAAAGACAAGTAAGAATGTGCTCAACATCCTTAGCTATCAGGGAAATGCAACTCAAAACAACTCTGTGATACCATCTTACTCCTGCCAGAATGGATAAAATTAGGAACAACAATGGCAATTTAAGCTGGAGAGGATGTAGAGAAAGAAAAAATCTCCTACACTGCTGGTGGGACTGCAAACTTGTATAGACATTTTGGAGACCAGAATGGCAGATCCTCTGAAAAATGAGAATCAGTCTATCACAGGACTGGCAACCTCACTGTTACACATATACCAAAATGACCCACATCCTTGCAGCAAAGACATCTGTTCTACTATGTTCATAGCAGCATTATTTGTAATAGGAAGAACCTGGAAACAACCTAGATGCCCCTCCACTGAAGAATGGATAAAGATGTGACACATTTACACAATGTAATACTACTCTGGGAAAAAAAATGGAATCTTGAAACTCTGAATGAGGTAACTCAGTCATAAAAAGAGGAACATGGTATGTACTCTGTCATATATGGATTTTAGACATAGATCAAAGGTTCATAGATCAAAGCCTATAAATCCTGCTGCCAGAGAAACAAGGATACAAGGAGGAACTAAGAGTTTCATACAAGGTCTCTCACAGCAGGGGAAAGGAACATGAACTCCTAAGCATATTGGATGTGGGATGGAGTGACACTAAGTGAAGAGGGAGCAAGGAGAAAGAGAAATGATGGAGAGGAAATCACGTGGTACTGGGAATAGTATGAGAGAGAGAGAGAGAGAGAGAGAGAGAGAGAGAGAGAGAGAGACAAAAAAGAGGTAGCCACTATAGGTTTGAAGAGAAAATTGACTGTAGAGAATTGTCCAGAGACCTACTAGTCTGACCCAAACTAACAATTTGAGCAACAATGGGAAGGCTACCATAAATGCCCTTCCAAGATACTAAGATTTATGACTAACTTACCTACCATCATAGAGCCCTCATCTAGTAGCTGATGGATACAGAAGCAGAGACCCACAACTAAACACTGAGCCAAACTGGAATCCAGCTGCAGAGAGGGAGGACAAGACAAGGCTACAGGAACACATAAAGACAGCTGACCTGAACACGGAGGAGCTATTGAACCACCTGACTGATAGATAGGAGTCCAGTTTGGACCAACTCAGACCCCCTTAACATGGGTCTCAGTTAGAAGGCTTCTTGGACATTCTAAAGTACCACAGACAGTGGAACAAGGATGTATCCTTTGTGCACAAAATACTTAGGGTGCACATTTCCCATGGAGGAATATTCCCTTAACCCAGAGGCTTGAGAGGGCCATGTCCCTATTCCAAATGACTTGACAGATTTAGATGACCCCTCTTGGAAGGCATCACCCTACATGTGGTGTGGGGGATAATGGGATGGGAGAGTTTTCCTGGGTATGGGAAGTTGTGAAAAAGGGAGGGAGAGAAGGAGAGGGAACTGTGATCGATATGGGAAATAAGATAAAATAAATAAAATGTGGTAAGAAAAAAAAGAATAATTCTGTTTCTAGCTATTTGTGTTATAATCAAATTCTTTCTCGAAGTGAGTACATCGTTTTCCATCTTTACTAGTAATGTGTCAGGTTTAGTGTCTATGTACTTTCTCTAATTCCCAGCTCGTATGTTATGGTGTTAGTATGTGGTGTTAGCATAGATTGGAATTGAGGTTTGTCAGTGACTATCTGTGCTCAGTATCTTTTCATATGGCATGTGCCCATGAATCTTTTCTGCAGAAATGTCTGTTCAAATATTTTGCTCACTATTAAACACTCTGAAGAAAAAAAATTATAGTTAGGTTATATATACTATCTACTACCTCATCAACTGGATTTTAGTTTTAAATCCTGAAAGGTCTTAGTGATCATTGACATGGAAATGCATAAATTAACAAAAATTAACATTAGTTATTGGAGAAGCAAAAAATTTGTTTTTCTAATTTCTCTAATTCCTGCTGACAGGCATATTTTTTTTTAAATCTTGGCTCAGAGACCAACAGAGCTCTTCAGGACTTCTCAGTGCTATGGTCGTAAGTGAGGTAAGTCTCATTGCTGCTGGAAACAACGTTCTTTGGCATACAATCATATATGGCAAATTTTACGAAATGGTACCTTTTTTTTAAATTAGTTCTTATTTAAATGAAAAAACTCTCTTATTTTACATAAAATTCCCAGTTCCCTTTCCCACCCTTCCTCCCATTGTCTCTTGTCAACCCCTTTAGTACCATAATAACAAGATCCTAGACTGGGTTTTTTCACTAAATTTATTGAGCTTTATTACCACATGTGGTGTTTTATTTACTCTAACCTCTTTAGTAAGAGCTTTGTCAAACACACACACACACACACACACTCACATACACTGTATATGTGTGTCTTGTAGACAGTCCAATGACAGAATGTCAGGAAAGTAGAAGGCAGCTGCTAATGTACCCCATCTTCTGTTTTCTGTCTCAGAACAAGAGCATCATACAAACATATAAAGATGTAACTCTTCCACCACAAGAGCGATTCCAATTTTTAATTTCTTTTGGGCTGAATGCTTAAGTAAGCAACAAAGTACCCTGGGAAACATACATAAAAATGAGGCCTGACCTCATAGAGATGGCGGCAGACCTCCAAAATAAAGGACTGGAAGAGGAAGAATTTGTGGAATACCAAAATTTTTAACATGAGAGTCAGCAATTTCCATCTCCTTTCCTGTGACTGATCACTCTCCAAACCTGTCTTCCTTTTCTTGCTTCTCACCTCTGCTGATCCCATGGAACTTGATAAAGGCATATTTCAATCAGATTTCTGCAGCTCCCACACACGCTTTTCCTTGCTATGCAAAGACATGAGAACCAAAATAAGGGAATTCAAGAGTAGTTCATGAGCATGTTTTCACATGGCCCAGATTTAGCTGAAAGAGTTGGCAGGTGAAGAAGATGTGTCAGAATTGGTAAGTGTGCCAATTGCTCTATCTTTAGCCAGGCATCCAGTCAAAGGCTTATTGCTCTGAGGTGAGGTTGTGCCCTCCTGGGAAAAAATACACTGTGGTGATTTATGAAAAAATGTCATACACTGGAAATGGAAGAATGACACCACTATCTCTTTTTCTTTTGAAGTTCAGGAGGATGGTCTGTTTCCTCATTGTTCTGTGAGTTCATTTACTCTACCTGTTGTCTCCTGAGTGCCTGTATGACAAGCATGGGCCATGCTAGTTTAGCTATATTTCTTGATAGGTGATATTTACTGAATCTACCATTGATAAATGAATGAGGACCTTTCTTTCTACAGGCACTGGGAAGGATAGGGATGTGGGATTCCAGGGTTGAACACTTCTCATTCCAGGAACTTCTGAATCCATGCATAGAAAGTCTGATTTTCTTCACTGTCATATTTAGACATTTATGCATACCTTAATCACTCTGCTTTATTCATTTAGACTCTTTGTGGAGAAATGCAGAAATGACCCAGAGTACTGTAACACCCTTTCCAAGGGAAGAAGACCCAAAATCAACAAGGTAGATACTTTTTGTCTTTGTGGTAGACCTAAATCTTCAGAGCCACAGAGAGCTACATAAAGAAAAGACACAGTACCTGAACCTAGGTGGGAGGGAAGGTGATGCTACTTTAGCATCACAGTACAGAAGAAAGGGATGCCAGCAGATGGGGCTCAAGTCATACATAAGATACTGACAGCTCCTAGAACAAGATTATGTGTCTACTGCAGGAAAGTACTTCAAGAGCCCATTTCCCATGGCAAGAAACTCCCTTAGCAAATATCCATGGGGGAGGGCCTAGGCCCTACCCCAAATGACTTGACAAACTTTGATGATTCCTCATGGAAGGCCTCACCCTCCCTGGTTAGTGAAAGGGTTTGAGTGAGGGAGTCTGTCAGAGGAATAGAGGATCAGAGGGGGAGGTAAATAGGGCTGATGTGTAAAATAAGAAAAAAAATAATAAATTAAAAAGATTCTATTGTCTCTCCCTGCTTGTTTTCTTTCCCCCTTTGCTGACAATAGGACAGTTCTAATTCTCCATTTTGTTTTTGTGTTGCAGACAATAAATAGGGTCTTTTAGATAGCTGAATCCCTGAAGAGCAAACTTCTGAAACAGTAGAGAAAGGATTATGCAAAATATCTGGCAGATAAGGTCAGTGAGTGAGCATGAAAACAGGATGTTTTTGTATCACTTAGCCTGTGACCTAGGACTGTGTTTTCCTGTGTCAGTGGAGATTTTGATCCAAGAGATAGGCTCTACATATACTTGCAAACACAAGTACTTGTATGTATACAAGTCAACACAAAACACACACACACACACACACACACACACACACACACACACAAGCACATGCACATTCACAACCATACACACACCAGAGGTACATTAGGGTACTCAGAACATAGATTCAGAATTGTCTCATAAAACAGCTATGCAGTAACTGAGTAAGGGTGTCGTGGTTGTGTTTCAGAATACCAGGGTTATAAATGGGAACATGGACTCTATGATGAGATGTCAGACCTGGACACAACTGTAATTTGTTCATCTCTTTGTTGGCAAGTCTTTTTCTTATCAGTTTTGAAGTATTAAACTCATCCCATTTCTCTGCTTATAGAAAAAAGAAGAGAGAGAGAGAAGAGGAAGAAGGAGAGGCAGAATACAAGGCCTTCTATGATGATGTAAGAAATACCATCAAAACTCTTCAGACTTTGTCAAATAGAGTTCTCTTCTGGATAGGTTGGTGGATGGAGTTGATAAAGACACGAGTGAGGAGGTGGTCACCATCCTCTAATTGGCACTTAAAAGTGCTGAAGTATCTTTAGAAGAAAGCAGTTATTAAAACATTAGTGGTGTATATTTCACAAGAAACCTTCAAAGAGATCACACTGAACACATCAACAGACATACATGGTGGAGAGGATTAGATGGTGGAAATCCCAGGTTAGTCACCACAGGTTCCATGAATTTAAAGACTTACATTTAAATGGATTTTATTACATCTGGGTCAGCTACACACATTTGTGAATACAAGTCACCAGTAAAGTAAGTTGGTGCTGTTGAAGAGATGTCTGAAGTTCAGAGCACTGAGAAGCACAGAGAAAGTTTCATCCCCATTCTAATGTCCCCAGTCTTTGTCTTGCATTGATCCACTTTGCTGTGGTAACAGAAGCTCGTGTGACCAGTGTTGTCTCTTTTCTTCCTCTCACCTCAACTTTCTGTAAAAGAAGCCTTTGACTTAGTAAAAGGCACATCAGTTTCTGCAAAACTCATTACATTAGTATCCTCATCTTTACAGAGCTCTGTAGAGATTAGAGGAAGCACATTAAGAAAATACTTAGTCATATCCCATCATAATGAATGTGCTGTGCACGGTTACTTTTAAAAGTCAGAGTCTCAGTTAATCTGGTAACATAATGGATAGATGTGAAGGAGATAGAAATTCGGTTATATGAGATTATGTTTTCAGCATTATTTAGACCTTTGTAGGAAATTCTCAAGTAGATCAAGGAGATAATGACACTGACTGAAGTAATAGCAGTGACATTGTCAGATCCTGGGATGGGATCTCCAGAAAGCACCCAACAACTGGCTATGGATTGCCACTTCTACATTCAAAGTTCTCTTCAGATGACATGGGACAGGTAGACGAGAGAAGACCTGGGTTCTAACAGCACAGATAGCAGTGAAGACACAGAACACAGAGAAATTCTGTTGGAATAAAAGAGCCAGGTAAGTCCATCACTCCAGGCAGTCTGCTCACATCTGCAGATGTATTGAAGCACCTGTGTATCTTTGCCCACACATGAACCTGCACATTATGAAAATGCACACAGATCATAGGCATGTGCAAACACATGGTTCACACATAAAGGATTTTAAAGGGGTAATAAATAAATATTTCAGAAACAAAGTTCTCAAATATGTCAGCTCATTACTTTATTTACTTTTACTTTTTTTATTTTTTTTCTTTGTATCAGCTGGCTTTACAGCCTAAATAGGCCTCACTTGATATCCTGGCACCTCACCAAGGAAATGCTGAAAATCCAAATGTGCATCCACTGGCCTGTATTTTCTAAAGTATTGGTTGATTCTTGTCTTGTCTGTCATGACTCAAAATCTCTCCTTGAGTGAGAACCTCAATCCAAATTTCATTTCTCCTCTTAATTAGGCATAGATGAGAATCAGCCTTTCCTAGCTGGACATTCAGCAATCCACACATTTCATGTGCAGTTGAGAGAGTCAGTCTAAGCCAACCTTGAGCCTGTACACTCAGCAATCAAAATATCTGCATGACATTTGTTTTCATATAATTTATACCTAAATCAAAGCTATTTAATATATACATGTGGAGTTCCAGAAAAAAGTCAGAGTAGAAAGAACAGCACAGAGACATTTTAAAAACATCAAACAAAAGACTGAGGAGTAAAAACCCTTTCATAGCACCAGACCTAAGATTATCATGAATTCCATCCATGACATCTTATACCAGGATAAATAAACATGTAACCTTAACACCATGCTGTTTATGAAACATTGATCTTCCATTTTACACTTGTGCTTGTTAAAAGAACAGAACAGAACCAGCCATGACAAAAAAGGAGAAATCTTGTTTCAGACCAGATTACAGTTGTTTCAAATACATACATGAAATGTATGTAGGTGTGGGAGTTGGGGGAGGGGCACAGTACCCATGAATGTTGAGATCAGAGGCTAACAATGGGCGTCTTCTTCAGGTGCCCTGCACTTATAAAAACAAGAAAGAAAAGGAAAAAAAAAAGATGATTATGGGTGCTCTTGTCTGCATACATACATGTGCATAACATGTGTGCAGTGCCCTCAGGAGACAGAAGAGGGCACTAGATTCTCTGACACTTGAGTTACATGATGTTTGTGAACCACCAATAAGTTCTGGAAACTGACAAAGGTCCTCTGATAGAGTAGCAGGTGTCCTTAAAAGCATTGAGCTATCCCTCCAGCTCCTCCTGCATGTCAGTTTTTGAGGCAGTTTCTTTTCAGATGCTTTACAACTTGCCATGCTAAATGGCAAACTTGTTATGGTACCTGGCTTTGATGTGGTTTCTGAATCAGATTCGCAAGTTTACACACAGAGCCAATATCCTGCACCCACATGTGTTTTCTGTTGCTGACAGCCCAAATCCAGAGCTACCACTTCACTCTAGAGTTAAGTCTTCAGTTTTGATACAAGGATAAAATTACTGATGTCCTAGGTAGACGTTTAACAATCTAGGTAGGTTAGGACATGAAACCTTCATGCACTACACTTCACAGTTCAGAGATAACCCATTCTGCCTCTTTCCTCAAGTAGAATAATGCCACCCATGCCTCCCTATTCTATGGAAGTTGGACATGAACAAGAGTTATCTAAACTATGACATAAACCTCATTGGTAAAGAAGCTTGACCCAACTCACCAGCAATCTCTCCTGCCACCCTCATACTAATGTCCTCCCTATTGATATTCTGGAAGATTCTAAAGGTCACATCCCAGGCTATATTCTCTATGATGCTTCAACAGCAAGTTGGCAAGATCTTCCCATGAGCCTTCTTCAGTTTTCTACATGGACTTTGTTTCAGTCCCTACTGCATGATCTCCTTCTCAAAGACATTCTTGAACTTCATGAACTTTGAGAACATTCGACAAATGTAAATAAAAACAATAGTCAGTCAGTAGTGGTGCACAACTTTAATTCCACTCACAGGCAGTCGAATCTCTGTGAATTTTAGCCCAGCAAGGTCTACAGAGT
This sequence comes from Cricetiscus sungorus, assembly GCA_030556225.1. Taxonomy (NCBI): domain Eukaryota; kingdom Metazoa; phylum Chordata; class Mammalia; order Rodentia; family Cricetidae; genus Cricetiscus; species Cricetiscus sungorus. The sequence continues at coordinate 199,798 of JANBXA010000628.1, forward strand.
GATTCTAGGACACATCAGAATACACAGAGAAACTTGTTGCAAAAAATGAAAGTAAGTAAATGCACTAAATTGATAAAGTTATTATGGTCCTAAACACCTTTAATCACTGCACTCAGGAGGCAGAGGCAGGAGGATCTCCCAGCTTGAGGCAGACCATGGAATACAAAATGAGACACTGTCTCAAAATAACAAACAAACAAATAAATAAATAAATAAATAAATAAATAAATAAATAAATAAATAAATAGGCAGGGATAAAATAACCAAAAAGTAAAAAAAAACGAATCATAAATGAACAAGTAGAATCAGCTAGACTCTGGAAAACTCACCACATGCCCTGCAGGTTTCCGATCCAGAGGTTGTCACAACTTTCAATACAATTTAATGATGGTTATTGTCCAACATAAGGGCTCTTAGAAAACAACAGCCCAACAGCCCTCACCTTGTTATTTCTTTTCATTTAAAGGATTTTGTTTTCATATTTAGAGATTATTTCCTGGGTCTTGTACATGCCACAGAAACTTTCTCACCACTAAGCTAAATGTTCATCCCCTGAGAGAAAGGTTGAAGTCTAATCTGAACAGGTGAAAAATTCCTCCCTAAGATTTTGGATTCCAAGGTGTTCATCATTAAACTGGGTCAAAATGAACTCAACTACTGCCATGCAGAACTTATTTTGCACCCATACCCATACTCACAAACCCATCTGTCCTCACACATAACACAACACACACACACACACACACACACACACACACACAGAGAGAGAGAGAGAGAGAGAGAGAGAGAGAGAGAGAGAGAGAGAGAGAGAGAGGGTGATTCAAGACAGGGTTTCACTGCATACCCATGGTTGTCCTGGCACTAACTCTGTAGAACTGGTTAACCTTGAACTGAGGTAAGCCTGCTGCTGCCTTCCAAGTGCTCAGATTAAAGGTAAGAACCACCACTGCCTTGTGAATACACCCACCAACTTTTCATTCATTATCGGGTTTTGGTTGCTGGATTCAATGGCATGGGCCACAAGGTTAGGTGTTTCCTTTTATATACGTACTAATATTGACTTTGAGGCATACCTGAGCACTTGATCTCTGAATACATGACATGGCAGAGGTGTCAATCATCAGATCAGAAGCTTAATCTTTACAGTGTTTTCTCTCTTCTCTGATACCAGTCCAGTGCTTGCTTCCCTTCTTGGCACATCTCTGTTTTGCTCACATACCAACACCTTAGGTTTGTGATATTGCACCTAGTACAGGAATGGTGAATGATGTGAGCAAGATTATTGTTTTGTTGATTTTACCATATTTTATACTTACTTTCCTTTTACAAATGTTTTATATTTTAAAATATAGCTAACTTATAAGTATGCATACCTGAACCATGTAGTTAATGACACTTTGAGAAAACATCCATGTGAATAATACACTTAGAGAAGGAAATGGGAAACTTCCAAGAGCCTGGTCCAGCTTATTTCGTTCTTTTGAGATTGATCCCCTTCTTTTTTAACCATCTTTTCCCCCATTCCATTAGACGTCATCTTCTAAGTGTGCCTTCCTCCATGCTATCAGTATTTCAATATTGTGTCTTGAAATGTAGAGGTTAGACATTTGGATGTACATCTGGCTTGCTTGCCTTAACATCTGCATTATTAATCCCCACTGTGGCATTCAGTTGCCTGAGGTGTGTTTAAACCTGGTAGGGAATGAAGGAAGGCAGGGAAGGGGCATAAGTTAATGAAACCTTAGTAGGTACTGGTCAAGATAAATAAATATAGGAGGCAAACTGTCATGGAGGGGACACTCGGGAGAGTAGGGACTATGGACGCTGAAATGCACCTGAAATAGCAGAGTTAGGGGCTGTAGGGAAGTTTCCACTAACTTAGCTTTCAATCCGTCCCTCCAAATGAAAAGGCCTCACTACCTTCCTCCTCTCCACTCTCCCCACCACCACCTTTCTCTCTCCCTCACTACATTCACCCTCCCCATCCTCGGCTCCACCCTCTAGGCAGGGCTGATTTCTCACCATCTGTGGCTTGGTTGAGATCTGGTCTTTGCAGGGCCCAGGAGGTCTGCACATGCGCAGTTAGGTGTGGGCAGGTACCTGTGGAAAAGACAGTTGGGGCCGTTGGAATTCTGGCCTCTGAGGTTCTGAAGCCTGTGTTTTAGGGTGCTGTCATCTGCCTTCCCTGATCCAGCAGGAGGAGAAAAGTGTCACTTATTCCCAATTCAGAGGCAGTGGATCCAGACCAGAGTTTCCCTCATAGCCATAATACTCTTTTGGCATCTGGTTAAAATTAGATTTAGAAACACTAGTGAAACACTGACATTCATGTCTAGAGCATGTCTCTCCAAAACAAGGCTTTGCGGTTATTCTGAGAGCCTCAATTTTCCAAATCAGCTGTTTGCACTCAAATGCAGCACATGCCTTTTTTCTTTTAGTTGGGGCAGTCAGCAGCTTTCCATTGGATCTGTTCTGTCTTTCGGGTTGTGTAAAGCAGTGGCATTTCCTTGTCTGGTTTTCATGCTTTTCTTTCTTCTCTTCCTTCTTCCCTTTCTCTCTCTTTCTGTCGGTTTCTATTTCTCTACTCTCTTCGTGGATTATCCTCAAACATAATGCAGTTAAGTGAACAAATGCTTCCATTTACTTTGGTAAACAAACTATTATTTGAAGTAACTCTGCTTCAAAACGGTACAAATGCATTGCATATTTCTATATTTCTGTTTCTATAGATGTGTGAGAATTTATCCCCACATTATTGACTTGGGGATTTTAGTTTTTCTATTTTGAAGAATTTTCACATTTTATTTCAGGTTTTGATAAATTTCATGGAACTACAAATACAATTAACACAAATTCATTCCAGGTGTGAGGTTATTGCTCTCCAGGGCCTTGATGTTTAATTCAGCTTCACCAATCTGCTGTTTCTTCTTAACTTACACATCTCTGACTTCCCTATTCTTAGAGAATTTACATTAAGAATCTGTAAATCTTAAGTTATTCTCTGCTGCTTTAAGATATACTCCAACTAGGCTCTTAGCATTTCTAAAGCACAGAACTTTAGCAAGGACCAGAGTGTCCTGTCTGAAATATAACACTCAGAAATGGTTAGCACCTGTAGTTCCCTATCTCTGTAGAGTGTCTGAATTCTCTAATTTCTGCCAAGTCATCAGATGCAAATACAGGTATTCCAAGGACATGGTACATTCTCTATCATGAAATCCTCCTGTTCCTTTTCCCTGGGTCACTGTGAAGACTAATCTTGGTTGCCAATGTCACATCCAATTAAGAAACTGCCTCTTTCATGTTGGCCCCTGGGCATGTCTGTGGGACATTTTCTTGGTTCACAATTGATAGAGGAGTGCCTGCCCACTGTAGGTAGTACTGTTATTCCCAGGCAGGAGGGCCTGGGTTGTGCAAAAAATGTAGCTGAGCTTCAGCCAGGGAGGAAGCCAGTGACCAGTGAGCTTCCTTGGTTTATGTTTCAAGCTCCTCCCTTGTGCTGCTGCATTGGCTTCCCTGGGTGCTGAAGCATAAGCTGTTACATGAAGTAAATTTTGACTTCCCTGTGTTGGTTCTACTCATATTTTAACAGCAATAGAAAGCAATTTTTAGGTGTGTAATTGCTCCAGCCTTTTATTCGGTTCACTTAATTTCTGTCTCCTTCCTAATGTAACTGTTTATTCTATTACAAATTTTCTTCACATTGGTTTTCAAATTTATTCATTGTAATTGAATGATTTATTGCATATATGCTGGGAAAAGTGATTTTTAATGCAAAGCAATTCTGGTTCCAACTGTTTCCATTCTGTATTGTCCACAGGAGTGTTCTATGACAATTTTGTGATAGTGAACTTGGAGACGTTTCCTGTGAAGAGGATATGCTTGTTATCTGGGAAAATAATGATGCATGGGGGTGGAAACTGGGGAAGGTCAGCTAGTAGCCTATTGGGTAACACGGGGCCTTGCCTAGCTGTGATACAAGCCCATTGTGTGCCTAGTGTCTTGGTTGACACAATTGTTTCTTCCTTCCTCCTTGTATGGGCTTCTTCTAGAGACCCTGTTTGTATGAGTGATCACTACTCAGCATTTGGTAAAGTACTAACCAATCAGCCAGTATGCTTCTGGTATATGAGTAGTTGCTCATGGGCATTAAAGCAGACTGTGTTCCCTGAAAGAGTCGCTGTAGTGGTTCATCTGCCTGCCCTTTACTGACACCCATGCATTACAGTCTGGGGAGGGCAAACAATGACTCTAATGATACTTTTCAGGAAGGAAGTCTGTGGTTGGGATTATATCACAGTGATTTGAAAGATATTCTAGTTTTATATTTCAATGTCTATATGTCATATGTCAAATAATATTTCATATTTAAATTTTCTTTATGTGAACCTTAGCCATGAGAATATAGGAAACACTCATTTTTTTTACTATAATTTCATAGGTGTAAAAGCAGGTGACTTTTTAAGACAGATAATTATGTTGATAGCACTGTAGGTGAGTGATGTGTACTGAGTATTAAAGATAAATTTTCCCAAGACTATCTGCCTACAGATGCTAGCTGGTAAAAATATCTACGTAAATGCTCTATTATCAGCTCTCTGTGTAGAAAGACATGACCTGAATTGACAACAAACTATTGCCTCCTCCATGAGCCTCTTTCTTGAGTGTTAGTGCAGGAAAAAAAAATCTATGACATCATTACTTGTTTGAGGAAGGCATTTTCATTTTAGTGTGACTTTAGCCTTACACGGGCAGTACAATGACATTTTAGAGACCTTTTCAGATGCTACACTGTAGTGAGTTCCTAGAGTTAACTCGGCGTCTCATACTGAATGTGTCATACATAATGAGTCAGTCTTAGACATTCTTAGGAAATGAAAGCCACATTCCACTCACATTAGACTTTACCCAGCTCCCTTTCTTTTTACAGGTGAAAGTGTGAATGCAGACTCCACTATCACAAACTGTGTGCTTGAGTTTGCCTCATGTGTGGAAACTCCAGAAATGAGCAGGTCAGAGAGCAGTGGATGAGCCTCTCTATGAGAAAGACACTTTTATTAAAGAAAACATTTTTCCTTTATTTATTCATTATTTTCTTTTTATTTTACATATCAATCCACAGTGTCTCTCCCTCCTATCCCCTTTACCCCCCTTCAATCTCATTCTCCCCTTCCCACCCACAGGTGGGTGATGCCTTCCAGGAGGAATCAACAAAATATGTCAAGTCATTTGGAATAGGGGCTAGACCCTCCCTCCTGCCTCTAGGGTAAGGGGTATCCCTCAATGGGGAATGTGCTCCTAAAGTTCTTTCCTGCAGCAGGGATATATCTTGGTTCCACTGTCAGAGGTTTGTTATACTGCTCATACATTCTAACTGAGACCCACGTTCAGAGGATCTGATATGGTCCAATGCTGGTTTCCGAGCTATCAGTCTGGGGATCAATTAACTCCTCCTTGTTCACATCAGCTGTCTCTGTGTCTTTCTTTACCCTGGTATTGCCCCCATTTTCTTATCAATCTTCCCTCTCTGCATCTGGATTACAGTTAGATTCAGTGTTTAGCTGTGGGTGTCTGCTTCTGCTTCCATCAGCTACAAGATGAGGGCTCTATGATGGCAGATAAGTTACTTTTAAATCTCATTATAATGAAAGCACATTTAAGTTTGCCATTTCTCTGTTGCTCAGATTGTTAGTTGGGGAACATGTATAGTCATTTTTCTCTTCAAATGCATAGAGCTCCCTCTTTTATGGTGCCCTTTATTTTTGCTCTGTTTTCTTCCCCTGAGTCTATCTTCCTAGTCCCACATGCTCAGCTCTTTTCCCCTTCTCTTTTTCCAAGCTCCCTCTCCACTCACTGTCCCCACTCCCTATATGCTCAGGAGATATTGTTCTTTTCCAGTTCTATGAGGGACCTTGTATGAATCTCCTTGGTTCCTCCTTGTATCCTAGTTTCTCTGGCAGTGTGCATTATAGGCTGGTGATCCAGTTCTCTAGGTCTAAAATCCTTATATGAGTGAGTACATACTACATAAGTCTTTTTTTGTGACTGGGTTACCTTTCTCAGGATGGTTTCTTCTATTTCCTTCCATTTGTCTGTGAATTTCAAGCTTCCCTTTTTCCTCCCACTGAGTAGAATTCCATTGTGTAAATGTGCCCCATCTTCCTTATCCATTTCTTCAGTCGAGGAGCATCTAGGTTGCTTCCAGGTTTTGGCTATTACAAATAATGCTGCTATGAACACAGTTGAACAGATGTCCTTGTTGCAAGGATGTGGATCATTTGGGTATATGCCTAAGAACAGAATTGCTTCTACCTTCACCAGCAAGAAAGAGGCAACTCGGGGAAGATCTACTTCATGCAGTTTTAATCAGGATCCTTGAACATGTTCTTCTGATCTGTGGGGTCCCAGGGGACCCCTGCACAGGCTTAAATTCCCTTGTGCTAACCAACATTTGTGAGCTATGTGGACCCTACAGATAGGCTACTCTAACGCGGAAGCAGAAACCCTGAACAGACTTAACCAAATAAGGGCTTATTTAAGCCAGAGAGCGCTCACCCTCGGGGAGGTGGAAGGTGCCAGAGCCATCTTTAAGGCACGGCACTTCACAGCTCTCTACAATGGTAGACTGATTCCCATTTACCTGAGGAACTGCCATAGTGATCTCTGAAATGGCTGTACAAGATGCACTCCCACAGTCAGTGGATTAGTGTTTACCTGTCTCCCAGCATAAGATGCCATTGCTGTTTTTAATTTTAGCCATTCTGGTATGAGTAAGGTGGAATCTCAGAGTTGGTTTGGTTTGCATGTCTCTGAATGCTAAGGATACTGGGCACATTCCTGAGTGTTTTTCAGCCCTTTTAGATTCCTCCATTGAGAATTCTCTATTCAGTTCTGTACCCCATTTTTAATAGGGTTATTTGGTGTTTTGGTGAGTAGTTTCTTGAGTTCTTTGTATACTTTGGAGAACAGCCCTCTGTTTGATGTGGGGTTGGTGAAGATATTTTTCTAGTCTTTGGGCTGTCATTTGTTTTTGTCAACTGTGTCCTTTGCCTTACAGAAGCTTCTCAGTTTGAGGAGGTCCCATTTATTGTCGTTCTCAGTGTCTGTGCTACTGTTTTTATATTCAGGAAGTGGTCACTACTGTATCAATTCATTCATGGGTACCTCCCACTTTCTCCTCTAAGAGGCTCTGTGTGGCTGGATTTATGTTGAGGTATTTTATCCATTTTGACTTATGTTTTGTGCATGGCGATAGATATCAATCTATCTGGAGTCTTCTACAAGTCACCATCCTACTATGCCAGCAATATTTGTTGAAGATGCTTTCTTTTTGTATAATTTTAATTGTTTATTGTTAAAAATCAGGTGTTTGTAGGTATGTGGGTTAATATCAGGAATTACAGTCCTATGAATTACAGGTTCATCTTCATGACTTGGTCTGTGCATTTAGAGAAAGTTAAAGGAGTCTTTACTACACTTTGGAATGTTCTATCTTCCTGATTTTGCAGTTCCCTTTTCAGTACTGTCTTATCATCAATCTTTGTAAATAGTTTGTACAGTAGGCATAAAATACAGTTTATGTGATTTGCAACTCAAAAGATTAGAAGTTCAAAATATGTCATTATGGCTTGTTTTTATGGGTTTTATTTTTGTTGGTTTTTTTTTTTTTTACCAAAACCCCATACAGTTTAGTTAAACTCACATAATTTTTTTATAATTAGGATGGATTGACAACTATTATAGATTTGTTTTTGTATCATTTGGCATGGGCTATGCCTTATTATGTGAAAAGCTACATTTATATGCTAAGGAAATAATTTATCAGTGATTCATTTCAGGATGGCAGTTTATTAATTGAGTATCATAAAGACACTCACAGTTTATAGTAAATTCTGGTAACACATGATTTTTAGTGTTCCTTATGATTTATTTATGTGTGTGTGTGTGTGTGTGTGTTGTGTGAATTTGCTTATTGTTTGTTCATTGAGTTCAGAGGGAGGTGTTTCATCTCCTTGCTCAGGAGTTACAGTTGGCTGTTAAGTGGTTAAGTGTCTACCTTGGTTGCTGGGAACTTAGCTAAAGTTTTCTGGAAGACCAAGGAGCATTCTTAACCACCAGTTATGTCTCCATCAGCTCTAGTGTTATTTCATGTGTCCATTAGCTTGATATATTATTAGGATGATTTTGAACTGTAGCCATGCATTTACACATTTTAAAACATGTAGAAGAGTATTAAATTTAGAACATCTCCTAAACAAACACCATAATAAAATTGTAAAGGAAGGAGTAAAGAAATGAATGAGTTTTTTGTAGAAGGCTAGTACCAGTCCTGAACACGATTGACAAGCAGAAACCCATGGGATAATTTAATAATTAATATTTTATAAAATTTGATGTTAGGCTCTCTTCATGCAAATATGTAATGTACTTTATTTATCCCCTCCATCCCTAACTATGTCCCCTTTTCCATTACTCTCCTTTGTTCCCCAAAAAACTTGCTTCTCTTCTCATACCATTACATACTCAGCGTTTTATGTACATATTAAGTATTTGACCCATAAATAAGAGAAAACATTCAGTATTTGCTCTTCTGTTACTGACATAATTTGTCTTAAAAATTATCTCCAGTTGTATACAATTTATTTAGAATGGCATAACTCCATCTTTCTGTAGAAACAAATTCCACTGTATATAAATCACATTTTCTTTTTTCATTCCTCAGTCGATGGGCAGTGTTGCAATAAACATTAAAGTGCAGCTATCTCTGTTACTTTTTTAAGTCTTTACATAAATACTCAGGAGTGGTATAGCCAGGCCTTGACATAGATGTGCAGAAGGCTGTGTAGCACTGTGTGCAAACACTTGACTGCTTTATACTAGACACTTGACTCAGATTGAGGTATGCAAACCTGCAATAACTGAGGGACAGCTGGGCATTGATTAATTGTTAGTAAATTTTAAAAGTTGCCTCTCAGGAGTTCTTCCGTGTGCCATCTCCGTCTGTCTTATATATTGAAAACTGATATATTCAATATTAGGACTACTACTATTGAAGCTTGATAGGTGTTTGTTCATGACTCTTCCAGGATATCTGAGTTTCTTTAAATGACAGCTATTGCATTTTTTCTACCACTCCCCAAACAAACTAACTGGCAACATTTGTTTCTGATTTGTCACTGATTTTGAAAGACCCCCGAAGAGGACTTCCCTTGGGAAGAGACCCCTAGAACCAAAGACCGAGCCGAGACCACGGATGCGGATGCAAACTGCAAGATGTTTATTTGAGATATACACAGGTACCTGTGGGCAACAAAGATTCTCAGAGGACTTGCAAACCCACAGGCTGGGGAGAGGGACTTTTATAGGGCTGGGTAGCAAAAGCACGGGTACAGAAGCGAGATGCATAGCTACAGTGGTCCCATTGGCCAGCTCAAATAAGGTGTTGGGTCATTCGAGGACAAGCCTCTTACGTGTTTGGGGATCTGATAATAGCTGACTTGGCTTATGTTTGGGTTTTTCTTCGAACTCTCTGCTCCCCTCCCAAGGCCAGATGTCTGTCTTCAGATATCCTATTAGGCAGCCTGTGAGTACTGACCTTGTCCTGTACTTTTACTTGTTTATGTGGAAGCCTTGCAAAATGGCGTTACCAGTGCTAAGCCAGGCCTTAAGCTATTAGCCTTCAGTGGGGGTCTTTCATTCCCCCATTTTCTTCTTATCATGGAGTGGAATCTTTCACTCCGAGTAATTATGGAATTTCAGTATCTATTTACCACAGCTGGTGATATTGCTGGGTCAAAACTAAAGCTTGTATAACAGATACTCTGTCTTTCATGAATTGGACTAGCCAATTAAGAATACAGGGTCCGAACAGGAGTATGAGGAGAAGGATTATTAGGGGTCCCATGATGACCCTACCAGGTCACACAGGTCAAAATAGAGCGTTTGGAAGGCGTCTGTCAGGGTACTTAGCAGGGAGGTGGAATTGGCCATTTGTCCTGTCATAAGGCTAGTTATGGTCCCGGTCACGTTGTAGACCTGGTGTGGGCTCTGTCCCATGCCCAACTCCAGCAGGACCCATATGATAATTAAGGGGCCCCATGGGTGAGTCTTATCTTTAGGGCGTTTTGGGTGCGCTGGACTCTCCATGTCGGTGCCGCATCCAGTTTCGCCTCCTTGGTGGTGTGGGTGGCTTTGACGTGAGAGGCATGGATCCAAGCAGCGATGACGTGAACCTTCAATGCCATTGGGGTGGTCAGAAGGACAGTGTAGGGGCCCTTCCATCGAGGTTCCAAGTTTTTGGACTGGTGCCGGCGGACCCAAACAGTGTCTCCTATCTGGAAAGGATGTGGCACCATCTAGCTTGTCTAGCTGCTCTCGGTAGGCTGCTGCCAGGGGTCTCCAGATTTCCTTTTGCACAATCTGCAGTGCCTGCAAATATGCTTCCGGAGAGGGGCTATTAGCAAAATCAGCAATGTTTGAATTAAGGAAGTTTATGAACGGAGGTGGAGCTCCATATAGTATCTCAAAGTGGGTTAACCCATGTGGTCCTGGAGTGTTTTGAGCCCTATATAGGGCCAAAGGTAAGAGGAGTACCCAGTCTCTAGAGCCAGTTGCAAGCATCAATTTGGATAAAGTCTCCTTAATTGTTCTATTCATACGTTCTACCTGTCCTGAAATTTGGGGTCTGTATGCACAATGTAATTTCCAATCAATCCCCAAAAGCTTGGCCACCGACTGGCTTACCTGGGAGACAAAGGCGGGCCCATTGTCAGTGCCCAGGACATGGGGCATCCCATACCTGGGGAAAATCTCTTCTAGGAGCTTCTTGGTCACCATCTTCGCTGTTTCATGTTTTGTTGGGAAGACCGCGACCCATCCTGAAAAGGTGTCTATGAACACTAGGAGGTATCTGAACCCATAGAGTACAGGCTTAACTTCCATGAAGTCAACCTCCCAGTGTACGCCAGGATGATGCCCTCGTATTCGGATCCCTGGTTCAAGCTTGGTCCTGCCTGCATTTACTTGGGCGCAGGCTTTGCATTCATCAGTCACTTTTTGTATGGCCCCATCTGTGTTTAGGAGGTATTGTCCCATCTCCTGGCATTCTAGGAGAGTTTTCATCTTTTTGGGGCCCAGATGGGTTAGTTTATGTAAACAGTCTATCAGTTCATAGGTTTGTCTCATGGGTCTAAAGTTTGTTCCTTTGAAAATCCAATGTCCTTCTTTGGGGTCATAGGTGGCCCCCATTTTTTTTTACAAGATTTATGTCCTCTTGACTATATGGCAGGGATCATCTAGGTGCCTGAGTTTCCTCTGGGCAAGCCAAACGAAGGGCTCATGAGGTGCTGAGGGAATTCAGGGCAGCCTCCCTTGAGGCTGCGGCTGCCAATCGGTTTCCCTTCACCTCTGGGCTGTCGCCTCTTTGATGGCCAGGGCAATGTATAATGCTCAATTTTTGACGCAGATACAGGGCTTCTAGCAGCGCTAGGATCTCAGCCTTGTTTTTAATTTCTTTTCCTTCTGAGGTCAATAGCCCTCGCCTCAGGTAGATTTCCCCATGTATGTAGGCAGTGGCAAAGGCATATCGGCTGTCTGTATAAACATTCAGTCTCTTATCTTCTGCCATCTGAAGGGCCTGGGTCAGAGCGATGAGCTCAGCTCTCTGGGCTGAGGTGCCTGCCAGGAGGGCTTTCGCCCACATTACCTCCGTCTCCGTGGTCACTGCTGCTCCCGCTTTGAGCTCCCTATTCACCAGGAAGCTGCTGCCATCCGTATCCTGGGATCAGGGGGGGGGCTTCTGGCCCCAACCTCCCTAGTCCTCCAGAGTCAGGAGGGAGGTTGGTGATCTTGGCTTCCGGGGGCCCTTAGGCTTCTTGGGGCAGTCCCTGACCCAATGTCACTGTTCCTTGCAGTAGGCACATTGGTCCTTGTCCACCTTGGCCCCCTTCCAGACTCCCTTTCTATCTCCCTTCCTGTCCTGTCTGGTGACTACGGTGGCCAGCAGCCTGCTTAATTCCTTATTTTTCTTTTTGTCTCCCTCTTCCTGGGCTTCCTGCATTCTCCACCATAATCTTTTTTCCTTCTCCTCTGGAGTTTCCCTCTTATTAAAAATCCTTTCTGCCTCTTTTAAGAGGTCTTGTAAGGTATACCCCTGAAGACCTTCCAGTCTTTGCAACTTGCTAAGTCTCTCTAGAAAAGCTGAAGGCGTCTCCTCCTGTCCCTGTATCACTTGCTTAATCTGGGCCAAATTGGTAGGGCAGCGGGCTGCCTCATGGAGACTCACTATGAGCAACTGGTGATAGAGACGTAGGTGGCCCCTACCTGCAACCATGTTGAAGTCCCAGTCAGGACGATTCAAAGCAAAAGCCACCTCTATTTCATTTGGCAGTTGAGCGGGGCAGCTGTTGTCGCCTGAGACATTCTTCTGGGATTCTAGAAGAACTCTCTGTTTTTCCTCTGAGGTCAACAGAGCCTGCAAGAGCTGCTGGCAGTCGTCCCCAAGTGGGCTGGTGGGTGACTAGAATAGATTCAATTAGGTTAGTGAGGGTGACAGGGTCTTTGGAGAAGGAAGAATTATCATTTTTCCAATTGTAAAGATCAGACGCAGAAAAAAACGCCAATATTGGGGATGGCCATTTGGGCCTTCCCTCAAGGGGAGAGCATGAGAGGTGGAATCAGGCGGGTGCTCCCGTCTACCATGGAGTCACCCAGCCACAGGTGAGGAAACCAGGGAATCTCATGTAGGCTGTTCAGTCACCGCTGCCTCAGCACCTAGGTTCTCTGGCCCTGCATAGGGAGGGGGGAAGAACAGGGGGAGGTGCAGAAACAGGCTTTCAGGGTTACTCCTACTGGGGTTTCTCCTTTAAGAGGCTGGGGTATCAGTGACTGGTTGCTTGGCGGATGAGGAGCCTGAGGGCTGTGGGGGTTAAGGGGTTGTGGAGAGCGGCACAGCCGGCGGGAGGACACGGCGCCAGTGGATGCTCGCTTGGGGTTAAAGGGGGGGGCTAAGGAGTAGGGAAGTAAGAATGAATGCTCCAAACAGAACACATAGACAAACAAAAAACACACGCAGAGCGCGGCTTCAGCGCAAAACCGAAAGCAAAAACTGGGATGGAGACTTCGAGGGTCTGGATCCCTCTTCTTCGACCAGAACCACGTATCCTTCTGATATGGATTGAGCTCTGAAAAATCGGGCTCCAGACACCCTTGGAATGTCTTCCAGGGCTGCAGGGGAGAAGTCTGAGCTCGTCGGCTCCTTCCCTGTCCTGCCAGATGCCAAGCAATTTGGCCAGATCATACAAACCCGTGCAGATTCAGACATAAAGGAGCGGCACAGACTGAAACAGACATAGACGGAAAGGCTTAGACAGACACAGTGTTAAAGAGTGCTGGCCAGCTTACCTCACGATGGTGGGTCGGTGGTCCTTGGGTGGGGGTCTCAAATCCCGGACGAGTCCCCAAATGAAAGACCCCCAAAGAAGACTTCCCTTCAGGAAGAGACCCCTGGACCCAACGATCGAGCCGAAGACCATGGATGCTGATGCAAATTGCAAGAGATTTATTTGAGATATACACAGATACCTGTGGGCAACAAAGTCTCTCGGAGGACTTGCACGCCCACAGGCTTGGGAGAAAGACTTTTATAGGGCTGGGTAGCAAAAGCACGGGTACAGAAGCGAGATGCATAGTTACAGGGGTCCCGTTAGCCAGCTCAAATAAGGCGTTAGGTCATCCGAGGAAAAGCCTCTTACGTGTTTGAGGATCTGATAATAGCTGACTTGGCTTATGTTTGGGTTTTCCTCAGAACTCTCTGCTCCCCTCCCAAGGCCAGATGTCTGTCCACAGATATCTTATTTGGCAGCCTGTGAGTACTGACCTTGTCCTGTACTTTTACTTGTTTATGTGGAAGCCTTGCAAAATGGCGTTACCATTGCTAAGCCAGGCCTTAAGCTATTAGCCTTGAGTGGGGGTCTTTCAATTTGAATTAACATTAACGTAGGTAGGTTTCTCTAATGCCTAGTGGGAGCTTGATAGCCCTTTGTACTAGTGTTAGATTTTTTGTGGTTTTGAAATTTGTGGTCTGTTTAAGCCACTTTATAGGAATCATTTCTCATCAAATCATTCAGAGGTCAAGAAACAGGATTACTCAGCACTGATAGTAAAAAATCACAGCCATTCTATCATAACCCTGTACCTAACACTGCTCAGAATGTCAATGCAAGGATGAATATATACTTAACAGTTATAAAAGTGAATAAGAAAAGATGATAGGAAAAAGGAAAGAGAATGCTGAGAAAGATCACATGAGCCATGATAGGATATTAAGCTCTTTCTCGAGATTTAAACCTGTCTTAAATCCCAAACCCTTAGAAACACACACACACACACACACACACACACACACACACACACACACACTCATGGAAGAGTGATAAATATATAAAATAAAATTGATAGCACATACATAATAATGAAAGCAAAGCTCTACAACATCCTAATGGCTATTATAACAATATAGAATATATGGATGTTGGATATAGGTAAGTGCTTGGTGAGTGGCTGCATTAATCTAGATAACTCCCTGGTATATTTATTTATTTAGAAGTTCTTTACAATAAAGTAAGTATTAATAAATTTACAATGAAAACAAGTATTAAACATAGATATGCTTATTTCAAAATATTGTGAAGAATCTAGTAATAGGAAAGGGAAAATTATTACTCCTTTTCTTAGTGTAGATCAAATAAATCACTTCTATATGAAAGTGAAAGATTTTTGTAAGCTGTAAAATGTACTAAATTAACAGTAGTCATTCTTTTGTTCACATTATGCTCTGATAACTTTGAAAATGTTTTGTTAGGTAAACACTGGGTTTCACAACAATCTTGCAATCTTTTGTTTAAAAACTACTATGTAACAAAAAGTCAACTTAAAAGAGTTAAGTTTTGCTTAAGTATATGGCAGTAGATGCAATAATAACTAAGGGGATGGTATAACACTATGCATTTAGCAGAATAAGAGTAGACCATTCTTCCCTAGGTCTATGAACTCTCTCCAGGTTAGCTCTGAAAATGATACTATGTATGGGTTTCATTTTGGAGTTTCAATCAGAAACTCCAGTAACATTTGTACTGTTGTTGTACCAGTAGATATGTCTTACCAGGCCAGTCATTATTATAGCTCAGAGAGTTGACATCTGGGTAAGATCAGTGATTACTTTTTCCTTCAGTAGCGTGCTTGCTACTTGTCAGCACTCTGAAAGCTAGCAAGTTGTGGCGATATGACAAGGTCAGCACAATCTTATTCGCTTCATGTTCTGTTCTGAAGGGTCCCATAGCCAATTTTGGAGGGCAATGGCCTATAGTGCTTGAGAGTCTATGGGACTCTCCTGGGAAAAACAGCTCATGGATCTTTCATGGTGCATGACTTCTTATTTTCTAAAAAGTTGTGTGAAGTTGGGGTATTGCTGCCGCTGTTATGGGATGACTTCTTTGAAACTCTCTATGCATATATATTTTAAGATGCTCTACAATAGGTTTCCATGTTCCCTGTCATTTCCTCCCCTACACCATTGTTTCTTGTTTCATTGTTCTCCTTTGCCCTGGTGTCATTACATTCTACATTCTCTCCTTTGAAAGAGTTCCTCATTCCCATAGCCTCTTACTAGTTGCCTGACTATGTATTCCCAATGAAATATTCATATTTAAGATAACGCTAATGATTGTCTTTCCATGTTTGGGTTACCTGTCCTCAGAATGATTGTTATTGGTACAAGCCATTTACCTTGCAAATTTCATTTTCTTAACAGCTAAATAATATCTCATTGTGCACATGTACTACATGTTTTATTATCCGTTCATCAGTTAATGGACATCTAATACTGACTGTGCACCGTTGCAACTCTAAATACAGCAGCATTAAATGGGGTTGAGCCTGTATCTTTATAGTAGGATAAAGACTCCATTGGGTGCATTCCAAAAACAAAAAATCTAAAGCTGAACCACAAGCTTCTGTGTATTTCTAGCTTATCAAGGAACTTCCACACTTTTTCCATAGTGGCTACAGCTGTTTACACATAAACTAAGTAAGTGTTCCCTTTCCCTGAATCCTCATCAGTGTCTGTCTTCTGCCAATTGATTTTGATCTTTGACATTCTGGCTGGAGAAAGAAGAAATCTCAGTGTAGTTTTGATTTGTCGTTCTCTGTTGGATAAGGAAGGTGAACATTAAAAGAGAAAAAAATATTCTTTTAATCCCTTTTCATTTCACCTTTTATTCAATACAGTTAGTTACCCTCCCAGTTTTTTTCTAGGGTTTCATCATGTGTCGCTAGCTGTCTTGGAGTACATACAGATCTCTGTAACTCTATAAATAAGCACCGAGTCTAGAGTTATTTATCATCATGCCCCAACTATGTCTCAGTTTTAAGTGGGATTGGATTTCTTGATGTGTAGTAGTTTGAGTTCATGTGAATTCTAGATAATAGCACCTTGTTCAAAGTGCATTGCATAAAGATTGTCCCACTCTGTGGCAACTTTTGCACTTGATTGAAGGTGACCACTGCACAAAAGCTTTTCAGTTTTACATGGTCCCATTGGTTAGTTATTGGTCTTAGTGACCATGCTTTTAGGATCCTGCTCAGAAAGGCCTTTTGCCATGTCTATAAGTTGTAGTGTATAGTGCACATTCTCTTCTATTGGGTTTAGGGAATTAGGTCTTATGTTGAGGTCACTGTTGCAGTATACAGACTGTTGGTTATCGAAGCTCATTCATTCATTATTTGGAGCAGTGGTTCTTGAAACATGTGTTGCAACCCCATGGTGGGAGCAGACCAACACTTTCACAGAATCACATATCAGCTATCCTGTTTATCATATATATATATATATATATATATATATATATATATATATATCATTAACAAAATTAGAGTTATGAGGCAGCAAGGAAAATTTATGGTGTGGCTCAATACTATACTGCTTGACACCGCTGAGGCTCCAAGACCAATGTCAGTGCTAAGCCTGGCTGGTGGGGCTTTTGTTGCCCCAAAGATCTCTGATGGCTTTCTAAGGCTGGCGCCTGCTCCTGTGGTCACCATCCAGGAGGTCGAGTGATGGGAAAACAACCTGGTACTGTGTGCCAACGCTCCAGAAGAAACAAAAACTCAAGGATGGATTCCTACTGGCCAGACAGGGACCTCAGCCTTGAGAACATGGTCTACAACATGCAGCACATCAGCTCAAGGTGAGTGGTGTTGCCTGTACCACCCCTACCCAGGTGTCTTGGAGCATTTCATATCCCTTGCAGGGGACTGAACCTACAGGCTGGGCTGGAAATTTTGCGAGCCACAGACCTCAGGGCTGTGGCTTACATGTAGAGGGAGGGGCATGCCGATATGTATGTGCTGTCTGGAGGGGATAGGGGAGGACTCGGGTAGTTTGATTTTGGCATGGTGGTGGTATATATCCTCTCCAAAACGAAGGGAATTGTCATAAACGTGAGTTTTTAACCTATTTTTATTTTGGCTGCAGTGCTCTGCAATATTGTACCCTACCAGTAATCAGACTCTCCCTTGAGGTATCAAAATGATGCCACAATTTCATCATATGTAGAATGCTGTTCTAATGACTTGTCTAGCTCTGAAGTTTCAGTGTGTGTATAGTCTTGGCAGTGCAATAAACATGTGAGCTTATGAAATTAGTGGAGAGGATGGGCATGGTGACACACACCTCTTGTTACTGCACACAAAGGGCTGACGGGAGAACTGTTAGTCAGGGTCACCCAGGGCTGCATAATGAGACCCTGTTTTATAAAATAAAATAGTGCAGAACATTACCTAAAACTGGAATCAACTAGGGAAAACATAAATATGAAAAAGTACATTTAAAATTTAAAATGATAAAAGCTGGTCCCAGTATAAATGTGTGCATGTTCTTATTGTTTATATGTAAGTGCATATACAAATACATTTGTAGAGAATTTATTATCAAAAGTATACTTATCTGTAAATGCACCAAGAAGGAGACTTAAAAATACATGCCAAAGTATTATGTTTTGATTGTGGTGCTATGATTTGGTTTGGTTTGATTTTGATGTTTTTTTTTTCTTACATTTTCAAAGCTTCATTTTATTTTTTTATCTTCGTACCACATTAACTTCTTCCATGTAGTCCTTTACATTTCCAAATATTCTACAGGAACGTGTCATTTATTATGAAAAGTGGCTTCTGATTATATTTAGTTGATGTGTCTGTGCTTTTGATAAAATTCTCTGCTCTAGGTATTCCATATGGAAAAAGCATATGAGTAGCTTTCTGCTTTATCCTGCTAACTTCTCACTCTCTGTCCTGAAGTCATTGCTACTTACTGTGCACATTTCTGAAATTGTCCTGCTTGGGACTTATTTCCTCTTGCTACACACCTGTGCAAATTTCCTCCTAGGACTTGTCTGTTCTGACTGTACACAAATGTGCAATTTTCTGCTTGTCCTAATCTCCTGAGTGTACAAACCTGTGAAATTGTCTGCTTAGAGACTTGCCTGTTCCTGCTCATTTTCATTTCCTTTTGAGTATATAGAATTTCTCAATCCTCAGCATCTGGGTTTAGAAATAAAGAAAGACCTTCTTATAGTCCAGGCTCTCTTCCTGCAGCCATGTGTATGACCTCCCCCGGCTGCCTTGCCAATGGATGGGACATGTGGGTAACAGCCTCCTTCAGTACACTTTGCTTCCTGATCATTGTGTTCTTGACTCTTTTTCAACTTACTAGATCAACAAGTAAGAAGTTCGGTGTTTACTCCAAACTAGGGGTCACTAGTTGTGTTTTGATGTGGGTTATTTTGGTTTGTGTGTGTGTGTGTGTTTATTTTCCTGTGTCTCTCACAGTCTACCTACCCCTGCCTCTCTCCTCTTGGGTGAAGAATAAAAGCATGTAATACAACTCCCAGCAATTCTAACTGTATTTTGCCTTAAATGAAAGTTTGATACCTCTGTTTTGTGTTGTAATCACAAATCGACTCTATGGAAATGGAACAAGAACTTTTAATTAGATTATGTAAAGTCTGATGTATGCTATCCTCAGGGAAACACAACTTTCATTTGGAGTCAGATTTGATTTTCATTCTGGTTTGTTTTGAGACGGGGTTTTCTCTGTAGCCCCAGCTACCATCAATCTTGCCATATAGACCAGGCTCACAAGGACACAGTGCTGGGATTAAAAGTGTGCACCATTTTTTTTGTTTTTTTTTCTGGTTTTATTTTGGGGCATGTTGTTTGTTTGAAGCAGAGTCTCAGTATGCAGCACTCACTCTCTAGCCAAGAACTCAGTACATCGATTGGCTAACTTCTAACCAACTTGTCTTTACCATGGTTGTTGTAATCTGTATTAGGAATATTATCTGCACAATCAGGTCTACTTCTCTATAACAAAACAAAACAAAACAAAACAAAAACCTCTGTAATTCTGTGCAAATTTAAAGGATTCTACTGAGTGATCTGGCCGTCATTCTGCTCCAGTGGAAAATGGTTTATGTTGTTTTTTATACTAACCAGTGTTGATGATGCTCCTGTAAATCATTCCCATCTCAACTTAGTGTCATCACCTCCCACACCAATCACGTCACGTCTCTCTGCCTAGGCTACATCTAGGGTCTCAAAGAAGTTTGCTGAACTGGTGGTTGAGGGGCAGAGATCTCTGTAGTCCCAGTATGCAGTGGTGTAGTAGTGGCTAGCATTTGCCATTCAATCATCTCTCCAAATAAATTGAAAGATAAAACCACATTTTTTAATGGATACCCATGAAAGAAGTTAGCTGGAATTGTGTTATTACAAACGGGAGCAGGACCAGTAAAAGAGCCTAGGTATCCTTTGGCATGAACATGGAGTTTGTCGTCTGCTTCTACCATGTCAGTACCAAGCTTCGGGGCAAACACTTTTTCTTACTGAGCCATCTTGCAGGCTCTGAAGTTTTGTTTAGAGTTTTAACAAACACTAAAACAAAAAATAACTGATCTATACTGGTTTTTTCCATGTAGTGCTTCTGTGATATTGTGTCTAGGAATAACCCTTCTTTCCTAAGGACAATGGGATTTCACCATCAAGATCAAGGTAAGCAAGAGCAGTGACAATGACCTATAATATTGAGATGGCTAGGGGACCCCCCTGGCAAACAACTCAAAATAAGCTTTTATTTGGTACCATGAGGTATCTAGTGGTCTATGTGTTGAGGTTTCATGCTTCCCATCTCGTTATTGGATGACTCCATTTGAACTCTTTTATATATGTGTTTATTCCACAGTGTTAGGTTTCCATGTCACTTCTTCGAAGAGGCTTTAGTGTTAGTTACCTTCCCCAATTCTTCTTTTTTCCCCATTTTCTAATCCTATACCATTTAATCATTCTTGTCCCATAATTCCCTGTTACCTTTATACCAACTGTGATCTGTCTCCCTTCTCTTAAAGCATCCTTCACTCCCATGAGGCTATACTACTTTCCTGACCTGTATGTGCATTGCAGTTTCAACACATACACTTCTAATAATTTCAAACTAGAACCCACATATTACAATATGCAGTGTTTGTCATTCTGGGTATAGGTTCCCTCTGTCAGAATGATCCAAGATGCATGCATTTACCTGCTAATTTTGTAATTTTATTTTTCTTAGTAGAGAAATGTTATTAATGATCTCCCGGTAAAACTTTTATTGAGTGTTGAATATCTAGATGGTTTCTATTTCATGGATGCTTCAGGGAGCATGGATGATCAGACCAGATATCTACATCATTGTTACAGAGTTCTTTGGACTTGTATGGAGAGTGTAAAGAGAGACAGAGTATATAGCTGGATTGGGTGGTAGATCTCTCTAGCTTTCTGAGGAACCTCTACACTGATTTTCAAAGTGACTGCACTGGTTTGCACTCCCAACAGCAGTGACTGCCCCCCCTCTTTCCATATCCAAACCATTGTCATTGTTCTTTTAGTCTTAGCCATTTTGACAAGGGTAAGGAGGAATTTTTAATAGATTTTAATTTGCATTTCCTTTGTGGCCAAGGTTGTTGAACATTTAAAAAAATTATTTCTCTGCATTTTGTATTTCATCTGTTGAGAATTCTAATTAATCCCACTTTTTAATTGGGTTCCTTTCTTGACTTTATGGTTATTTTTAGTTCTTTTCATATTTTAGAAAAAAATCCTGTTTTACCTGTATAGCTGGCATTTTCCCCATTTGTAGGCTACATTCCCTTGGCATTAGAATGTACTTTGTGGTACAGGAGCTTTTTTGCTTTGTGAGATTACATTTAACAATCAATCATTGGTCTTGAAGCCTGTATTACTAGAGTACTGCTAGAGTGCCTGTTCCTAGTCCTATAAAGTGAATCATATCTCCTATTTTCTCATTTCACAGAATCAGGGTACCAGGTCTTACGCCCAAGCCCTTGATCTATTTGAAATTGAGTTCACTACAAGGTGTGGAATAAGTGTCCTATTTCATTCTGCAGATATCTAAACAGAAGGACAAGCACCATTTGCTGAACATGCTGTATTTCTACAACGTATACTGTTGGCCTGTTCATAACAAATCAGGCGCTATATGATTATGGGTTCTACATGGTGTCCAGTTCTATTGATTTCTGTTCAGTTTTTATGCCAGTACCATACTGGTTTTGTTACTAGAGCACTGTTATATAATTTGATATCTTGGATGGTGATACTCTAGCAGTGTTTTCACATTTCAGGATCCTTTGTGCTACTTTGAGTCTTTTGTGTTTTCAAATTAATTTTGAGGTTACTTTTTTGTTTTGTTTATTTGTTTTTATATATTTTTTATTTTTAATTGGCATATAGATCCCAGTGTCCTCACCCTCCCTCCCTCTGTTCCTCTCTCCCAGCCTCTCATGCTCCCCTACCACCCTCTCCTCCCATCCCCCCAATCTATACGTAGGGTGATGCTCTCCAGGAAGGGTCATCTAAATCTGTCAAGTTATTTGGAGTAGGGATGAGGCCTTCTATCCTGTCTCTAGTATAAGAGAGTATCCCTCCATGAGGGAGGTGCCCACAAGATCCTTTTGTGCACCAGGAATGCATCCTGGTCCAATGTCTGAGGTCCCGTAGACTGCCCAGGGTTTCCAGCTGAGACCCCTGTTAAGGGGGTCTGAGTCAGTCCAATGCTTGATTCCCAGCTATCAGTATTCTCCTTTTTCAGGTCAGCTGCCTCGATGTGTTTCTCCTGGCTGGTCTTGCCCTCTTTCTCTGCATCTGGATTCCAGTTCCGTTAAGTAATTAGTTGTGGCTTTCTGCTCTTGTATCTATCAGCTACTAGAAAAGGTCTCCATGATGGTGGATAAGTTAGTCGTAGACCTCATTATCAGGGAAAGGCATTTATGGTAGACGTTCCACTCTTGCTCAAATTGATAAGTGGGATCAGATTTGTAGGTCTCTGGATAATTCTTTAGCTTCAGTTTTCTCTTTAGAACTACAAAGGCTACCACTTTTATGTTGTGTCTCTATTTATCTCTCTGTCTCTCCCTCTGCCTCTCTCTATCTCTCTCTGTCTCTCTCGGTCTCTCTCTGTCTCTCTGTCCCTCTCTCTCCTCTATTCCTCCCCTGACTCAATCTTCATAGTCCCATATACTTTCCTCTACTCCCATTCTCTTTCTCCTATTTCCCTCACCACTCAGTGCCTCCCCATTGCCCATATGCTCAGGAGATCATGTCCCTTCCCCCTTCTATGAGGGACCTGATATCAATCTCTTAGGATCCTCATAGTATCCTAGTTTCTCTGGAAATGTGAATTATAGGCTGGTAGGCCTTTGCTCTAAGTCTAATATTCATGTATGAGCGATGACATACTAGGTTCCTCTTTTTTTTTTGACCGGGTTACCTCATTCTGGATGGTTTCTTCAAGTTCCATCCAATTGCTTGTAAATTTCAATGTTCCCTTGTGTTTTCCACAGAGTAGTATTCCATTGTGTAAATGTGCCTCACCTTCTTTATCTATTCTTTAGTTGAGGAGCATCTAGGTTGCTTCCAATTTTTTACTATTACAAATAATGCTGCTATGAACATAGTTGTTGCATGGATGTGGATAATTTGGGTATATTCCTAAGAGGGGGATTGGCAGGTCCTGTAGTAGACTGATTCCCATTTTCCTGAATAACCGCTTTACTGATCTCCAAAATGCCTGTACAATTTGGCACACCCAGAAGTACTGGAGGAATGTTCCCCTTTATGCCCATACTCTCCAGTATAAACTGTCATTAGTGTTACTAATTTTAGCCATTCTGGCAAGAGCAAGATGGTATCTCTGAGTTCTTTTGACTTGCATTTCCCTGAAAGCTAAGGATGTTGATCACTTTCTTAAGTGTTTATCAGCCTTTTTGGTTTCCTCTCATGAGAGTTCTCTATACTTTTCTGTACCCCATTTTTTAATAGGGTTATTTGGTGTTTTGTTGACTAGATTTATTATTACTTTGTATATTTTGTTATCAGCCCCTGTCAGATGTAGGATTGTTGAAGATGTTTTCTAACTCTGTGGGCTGCTGATGGTCTTCACAACTATGTCCTTTGCCTTACAAGAAGCTTCTTAGTTTCAGGACGTCCCATTTATTAATTGTCAATCTCGGTGTTTGTTTAACTTGAGTTATGTTCAGGAAGCATTCTTCTGTACCAATTTTGTGAAAGGTACATTCCATTCTCTCTTCTGAGTGGTTCAGTGTGTTTGGATTTATGTTGAGGTCTATGATCCATTTGGACTTGAGTTTTGTGCATGGATGTAGATAGGGATCTATCTGCAGTCTTCTACACACCATCATCCAGGTGTGCCAGCACCATTTGTTGAAGATGCTTTCCTCTTCCCATTGTATATTTTTAGCTGTTTTGTCAAAAATCAAGTACACAGGTGTGTGGGTTAATCTCAGGATTTTCGATTCGATTCCATTGGTCTACTTGTGTATTTTTGTGACAATTCAAGGATGTTTTCCGGACTATATCTCCATAGTAGTGCTTGAAGTCAGGGATGGTGATGCCTCCTGAAGTTCCTTTATTGTACATGGTTGTTTTGGATATCCTGGGTCTTTTGTTTTTCCATGTAACGTTGATTAATATCTTTTCAAGGTCAGTGAAAAATTGTGGTGGGATTTTAATGGGATTTTAATGGGGATTGATTTAATCAGTAGATTGCTTTTAGCAAGAATGCCATTTTTACTAAGTTTATCCTACCTATCCATGAGCATTGGAGATCTTTCCTCTTTCTGGTATCTTATCTAATTTTTTCTTTAAAGACATATAATTCTTATTATATAGGTCTTTTAGTTGTTTGGTGAGCGTTACCCTAAGATACTTTATGTTGTTTTTGGCTATTGTACAGTGTGATGTTTCTCTGATATCTTAAACCCTTTGTCATGTGAATAAAGTAGGGCTACTGATTTTTTTTTTGAGTTTATCTTGTATCCTGACAGTTTGCTGAAGTTGTTTATTAGATGTATGAGTTCCCTGGGAGAGATTTTTTGGGTCACTTATGTAAACTATCACATCATCTGCAAATAGAGATAGTTTGACTTCTTCCTTTCCAATTTATATCCTCTTGATCTCCTTTTGTTTTCTTACTGCTTTAGCTTGATGTTCTAATAGAATATTGAAGAGATATGGAGAGAAAGGGCAGCTTTGTCTTGTTCCTGATTTTAGGGGAATTACCTTAAGCTTCTCTCCATTCAATTCAATGTTGGCTGTTGGTTTGCTGTATATTGCTTTTATTATGTGTAGGTATGTTCTTGTTATCCCTGATTTTTCCAAGACCTGTATCATGAAAGTGTGCTGATCTTGTCAAAGTGTTTTCAGCATCTAGGGAGATAATCATATGGTTTTTCTTTTTCAGATTGTTCATATGGTGGATCACATTAATTTTCATATATTAAACCATCCCTGCAACACAGGGATGAAGCCTATTTGGTCATGGTGAAGCATTTCTCTAATGTATTTTTGGATTCATTTTCAAAGTATTGTATTGATTATTTTTGCATCAATGTGAATGAGGGAGGGTTTCTTTCATAGATTTTTCATTGTGTGGCTTGTGTATCAAGGTGATTTTTCCCTCATAACATGAGTTTGGTAATGAAACTTCTGTTTGTATTGTGTACAACAATCTGTGGAGTATTAGTATTATCTCTTCCTTGAATTTCTGGTAGAAATCTACACTAAAGCTACCTGGCCCTGGCTTTATTGGTTATAAGACTTTTGATGATTGCTTTCATTTCATTGGGGAACATAGGTCTATTTATGTTGTTTTTCTGTTCTTGATTTAATTTTGGTAAGTGATAGTTATCCAAAAATTTGTTCATTTCCTTTGAATTTTCAAATTTTGTGGAGTACAGGTTTTCAAATTATGACCTGAAAATTGTCTGGATTTCCTCAGTGTCCATTGTTACTACCCCATTTCTGTTTCTAATTTTGTTAATTTGCATATTCTCTCTGTATTTTTTGGGTAAATTGGATAAACATTTGACTATCTTTTTGATTTTTTCTAAATACCAATTCTTTATTGCATTGATTTTTTTATTGTTTTTCTTGTTTCTACTTTATTGATTTCATCCCTCAAATTGATTATTTCCTGGCATCTACTCCTCCAGGGTGTGCTTGCTTTTTTTGTTCTCATGCTTTCAGTTGTGCTGTTAATTCTCTAATGTGACTCTCCTCTGTTTTCTTCATATGGGCACATAGTGCAATGAAATTCCATTGTAGCACTGCTTTCAAGATGTCCCATAAGTTCTGGTATGTTGTGTCCTCATTCTTGTTGAATTTTAGAAAGTCCTTAATTTATTTCTTTATTTCATCTGTGACCCAGTTATGGTGCAATTGTGCATTGTTCAGTTTCCACAAGTTTGTTGGGATTTTGCAATTTGTGTTGTTGTTGAATTCCAACTTTAGAGCTTGCTGGTCTGATAAGATACAGGGGACTATTCCAATTCTTTTGTATCTGTTGATGTTTGTTATGTTTCTGAGTATGTGGTCGATGTTAGAGAAAGTTTTATGTGGAGAAGAAAAAAGATATATTTTTTGTGTGTTTGGAGGGGATGTTCTATAGATGTCTGTGAAACCCAATTAAGAAATAACCTCTGTTAGTTCTTTTGTTGCTTTGTTCGGTTTCTGACTTGTGTTCCTGTCTATTGGTGAGAATGGGGTGTTGAAGTCTGTCACTATAAGTGTATGAGGTTTCATGTGAGCTTTGTGTTTCAGTACTGTTTCTTTTACAAATGTTGGTGTCTATGTATTTGGGGCATCGATGTTCACAATTGAGACTTTGTGCTGAGGACCTTCCACTGTGATGAATAAGTAATGGCCATCTTCATCACTCTTGACTGATTTTGGTTTGAAGTCTAACTAGTAAGTTATTAGGATAGTCACTCCTTGATTCTTGGGTTCATTTGATTGAAAGATCTTTCCCAATACTTTTGCCTGAAGTAATATCTGTCTTTGAAGCTTAGATGTATTTCTTGTATCCAGAAGGATGGACCCTGTCTTCATAATATTCCATAAGCCTATGTCTTGTTATAGGCGAATTAAGACCATTATTAATATTGAGGGAAAGTAAGGACGATTGTTAATTCTTGTTTGTTTTATATTTGTTGTTGGCAGTGATATTGTGAATATATTTGCCCTGTGTTACCCTTGGGTTCTGGTGAAGTGAAATTATATGATGCCTATGTCTTTGTGAGCAGGATTAACTTCCTTGGGTTGGAGTTTTCCTTCCAGAAATTTCAGTACAGCTGGACTTGTAGATAGGTATTGTGAAATCTGGCTTCTCCATTAAATATCTTCTTTTGTCCCTCTATAGTGATTGTGAGTTTTGCTGGGTATAGTCACCTGACCTGGCATCCTGGTCTCTTAGTACTAGTAGAGCATCTATCCAGGACACTCTGGCCTTGAGAGTTTCCATGGAGAATTCAGTTGTAATTTTGATAGGTAAGCCTTTATATGTTGTCTGGCCTTTTTCTTTTGCTACTCTTAATGTTTCTTCTTTGTTCTGTATGTTAGGTGTTATGATTATGTGTTGAGGGGTTCTTTTTTACGTAGTCCACACTATTTGGTGTTTGGTATGCTTCTTGTACTTTCATGGGCATGTCCTTCTTCAGATTATGAAAGTTTCTTTCAATGATTTTCTTGAATAAGTTTTCTGCAACTTTGACCTGGGCTTCTTAGGTTTGGCCTTTTTACAGTGCCCCATAATTCCTGGATGTTTTGTGTCAAAGTTTTGTTGAATTTAAGGTTTTATTTGGTTGATGGATCTATTTCCTCTAGTTTACCTTCAGCACATGAGAGTCTTTCTTCCATCTCTTGTATTCTTTTGGTTATGCTTGTATCTGTAGTTCCTGATCATTTGCCTAGTTTTTCTATTTCCAGCATTCGTTCAGTTCGTGTTTCCTTTATTGTCTCTATTTCATTTTTCAAGTCTTGAACTGTTTCTTTCACCTGTTTGTTTTTTCTTGTCTTTCCATACTTTTTTGAGAGATTTTTTTTAATTTCTTCCAGTTTTTGTTTGTTTTTTTGTTCTATTACTTTAAGGCACTTTTTACATTGTTTTTGAGGCTCTCTCTCATTTTTATGAAGTTATTTTTTAAGTTGTTATCTTCTGCTTCATCTATTTTGGGGTGTCCAGGTCTAGTTGGTTTAGAGTCCCTAAATTCTGGTGGTGTCAAGGTTGTCTTTCTATTGTTAAGTGTTTCCTTGTATTGCTGTCTTCCCATCGATTTTTTCCAGTAGGTGCAGATGTGCAGGTGTGTTCTTCTGTTCTTCTCTCTCTCTCTCTCTCTCTCTCTCTCTCTCTCTCTCTCTCTCTCTCTCTCTCTCTCTCTGGTACTCCCCTACTCCCCTGGTTGGTTTAGTTCAGAAGTTTGATGTCTGTACCTCTGGGTGGTCCAAGCTCTCTAGGTGGTCTCTCTACAGGCAGGAATGATGATGGGGTTCAATGATCAGGCTCCACTAGAGGCTCATGAAGTGGGTCAGAAATCCAGCAGGCATACTCAGGATGGTCCTGCGGAGATAAGCAGATCTCTAGGAGGGGCCCAGAATTCCAGCAGAGGACCAGTGGTGGGGATCAGAAATCAGGAATGTGGAGAATCAGGGTGGTTCTGTGTGGATTGGTAGGTCTAGTGTGCTCCATGAAATTCCCCAAAGGAGGCAGGGTTGTTGGATCTGCCATCTGTTCCAGTGCGCAATCAGGGTAATGGGACCTTGATGTTCCTTTTTGAGTTTCCAGTTCCTCAATATAGTGTGCTTTCCACAAAGGGGAGATGGGGCAAGAACTTATCTTGTTCAGCTGTTGGCCTATAATCTTTTATTAAACCAATCTCAGTGGCAAAATCACAGTGTCAAGGAATATGCTGCAAATTCCTGTGATATGTGCCTTGGCTCATGTGTTGCCTTCAGTCAACTCCACTTACCTAATAACATTTTGTCTGAATTATCAAAGGCTTGTTGAAATATGGATTCTCCTGAACCTGAAAATCCTACAAAGTTAAATTTCAGGTGTTATTGTGCAGACGGTAATCATGTTTGGCGTACTTAAAGTGGAAAACCTGAGTGTGTTTTTCTACTATTGCTCTGGAAATGTAGTTTTTTCTTTGTCTTTTTTCTCTTTTTTGTTTGAACCCATGGTATTTCCTATATTCTGGGTTCCATTCATAAATTCCACATTTCCAAATGTATGCACATACACCAGCCCCTTAGCTGCTGGTGAAGTTGCAACTTCTTGCTCCATTTGACCAAACCCAGCATGCCAGTAGCTGAATCTGCAGTCTTAATTAATTACCCAGAAATTTATGCTAATAACTAAACTGAAAATAGCAGTATAGTGAATGTATACTTTGAATCAATGAAAACATGAACTTCAATTGACATCTGCAGTTTAGATTTTGGTAATTACATGCAGTTCAATAACCACAGGACAGTGATATAGATGCTTCCTTAAATTTAAAGTTTGTGCATATCCATTTGATTCTGGTCTCTCCCTGAGCCAAGACCTCGATCATGGATCTGCACTCTTATTCTAAGTATTACATTAGCACAAGTATCACAGTGTATGCAGACTTCCCATTTTGTTTCTTCATTAATCAGTTTTATCACAGTTTTGAGGCCTCCCTTATAGTGATGCCTGTGTAACAAACAGTATATTTCTTTTTTGCAGTAGTGACTTCTACAATTTACTCATCTATTTGACAATGAAGGCATAACTGTTTCCTGTTTAGGATCATGTTCAAGTAGGACTCTGATTTTAGTTCACGAGAACACATCATCCCAGGTGCAGGTAATTATTGAGAAGTGGAATTGAGTAGTGTGTGTGTGTGTGTGTGTGTGTGTGTGTGTGTGTGTGTGTGTGTTCACTTGATTTACTGGGGTTGCAGTCTTTGCAGCTCTCATGGTCTCTTGGTCCTCTCATTGTGTGGTGCTTTCTGGCCTGTCATGACATAGGAAGATGGTCCTCCATAAATATAGACTTTCCAGCCACCAGAATTGAGGCAAATAATCTCTTTGCATTGTAGATTAAGCAGTCTATGACAGCCTTTAATAGCAGTACAAAGAGACTTATAAAAGGGGGAGAATGACATCAAATATCTATTTCCTGTAACTACTTCATAGATCTTGTGCAATCTATGTCATTATTAAAGGGAGGTGGCCATTTATATCCCAGCCATTTAATTACTGTTTTCTATGTTTCCTTGTGAACTTTGGATGGATTGTATTTTTCTTCATCAAGTTCTAATTTTTCTACTTCAAACTTAGTGTCTCATAGCAACAATTGTTTACTCAGTTCAAAGTTCTTCAGGCAAGCAATTTGAAATTGTCTCTCCTGCCCTGATTTGCTGCTGTCATCGTGCATGAGAAGGTGGTGGTTGAGACATGACATTTCTGTTCCCTGTGGTCTTATCACACCCCTCCCACAAAAGTCTAGCTTGGACTGATTTACACAGTATCTGGACGAGAAGTAGTCTATACTTTTTGAGCCTTAGTTCCAGTGGATACACTGTCAATTCTGCTCAGTTGCGCACATCAATTGAAACAAATCATACATATATCAGGGATTCAGGAGATAAAGAAACAGTTTGCTCTTTTGGTAGGAATCTCTACAGGGTTACAATTGCCAACATATGACTGTAGGGAGGAGGGGGGATTGTGTCTGCCAGGTTATACTGTCACATATTCAATTTATTTTCCCTAAGTGTCTGAAGGGTTTTCTGGTAGTTTAGAGTCATATCATTTCTGAGGCCATCATTAAGGTCCTCATTTAGGCTTAAGAGTCCTTCAAAGACCTCACCCTCACAGCTTTTCAGTTATCTCAAAAACTCTACTTTGTGCACTCTATGGGAACCTGCTGCTTCACCACTCTCAGGACTCTGTCCGGTCCACTTGAGCATTGACCTAGGAAACAGTAGAAGCAGACATTCTGTAGTCCCCCTAATCTCAATCTTCTTGCACTCATTGCCTTATTGTTAGGGATATTTTTTTCAGTGTTATTCATACTAGTTCATTGGTCCTGCTTCCTATTCATAGTTTGCCATTTATTTCCATCCTGTATCGCTTATAGATATAGTAAGTTGGATCAGTCTCCTTACTCTATATCCAACACTTTCCAAAATGGAGTATCTACAATTTTATATTTCAGGCCGCATTCCTTTAAAGAGTAGTGTCTTCCTTCTCCCAGCAGGCTAATCAAGATCGAATCTTTTGGTGCCTGAGATGGATTAAACAATGTCAAATGGGAAGATATAAGACATCAGCTGCCAAAATTCCATATTGAACCTTGGCCATTACCAAGCCACTTCCTGGCCGACTATTGGAGATGAACTGATACATGCAGAGCTTCCATTGAGATGGACAGCACAGCTGTAGCCCTGGCCTGCTGTGCTCTTGCCATTTGAACACTTCTGACTCCGATGTTTCTATTGTTTAGAGAATATGGAACCCTTTCAAGTGCTCTTTATTTATTGTGGTATATTAGCTCAGGCCAGGACATTAGTAGAAAAGCTAGGAAAGACCAAACATACTTACAAACAGAATGTTTTTAAAAGGAACTTTTATAATTAGTTTTTACAAATCAACTTGAAAGTATTCTAAAAAAATGAGTTGATACTTCACCTTCCCTCCCTAGCCACTGCCATATTGGTCGTACTTCACCTATCTGGAATGAGCTAGGCCACCAAAGTAACTCATTAATATAGCTCTTTTGCCAACAATCACCTTCATGAACAATATACTAACAACCCATAAGAAGCTGTAAGCTCGAGTGCACTATCATTCATTGAGTCCATGTCATAAAGTGCATCGATTTCTAGGACAGACTGGATGGCCATGTAATGTCTGGTCAGTCATAACTATAGGTGTTGACATCTTCCTGCTGGTAAAACTTTCTAATTTCATACTAGTAGAACCCCGTAGGGAACCTTCTTCTTTGTTTCCTTTTTGACCATAACTGCCATAGAGAATTATTTTCACTTTGAAATATAAGTTTTCTGTGTCCCTTATGTTAATGTTCATAATTTTAATATTTATATGAACAAACAAATGTATCCCTACATGTGAAATACTAAAACAGAGTTTTAGTAATTAGCAACATGCAACAGAAGTGTGGCAGCACACTTTTAAACCCATGAAAGCTATGGAAGGAATGATGACAAGTAGATTTCTGAAGATCCCTGGCCCCCTATCCTATTCAATCATTGAGATCCAGATGAAGTGAGAGGCCTTCTCAACAACTTATTTGGAAAACACCCAATGTCCACATCTGAACTTCATGCTCATATGTACATGCGTATGCTTGTACACACACAATTTAAAACAGGTAATATTCCCTCCAATACATCGTCTTTATAGTTCTGAGACACAGGTTCAAGAGAGACACTAATGGGAAAGTTTGTGTGTAAGAATATTAAAAATTATTAATGCCGTAGACAGGCCAAAGTTAGTGGAATGGTGGCAGCTGTGAGGAGACTTTAGTCATGCTCACAAAAGATACATAGCATGATAGGATAAAAAGAGTAAATCAGCACCACACTGCAAATGTAGGAGCCTTGTCTTCCATCTTGCTGACGACGTGGGAGAATTCAAAAACTAGCTTAGACTCAGACTCCCTGAGGTGATTCCCAAGAAGGATGTAGTGAAGATGTAAGTTCCTTTATGTATGGCCACCAATATCCATTTTGACGTAAACCCACTTCTCTAGGTGAGAAATTCTGGCACGCTGAAGTTCATGGGCCACAGATGCACAAACTGTGTCTTGGTAGGCTGCCAGCTGGTACCTGAATATGGGGCTGGAGTTACTATGTCCTGAGCAGAAGCTGAAGTCTAACCTCTTTAGACACTCTTTTAAAGCATGGTAGTGTTCAGTCATGGAAAGGTGATTGATTTGTGATCAATAGTATTTCTGTTGGGGAATAGGAAAAACAGCACAATCACTGCTGCATACCTAGGAGTTCAACAAGGCAAGAGCATGACAGGAAATTGACTTGTGTCTCGGGGTACTTGGGAGTAAAAAAGAATAATTCACACTGCTTATTGTATATTCACTTAATGACTAATAATCTGGATTTTTTGTGGCACACTACATCCAAACACCTATATCAGAAATTATTTTATATCTAAAAGTAGACTACATGTGCAAATTGAAGCAAAAATTAAGGCTAGTAATTTGATTAAAAAATAATAAACGGAAACACAGACACATTGTCACAGACATTTAATCTTATCATGTGAGAGCCAGAGCAGGCAGATCTAATGGTAAGTCATGGGAAGTTGGTTCTTACAGAAATCCATATTGGAGAATGGCACTTATTCCAGTGCATGGGTTGAAAGCTTGGGATCTTCTTATTGGGTGGATCAAATAGTGAGAGTTTATTGGGTTATGAGGTCTAAGACCTAATCAATGAATTAATCTATTCATGGTTTCCTCACCTCAAGGCTATTCTGTTGTGTTAGGATTTGGATTTGTTGCCAGATGACTATTGAGTGTTTGGATTTGCTATCTTATCAATAGCCTCTCTCACTTCATCTAAGAGAAAGAGACAAAGAAACATTCAGAAAAATAAAGTAAGATTGAATAGAGTAACAGATTTGTTTTATTACCCATTCTATAGTCCTCACTTTTACCAATGAGGTTTAAGTCATTATAGGGTTTATCCCAAAAGAGAAGGTGATTGTTGGAAATGGAACAAGTGTAGAGGGAGTGCTGAAGGTCCAAGTCTCAAATAAGAGTGATGGAAGGAAGGAAGCTGAGAGGCAGACAGTGTTAAAGTTATGAAGACCTCCAAACTGGTAGGTCACATACTGTAACAGTCCAAATTAGGGAATGTATGGAGAAGTTTGGAAACATGACAGGATAGACCATTGATTGACATCATTCTGCTTTTTCAAGATTTAATGATATTGAAATTGAAATTTCATGTCACTTAAAATGTGCCAAAGCCAGTATACTATTTTCCTCTCTTCTCCCTGTCTTTCTCCCTCCCACTTCTGTTCCTCTTTCTGTTCTTCTTTTCTATATCCTGCCTTCATTTCTCAATTCTTATGTTCTTAATTTTAAAAGCCTTAAAGTGGACTACAGTGGAATACTGGATCTTAGTTGGCTTGCATAATTACTTGGCTTCTGCTCTCACCAAGTGCCAAAAAGTAATCATGCCTCTAAAGGAAACGAATGACTACTATTGAAGCTCATATTTATGGAAGAGTTGTTAGTGGTGAGTTTTATATTTTATGAACAAAGAAGCCTCACACCAACCATCACACATTCATTGCATACTCTTTTTAGGACGTGGGACTAGTATAAGTATTGTGTACCATTAGTATTAGAGAGACAGTTTTAGGTCAGGTAGCTTTTTCGTGTGTCCCTGCTCTGATTTTGAACAGTATTTCAGATTGGCTAAAAGGAAACCAACCACATTGCTATTTATCAACACCCTACATCTCACTGTTGGATCTGTCAGGGGATAGTATTGAATTAAGCAGAGTTTACCCAAAAGTTCCAGATTTGGGACCCATGAGACATTGATGTAGTGTTAGCATTTGTAGGATCTTGAATTCTAAAATATCTGGAAGAGATGTTTCTGTCCTGTAATACAAATACCATGACACCTCCACCAGAATTTTTTCTTTTGTCGTCCACACAAAAGAGTGTCCCTCTTCTTTGACAATTGTGACCCTGCTCAATACCAGGTTCAAAAATTCCCTCTCACCACTTTTTAGCTTTAAAAAGTATATACACATCCACACTTAGATTATCTTTAGTGCATTTGTCCCACAATATATTTTCCACTTGACCACACATTTCAGCTTGGCCATGTCCACAGAGTTTTTACTGTATAAATGACAGTTTTCTTCTTTTAGTTTTCTCTTATCTCAGATTATATTGACTTGGAATTATCTGAAAACTAATTGAACCAGAACTAAAAGTATAGTTCTGGAAATATTTTTGACAATCTGTCATTACCATAATATTTTTATTACATTTTGCAAAAGTACATATTCATTCATTATCATTAGGGTGGAAAACACTAAGTTATCTGAAGCAGGTTTGGTGGCATCTGTCTCTAAACCAAACCCTGTGTAAACTCAGGAAGAATCATGTATTCTGACCAGCTGAATATTCATATAAGATCATGTCCTCATCCATTTGCCAAATCTTTAGGTTATACTGAAGACATTAAGTACATTTGAAGACAGAGTAGAAATATTTGGGTGAAGAAAACATGTGCTGTGAAACAATAGTAGAAATTTACCAAGATTCAAGGAATTATATGGGCAGGCTTGTAGAAAAGGTATGCAGAATCACAACAGTAATGTCTGGCCTGCATGGGAAATTTTCCTATATATCAAATACCCACATGGGAAAAGGCTCTGGACAACATGTATCTATATGGGAAGCAATTTTGATTATTGGTATAGGCAAGTATATAAGGTGTACTTATGTGAAAGCACTGCTTTCCCAAGTTCCAGCAAGAGAGCCAGAAACAGATATGATGTACCTGTACAGGAAGCAATTCAGAATATTAAGTTCATGGGGTAGACTGTCCTTGATATAAGGTATGGGACAATGTCATGGATATCTTTTAACAACATGTCCTGGATATCATGTGTTAGGCTGAGAGTATAGAATAATAAGGTTAGATGGAGTAGATATCCTAGATATTATTGCTCCACATAAAATGTAGTCCTGTTTGTCATGTATAAGCATTTGAAATGATCCTGTATATCACATAACTCCATGGGAAGCAGTCCTAGACATCATGTCACTTCATTATAAACAGTCATGTAAATGTTGTGCCCACATGAGAAGAAGACATGGATACCACATACCTTCATGCAAAATAGACATGGAATTATGTTAGTTGATTTCTGCTTTGTTAATTCCAGCTGATTCTTCAGTTCCAGGTATCCAGAACTACATACAAATGGACTGGTAAAATCTTTGGTTCCTTTTGAAACTTAAAAAGTCAGAACTTCATTGTCTGAGTTGCTCTCAACATTCTTGACCGCTCATTGTTAACACACAATGTGCTTTCTAGCACAAAGTTCAAAAACCTTCCAAAATACTCTGAAAACATTCAGGGTCAGGTCTGTCAGAGCAATTCCCCAATTATGGTAAATATTTTTTTTTGAATTAGGGTTTCCAAATCTATAATAAATTACTATCGCCAAAAACCAAGTTGAGAAAGAAAAAGTTTATTTGGCTCATAATTTCACATTGATGTTCATCATAGAAGAATGTAAGAATAGGACCTTAATCAGGGCAGGAAATTGGAAGCAAGAACTGGTGTAGAATCCATTGGAAGATTTTGTTTCCTACCTCCCTCATCATGGACTTCTTTGCTTGCTTTACTATAGAGCCCAGAAACAGGAACCCATG
The DNA here is from genome assembly GCA_030556225.1 of Cricetiscus sungorus. Taxonomy (NCBI): domain Eukaryota; kingdom Metazoa; phylum Chordata; class Mammalia; order Rodentia; family Cricetidae; genus Cricetiscus; species Cricetiscus sungorus. The sequence continues at coordinate 235,679 of JANBXA010000628.1, forward strand.
GATGACACCATTCATTATGGGCTAGGTTCTCCACAATTATTCAGTAATTAAGAATATTTCTTAGAACCAGATAGAATGGAGGCATGATCCCAATTGAGTTTCCCACTCTAGCTTTATCAAAGTGAAATAAACCAATCCGACAATAACACCATGTTTTATTAGCAAGTACCAAGGTATGAATCATGCCACCATAAAACGAACTTTGTTTCTGCTGACTATTTTGGGTCAGGTCACTGTAAATAATACTTTGTGCTGACTATTACACTAACTACAATCTCCTTGCCTCTGGAAATTCAGTGCTGCAACCTGGCATCTGGTATTTGCGACTCAAGTAGTCCCTTGAATTTCATCCAACTGAGCAACAGCATCTTCAACCCTAAGGTCTGGCAAAAGAAATGGTGTGACAACAAAGTACTTCAAATATTCTGGTGTACTTTTCAACATTTGTTGTTGTGAATGTCTTCTGGGACCTCCCATAGTGGAAGGTTTGGTGTTATCCACTGTACCCACTTTAGTATTTTAATGCCCATCCTCTTAAAATGTCTGAGATTCCATACTAAATCTAGAATATCTTCTCACAGGACTCATATCAATAATTCAGCATCATCCAGTTTAATGTTCCTTCCACCATTACCTAACAGCCTTAAAAACATTCCAACATATATTCCCAAGAAATATGCTTGAAAGAATTAGCAAATGAAATCTCTTTATTAGATTCCCAGTGCACTATTCCAAGCCTCCTGCGGACTGGGGCTGCACATACTATGGGGAGCCCAGTCACTCAGCTAGGACTTTCCACAGTTTGCCAACATCCAGGGCCAGCCTCCATGCACAGAGGGGCCCAGGTTTCTAGTGCCCTGCTCAATGCATTCTGAGGACTGGGAACTGTGCACAGAGTAACCTTTCCCTAATGGCCATCCCATGCAGAGTCTGACAGTCCCAGCTATACACACTGAAAGATGAAAGCCATGGGAGAATTGGATCTGTTGGCACTCACTGGAAGAGAGAGAGGGGGGAGGGAGAGAGAGATCCAACTGGTATGCACTGGGAGAAGAGAAGGGTTGAGAACCATATAATAACTCAGTCAACAAAAGAAAGATTAATATGACTTCCACAAAGTCTATGAAATGCACAACGACAAGACCTGAACATCACAACCAGAAGAAGCAGAAAAGAATGACCTTAAAACAACTTAAATAAGATGAAAAAGACCTTAAAAGAGAAAATGAGGAAATCATTTAAAGAAATGGAAAAAAAAAGATTACCCACAATTTGTAATAAACAATTCAAACAGGCTGAAACAGAGACAAAAAAAACAATAAACAAAACAAAATCAGTCTGAGAGAATGCTTGAAATAGAAAAGCTGTGAAAATGATCAGGCACTACATATGCAAACATACCCAATAGAATGCAAGAGAAGGAAGTGGAATTCTCAGGCATTGACAATTCACCAGCAGAAATAGATACATCAATTCAAGTAAATCTTAAATCCAATAAATGCCTAACACTAAAGATTCAGGAAACATGCGATACTGTGCAAAGACCAAATCTAAGAATAATACGTATAGAAGGAGGAGAAGAAACCCAACTCACATGTATATATTCAACAAAATATATTTTGTTGAACAATATATTTTGTTGAATATATTCAACAAAATCATAGAAGAAATATTTCTCAACCTAAAGAAAGACATGGCAATTAGAGCACAAGAAGGTAACAGACCATATAGTGTGGACCACAGAAAAAGTTTCCTCACCCCATTATAATATAAACACCAAATATATAGAAAAAAAAGCATATTAAGAGCAGCAAGGGAAAAAGAACAAGTAACATATAAAGTAAAAACTATCTGAATTATACCTGACTTCTCCATGGAAACTCTGAAAGCCAGGAGGTCCTGGATACATATTCTACCAACACAAAAAGACCATGGATGCCAGCCTAGACTATATGCAGTATAGCTTTCAATCACTTTTGATTGATAAACCAAGATATTCCATGCCAAAACCAGATTTTAAAATTACTTACCAGTTAATCCAGCCGAACACAAAATTCTAGATGGAGATCTCCAACCCTAGGAAGTTAATTACATCCAAAAAACACAGATAATAGACAACACCTCTTTACCAACAGACAAAAGAAAAATGGGGGAATTCTACACATAATACCACAACAACCACCAAATTTAAAAAGAGTTAACATTCAATGGTGATTAATATCTCAATATTAATGTTCTTTACTCGCCTATAAAAAGATTTATTCTATTTGTGAAAATGATAAAGGTCTTGGAAAAATATAATGCAAGCAATATAAAAATCAACCAGGAGCTAACACCAAACTAAATAGAGAGAAACTCAGTATGATTCCTCTAAAATCTGGAACAAGGCATGGCTTTCTTCTCTATAAATATCTCTTCAATAGTGTAGTTTAAGCTCTAGCTAGAAAAATAAGAAAATAAATGGAGATCAAGTAGATACAATTTGGAAAAGAAGAAGTGAAACTGTCAATATTTGCAGATAGTATGATAGTTTACATAAGTAACCCTAATAAAACCATATCAGGAAATTCTTACAGCATACAAATACCTTCAGAAATGTAGCAGGATAAAAAACTGATAAAATTAGCCCTAAAATACACAGATGACAAATGTTCTGAGAAAGAAATCAGAGAAACATCACCATTTACAATAGCCACAAACAACAAAAATTAACTTGCAGTAACGCTAACCACCAAGTGAAAGACTTATATAACAAGAACTTTGAGTCATTAAAAAAAGAAATTAAAGAAGACAATGGAAAATGTAAACATCTTTCAGGCTCTTGAATAGGTAGCATTGACACAGTAAAAATGGCAATCTTGAAAAAAAGCATTCTGGAGATTCAATGCAATCATTATCATAATTTCAGCACAAAACTCCACTGACATTGAAAGGGAAATACTCGAATTTATATGGAAAAACAAAAGAGCCAGAATAGTTAAAACAACCCTATTCAATAAAGGAATTTCAGGATGCATAACCATCCCTGACTTCAAGCTCAATTTTACAGTTATAAGCCTGTATAAAGCTTGGTATTGGCCGAAAAACAGATAGGTAGATGGACGTAATCAAATTGAAAATCCTGATATTCATCCACACAGTTACAAACATCTCAGTTCTGATGAGACAGCTAAAAGTACACAATGGGAGGAATAGAATATCTACAACAAATGGTACAGCCATAACTGGAAGATAGTTTGTAGAATACTGCAAATACACCCATGTCTATTGCCATGCACAAAATGTTAAGTCCAAATGGAACAAAAACCTCAACATTAATCCAACCACACTGAGCCTTTTAGAAACATACGTGAGAAGTACCTATGAACAAATTAATACAGGAGAACGCTTCCTGAATCTTACACCAGAAAAAAATGATATGAGAAGGTCAATTAATAAATGTGAACTCCTCAAACTTAGAAGCTTCTGTAACACAAAGGACACATTTGACAAGAAAAATGGCAGCCACAGACTGGGGAAAGATCGTCACCAACCTCACATCGGACAGAGAGCTCATCTCCAAATTATAGAAAGAATTCAAGACAAAGTCACCAAAGAACCAAAGAAACCTATTAAAATGTGGGGTACAGTGCTGAATAGAGAATTATCAACACAGATGTCCAAAATTGCTGAAATTCTCTTAAAAAACTGATCAACATCCATAGACATCAGGGAAATACAAATCAAAACAACTCTGAGATATCAACTTACTCCTGCCAGAATAACTAAATTTAGAAACATCTATGACAGCTTATGCTGGAAAGGAGAAAGGAAAACACCCTTCCTCTGCTGGTGGGAGTGCAAACTATTACAGCCATTTTGGAGATTAATATGGCTGGTCATCTGGGAAAGAGGAATCAGTCTACCCCAGGACCTGGTAATAGCAAGAACCTAGAAGCAACAAAGATGCCCCTCATCTGAAGAATGGATAAGGAAGATTTGGTACATTTACATAATGGAATACTACTCAGCAGAAAAACAATGGAATCTTGAAATTTGCAGGCAAATGAATGGAACTTGAAGAAACCATCTTGAGTGAGGTAACATAGTCACAAAAGTAGGAACATGGTATTCACTCTCTCATAAATGGTTTTTAGATATAGAACACAGGATCAACAGGCTATAATTCACACCACAAGAGAAATTAGAATACAAGGAGGATTTGAAGAGTTTCACACAAGGTCTCTCCAGAAAGGGAAAGAAAAAACTTTAGTGAGCATATTGGGAATGGGGTGCAATTAGTGGCGATGGCGTTTGGAGAAAGAGAAGTGGAGAAGAAGAGAACATGTGAGACAAGGAATGTTGAGTCAGGGGTCCTAATACAAGAGATAAAAAGGAGATATCATAATAGAGTGTGCCATTATAGGTTTAAAGAGAAATGTGACTCTAGAGAACTGTCCAGATACCTACAAGGATGTCTCCAACTAATAATCTGAGCAACAGTGGAAGGGTGACATTAAATGTTCTCCCTGATAATAAGATTGAGCACTAACTAATATGCCATCATAGAACCACATATAGTAGCTGATGAAAACAGAAGCAGATATACACAACTAAGCACTGACCAGAGATCCTGGAATCTATTAGTAGCAAGTGAGGAGTGATTAAAAAAAAGGGGTCAAGACCAATCTATAGAAACCATCAGAGACAGCTGACTTGAACAACGAGGAGCTAATGTTGCCCCAGACTTATAGCTAGGAATACAGCATTGGAACGAGTCAGACCTTCTAAACATGTGTTTCAGTTAGAAGGCCTGAGCAGGCTAAGGGACCTCTGACAGTTAAACAAGCATATGTCCCTGGTGCATGAAAGGACTTAGGGAGCACATTCCCCATGGAAGAATACTCCCTTATACTAAAGGCCAGAGGGACGGCCTAGATTCTCTTCCCGATGGCCTTAAAAATTTTGATGATTACCCCCTTGGAAGGCATAAACCTCCCTATGGAATGGGTAGGGAATGGGATAGGAAGAGGTGTCTTGGGTCTTTGGAGAGAGAGAGAACTAGGATCAATAAGTAAAATAAGAAAAATTATATATATATACATATATATATATATACACACACTATATATATATATATATGTATATATGTATGTATAATTATATATGGGCTATAGACAATCTCCCATTATGATCAAAACTTATACTCATTTTTGGTTTTCTAGATATGCAGATATATATTTTAAACATCTAGATAGTCTTTAAACCTTCAAACACCTACAGAATGTGGCATTTTAAATAATTTATTTGAAGTTTCCATTATACAACTTCTTGTGTGACCAGCAATTATGCCAGAGAATTAGATGGGCATTGTAGAAACTCATTATAGATTTTACCTTGAACAGGGCAGACAATAATCTTTTGGCATGAAATTGCACTTGCCTGGACTATTTGTCTGTATGCTCTATAAACTGGACATGCAAGACTCACAATAATGTTACTGATGAATTGGACAAAACAACGTGGAACAGCCCTTCAGTGTTATTTATGTAAGAGACTGCTAGACATTCTGCAGAACTCAGAGAAAAGTGACTGACAAACTGTCAATACAGATGGACAATTTAAAAATACCTGCTTCACTTAGAAGTGTGCCAACACCTGTGGGCTGAAGATAGATGCCCCAACATTATAGAATAACTTTGGTGACCATCCAGGCATCTAGATATGCCTGTCAATTATAGATTTTATATGTTAACCTTTAGAGGTCTCAGATAGATTTGAAGACTGATAGTTATGTTTATTGATTTCTTTCATTTGATAAATGATGAGTTACTTATAAAATTTAGACTCACATAGATGAGGGAGATGACAGAATACTTTCTTTAAATATTGCCAAAATTAATGCACTAAATATGATTAATTGTAGTTCTTTCTTGGTAAGTGCTTTGTTATATGTAATTTTACTATATTAAAGTTAAACATTTTCTTTTGTTTTATTCAGAAAGAGGTGATGATGGGAGGTATCATATGCATATGCTACCTTTATTGATTGACCAATAAGACACTGTTTGTTCAATAGCCAGGCAGAAAGCATAGGCAGATGAACTGCCAGACCATGAGAAGGCTGGGTTAGACAAAATAGAGGTGCCATGTAAAGAGATACCATGTAGAGACCAGGAAGATAGGATGCACCTGGCAACTCTTGTAAGATAGGGCCTTGTATAAATACATTGGTTAGTAATAATTGCTTAATAATTAATAGAGAAAAAGCCAGTAAGAAGCCCTTGGCTTCAGCTAACAGTTTTATATTTACTATAGTGTCAGTGTTTTTATTTGGTGCTGAAGTTTGGTGGGAACTGGAAGGAGGACCTGGTGGGACAGAAACATCCATCTTCAAAAACTTCTATTACGTTGTGTACCCACAACATAACCTTCATGGGAATCAGTGTTGGATATCATGTTCCCATGGTCTTGGATATATGATACAGCCATAAGAAGCATTCGTAAATATGGTTTAGACATATGAAAAGCAGGCCTTTATTTTTTGGTAACCACATGGTAAGCAAGCATATGTATCATATATCTAAATTGGTAACAACCTTGCACTCATCCTTCATGAAAGAGCTGACTCCATGCCTCAGTGTCACACAGAACTGTCTTATATGTGGTGAGTGAGAAGAGCTAGTACTGACTTGTTTAGGTCACAGCAATGCTTTCCTCAGCTCCTGGCCTCTCATGAAGATGTAGGCAAGAAAATTTGATCTTACTTTGGGAGATTGTCCACTAGTAATTTGAGCGCGATCTATGTGGAGATCATAAAATGAACTTGTATTTTTTTTTGGTGGGGGAAATCATACATGAGGGGAGATAAATATGAGAATGCTGGGAGGAGAGTTCAATCAGGACACATTATAAGACAGTCCCAAATAATTAATAAAATAATTATAAAGCAGAGGTGACTCTGGACCAGTTCTGGTTGAATCCCCGAAATCCTCTCAAATCCTTTCCTGGGAACTCCTTGTATTGGCCTCGATTCTTGCTCCCCACTGTGTCTTGTCCCCAGCAAGAACGCTAATGGTCATCTGATACACAACTCATTTTGCCCCATGAAGAGCCTCGTCTACTCCTACCCTGTGCCCCACCTAGCCCACTGGCATATTGATTTGATTGAGCCCTGAAAGACAGTGTGGATCCAACAATCCTGCCACAACCAGGGAACATTCTGGAGCTGTTCTGAGCACACTAGAACTGCCTATCCATGCGGGGCCACCTGAGTCACCACTTCTCTTATCTCTCACCCCAACCATGAGTCTGCTGCCAGACCTAGGTTCCCGCCAGAGATCTGCCTATCCCTGTTGGAAAATCCAGAGTCTGGCCTGCTCAATTATTGACACTTTTCACCAGGCCTGTGCCTGAGGACAGACCTCCTATAAAGATTGGACCTCCCAGAGATATAGACATCGAACTTCTAGCCCTCTTAGATCTACAGTGGAGTAGCATATAGAGAGGTAGAGACCCCACCTGCACCCAAAGTAAGAAGAAATGGGAAGGAGGCAATACAAGAAAACAACTAACAATTGAAAGACAGAATGATACTAGGAGTCTATGGACTCTAAACCAACTAGGCCTGAACACCTCAATATAAGATGAAGCAAAAGAGAAGGACTTTAATATTATCTTCATAAAAAAGACAGAGACTGTCAAAGACCATATGCGAAAATCCCATAAAGAAATGGAAGAAAAAAATAAACAAAAAATTGGAGGAGATAGAGGAAAATACCACGAAAATGCAAGAAATGAGGAAATCTCTTAAAGAAAATAAGGAAAGCCGAGAAAATACAGTGATAATGATTTCTTTCTCTTACATATGTTATTGAATGCCTACATATTGAGAGAGTATTAACTGCACCAGTTTGGCAATTAATTAATATTTATTCAGCCCAAATCTTGAGCAAACAATTAAGTATTTTAAATACTAGGAATATCTATTTCCTTCATATCCATGTAATTTAAAATTGTTTTGTATTGAATATTTTATTCATATTTATTTATGTTTGCTGCAATTGTTGTTGTGGATGTTTTTCTCATATAGATAGAAACTGATATAAACTGTCTAGTATTATGTACTTATTTATTCCAGTGGTATTATGTTTGGTGTTTTTTCTTTAAATTTTATCATATTGTAGGTGTGAGGCCCTGTAATCTAGAGGCTGGGTTTATTTTTTGTATTTGTTCTTTGATTGTTTTTGTTTTTGACAGAGATTCTATTTATATCATATGTTTGCTCATTTAGAGTTATACTTGTTTTGAAAATCTTGTTTTTCTTTTGTAAGGGACGGGTGTTTCAAATGTGTCTTAGCCTGGTAAAGAGAACTCTGGCCTCTTTATGTGTCTAAAAACCCCCAATACATAAAAAAGACCTTTTCAAGTAGATAAGCAATCTCCCCTAAAAGCAAGCAGACATGTAGTATTCCTGGGAAAATTTAGAAGCAGAAATTCTGGTAAGAATTATTAATGATTCACAAGAAACCTTCTATTAATCCAATAGGCTTAAATTGTAAAAATATTAATGGTTTTTTAAGTATGTCTGCAATAATTACAAATGAAAACTAAAGGTGGTGGTACAGTGGACATTGCTGGATATGGAAAAGCAACTTTGGTGGCCTTGTGACTTTTGTCAGTTCTTTCAGATATGTCTCTGCTATTATTTTTCTCCCACTTCCTCTCCATGGCTCCCTTCACTCCATCCAGCATGTACTCATGTTGGGTGTAAGAAGTACCATTCCCAAAAGAGTGTTGTCGGTCAAGAAGACAAATACTCTTGAATTATATATATTCAAGTGACGTCGTCTCAGATGGTTAGGTATGCTCTCTGAGGCCTGGGAAAGAAAGATTTTGAGTCAAGAGCTGTTGATATTCATCATTATCATCATTATACTTCTGGCTCCTGCAGTCTTTGTTTTGCAAATTAATGTCTCTCCTCTTATTAGGATAAATCATATGAAAGCTTCCCTTAGACATTATTTCTTTTGGAACTGTGACATTTTGTTCCTGCTTGCTGACAATAGAACATTGAGAGATGACTGAGAACTGTTGCATTAATTTTAATGTCTACCAAGTATTGATGATGGCTTTCTATAACCACAGCCTAAACTCAATATCCTATATATTTTGGATATTCCTAACCTGGGTCAGAAATGCAGTCTAATTAACATAGAGTTGTTGTATATAAATAAAGGGGAGACTTAAAGCAGAAAGTTCTGCTAGCTCGTCTATATTTTATTTTATTTCATTTGTTTTGCTTTTTGTTGTTGTTGTTTGTTAATTTGTTTGGAAAGAGAAGTTCTCTGTATCTTTAAAGACTAACAGAAACTTGTTCTGGATACCAGTGTGGCCTCAAAAACAAATAGATTATCCTGTTTCTGCCTCCCAAGTTTCCTTGCAGTGCCAAATCCTTTATTAGACACCTATTGAGACATATTTTTTCTGGTTTTTAATTTAAATTTAATTTGTTTTAAATTAATATAAATTTTAAAATTGTCCTCTGCTTCTTGTTTTTTCCCATGATGGTTTGAAATCTTTGTGCCTCACTCATCTCTCTACAGCTGAATATAGGAATTCAGATCAATATTTTCCTGTGTTTCTCTGCTTCTGCTTCTATAAATTACTGGGTAAAGGTTCTAGGGTGACATGTAAAGTACCTAACATTCTCAAGTCTTGTCTGGAAAGAAACACATATTAAATGCCAAACAAATGCAGTCTGACCCTGAACACACACAGAGCAGACATAAGTTTAGAACGCAGACTTCCAGCTCAGAAATGTAGAACTTTCTAACATGCATTGGCTTGTTATGTATGCTTGTTTCAAACAGAATCCTTTATATACTTTTGCACAGTCTAACATTTCCAGACATTAATGAACCAGAGACAGAAATCCACACAGAAGGACCTGGCGGAACTCTGGGAAAACAGTCAAATCAGGTAGGAACAAATATATTTGTTGGGCAGGTGTAGAGCTTTTTGAATGGATATACAAATACACCTGACCTAAGCTCATGGAAACTTGTACAGATACTGTGCAAACCACATGAAATCACATTTGTTCAAATGTACATTAACTCTGGCACATATTTGAGCTAGTTATATTTATTTAGCTTATCAAACTTTTACTTTTAGGAATTGAAATTGATTGCTTCAGATTGTTCTGGCTTTCAAACTCTCTGTTGATGAATCACTTGTTATTGTTGTGAGTTTTCTTTATACATGACGTGTGGTTTCTTTTTTGTCATTATTACTTGCAGTACACTTTGCTTGTTTCTATGCAAGGAGTTTTAATTGGGATAGGCTATGGTGACTCTGTTTTTCTTTTCATTTTTATTCTTTCATACAATATATTCCAAACCAATATTTCCATTCTGTTCCTCTTACTGTTCTCCTCCTTTCTTCATTTCTCATCCAGATACACATAGATTTTTCATGTGTTTATGTATTTTAAAGTCTCAAAATTGTATGGTACTTTATATAAAAATATTTAATGTGTCATTATTGGGCACATGTAGAAAACACAAAATGTTCTTCTTTTCATTCATGAATATTCTATTCTGTGATCTTTTTGTTTACTTTCAAGTTTATTACATTTGATTATCCAGATACACAGCGTCTCTGGTTTTCTCCATAAAAAAGCAGGACTCCCAGTGCTACCAAAGATTAAGTCTAGGAATATGCTCTCATAGTAAGGTGGTACTAGGAAACACAGCAGAAGAATCTAATTCACACAATAGGGCTTATAATCAGAGACAACACCACTCCCATTCTTACTGTAACAAAAACCCCAAGATAAACCTTATACAGCTTGTTAATACAGGGCTGGTTCAGACTCATTCTGGCTGTCTAATTAACACTTAAGTCTCTGTGATGTGCTATGAGCACAACTGTATGGATGGTGTGCTCTGTTCTCCTTGTTTCCCTTACCCATCTGGCTACTTCAATTCTTCTGCTATACCTTGGGACACATTTTGTAGTGTGATATTCACTGTGTCTGCTTCTGTGGCACTGACTACACCCATTGAGGGGAGCAGCCAGGGGCGGAAGTGACCTGTGGAGCTTAGTCTTGGAAGGAGGCGGAGAAAAGCCTTTTCTGGTGGGACACGGAGAGAGGAGCATCCAGTTTTAACTGCTGTGTTCATCTGTCTGTGCTGTGAGTTGTTTCTCCCTAAATAAACATCTATTTGACCTATTTGTTTATCCTGACCCTTATTGAACTGCAGTATCTGGTGGCGCACGCCTTTAATCCTAGCTCTCGGGAGGCAGAGGCAGGCGGATCTCTGTGAGTTCCAGGCCAGCCTGGTCTACAGAGTGAGCTCCAGGACAGCCAAGGCTGTTACACAGAGAAACCCTGTCTTGATAAACTTAAAATAAAGTGTGTATATAATAGCACTATAGATACATTTTCAGGGTTTCAATGGGCTACTGCTCTGAGGTCTGAAAAGGCTGATTCTGTTATCACAAACCATTTAGAGGTAATGGCCATTATGGGCATACCTGCACAAATAAAAACTGACAACGCTCCAGCATATATTTCCAGCAAATTGAAACAGTTTTTTGAGTATTATAACATAAAACACATAACCACACAATCCTACAGGACAAGCAGTAGTTGAGAGATCTAATCGTACTTTAAAGGAAATGCTCCATAAACAGGCAGGAGGAACCAAGACACCCAAACACAGATTACATAATGCTTTATTACCATTAAACTTTCTTAATGCTGGTGAATAAGGAAAAACAACTGCAGAAAGACACTGGACAATAGAAAAAACTTCTGAACTACATCAGTCGGTGTACTTCAAGGATGTATTGACCTCAGAATGGAAACCAGGATATGTGTTACGTTGGGGTAGGGGTTTTGCATTTGTATCTACAGGAGAAGAAAAGCTATGGATACCATCCAAGTTAATCAAGAACCGGGTTGAACAAGAGTAACATCTTAATGAAGAGAAATTACAAGTCATCCAATAAATAAGGTCCCATGAGATGTGTGGAGACTTCTCAAAGGTAGGGGAAGTGTTCTGTTCTTGTCCTTACAGGAAAACAGAGGACACCTATCTTCAAACAACCAAAGGACAATAAACATGTAGGTACCTTCAGAAGAGAAGACAGCTCTCCAGAAAGAATCACTTAATGAAGAGGAATCTGATTTATGGTAAAAATATTTAAGTCTAGTAAACTGTTTCTATACTGAAATCTAGTTTTCTTTACTATCTAATATTTCTGTAGTCCTGATTCCTGTAAACCAATGCTGGCTTTGGAGTTGGATTTGGCTTTCCTTCTCTAAATTCAAGCATGTTGTTAAGATTAAATTCACAGTTTCTGCCTTATATCAAGAAGCCAATTGGTGTAAGGCAGAAGAAAACAAAATCTAAGGACTCATTCACTTATTCGCAATTTTCTGTCTGAAATCCTAATTTTCTTATTTACATTTTAATGCTTATTGTTGCCTTTCCCTAATGCATACTGTAAAAATTAAAAATTATACCTTGATATTGATATTTAAGTTTTCCACAAGGACTATAACAGTTCTCAACAGCAATCTTTGAACACTCTGGAAAGGAGATGGGGCCCCAATTGGACATTTCCACTTGACTCATCCTGATGCATCTGGACTACAAACTGCCCCCTAAACCGGTTTGAGGCTGCTTTTCTTGAGACAACTCATGACTAGCTAGCTGTATTGGTGCACCTTCTTATTACAACCTGGCCAGAGTTTCAAGTAGAATTCCTGTCAAGCATTTTCTGCCACACATTGACTACCTACATATGTTACAGCCAGTTCTGTTTAGAAATTTGGTTGCTTAAAATTTTTTCCAACAGGATCCCATGGACAAATCATCGAACCATTTCAGCAGGAAGTAATCTTAAGATAACAACGCCCCCTTTCCCCACTCTTGGAATTTAGGAATAATATTCATCTTCATAGGGTTGGTTTTAGTTACTTGGGGTTGGGTTTGGAAGGTGATACTTAGACTTGGTTATCTCTTTTAGACAGTAATAGGGTATGGTTGGGAAAGGTATGATTCAGAATGGATATAGGTAGATTAGCCTATTTTCTTGTGAATTATTCAGTAAGAATGAGACATTAGTATTACAGCTTACATTGTTATATATTATTATTTGTGGTAACCTATGTACAATTTAGTTTATTCCCTTCCTGGAAGAGTTGTATCTTATATTTGTTGTATTGTGTGAAATCTTTCCATTTATGATGTTTTATGTACATTATACTTGCCATATTCTATGTATGTATACTATTGCTTGTGTTCAAGACGTTTTGTATTTGATACAATTTGGGATATTTGTCTTGCTGCCCTTTAGAGCTCTACCTCTTGTTTAGACATTTTTATTCTACCTCTACTTTAGGAATTTACATGTGTGATATATATATATATATATATATATGTGTGTGTGTGTGTGTGTGTGTGTGTGTGTGTGTGTGTGTGTACATAGTTACATTGTTTAGGTATTTATCCTTGCTTTACTCAAGGAAGTTTTATTCAGGTTTGTTAGCCAAGTTCCTGAGTATTACAGATTATCCTCACCCATGTTTCCTTTGCCTATGAGATTAGTGAGACATAGATGCTTAATCTTCAGTCACTTCATAGACCTGCAGAACATGGCATTTAAATGTTTTATATATTAGTACTCTGTTGACATGAGACACTGTTTCTCCTGACAGCACCGTGCACTTTCCCGAAAGTATGTTGGACCCTGTTGTTGCTCCTTCTGGAGTTCATCCTCGCTTCGGCTAATGTCCTCTTGGGCAAGGAACTGCATCAGCCTTGACCACTGATTTGGACATGCGGTCCTATATGCTTGCAGGAGACAAACTTAGAAGACTGCTGAACCTTGCCAAGTCAGGGTAAGACAGCCTTTCTACCTCACTGCTTTTGTTGTGGTCTGTCAAATACTCCTGGCCTTAGTCAAATCTGGCTGTATCAACATTGCTGTGAGACCTTGGGTGACTGTCCAGGTAGCTTGCTGTTTCTGTCCTCTCTGCCCCTTTTGGAAGTTACCCATCCACACTTCCCGTCTACCCTAGTATCGTAATTTTCCTTCTCAGGTCTTGGTGATGTTGTAGATTAAACTATCTTAGTATTATTCTCTCTTCCTAGTTAGATATTAAGTACTAGACTTAAGCTTTTCAGCTTAGGACAACTCTATTGTAAACTCCCTTATGCCTTCACCCTAGGACTAGGTATGTTTGTGGTTTTGGTCTCGATTTTTCTTTTCTTAGAGCACACTTGTTATTCACTGTTTTGTATATAGTTTTGTATCAAGCTTAAATCTTTTCTTTAGACTAAAAGGAAAATTGTAGTGGGATATTCACTGTGTCTGCTTGTGTGGCACTGACCACACCCATTGAGGGGTGGAGCCAGGGGCGGAAGTGACCTATGGAGCTTAGTCTCGGAAGGAGGCGGAGAAAAGCCTTTTCAGGCGGGACATGGAGAGAGGAACATCCAGTTTTAACTGCTGTGTTCATCTGTCTGTGTTGTGAGTTGTTTCTCCCTTAATAAACATCTATTCGACCTATTTGTTTATCCTGACCCTTATTGAACCGCAATAACATTTCACTGCTTGCTCTTTGGCCTTAAGTGATTATGTCTTCCTCCATCAGGTGTGGTGGTAAAAATCCTCTAATGACACTTCAGACATTCATTTTTGCTACGAGTATAACACAGTAATATTAGTTATAATTACATTTACTCTCTGTGTGCATGTGTTGGTTGGGGTGCTAATCTAGGTTCTATATCCTGTCCATCTTTGAACAAATGTTAGTAATGGGCACAATTCTGTGGTGTGGCACTTACATTAGACAAGCCACTCTTTGGGCAATACAACATACTCTGAATAAACAATCTCTAATGAACATTGCTGACAATGCAGGTAGTAAATCCAAGATTATGGAGCTGGCTTCCTAGATCAGCTCTACACCTCTGGTCCTCACCTAGTGAAAATCAATGGTTCACAAATTATATTATCCAATACTAGGTGTCCTTACTAATATCAACCTCATAGGTTCCTGGAAATTTTTACTGCACTGCACTGCACTGCACTGTAATTACACATTGCCCCTTATATGCCCACCTATTATAATCTTCTGTCTATTATAATCTTTTGTCTATTATAATCTTTTGTCTTTTTCCTATTTCCCTCCCTCTCTCAAATCATTCCATCTGTTCCCTTTCAATAATAAAATATGTTTTTTGATCATTAGTCCGTGTTTAACAAATGATAGAATATTTTAATTAATAAAAATTTATGGAATATCAATACAAGTAATTACATGGAGCAAAATTTTTTGGGAATACACAAGCATCTTAATCTCAAGCAATATAAAGAGCCACGCATGTTATAAATCAAAATGTCTGCTGTATGCATCAATTTCAACTGTTAATATGCCAAGTGTTAGACTGTGCAAAAATGTATAAAGTATTCTGTTTGAGACAAGCATGAATAACAAGCCAATGCTTGTTAAAACATTCTACATTTCTGAGCTGGAAGTCTGTGTTCTAAACTTATGTCTGCTCTGTGTGTGTTCAGGAACAGACTATATTTGTTTGGCATTTAATATGTGTTTCTTTCAAGACAAGACAATTTGCAATATAAATTGTACTGATTTGATAATGAATAAGGAATGTAAATTTTCTAGTCTCTGTCTTGTACTTTTTACAAACTCATTTTCATGGCAGAAAAACATAACCTCTGAAAACCATGCAAACCCAAAAAAAGAGAAGTAAAAATAGAGGAATGTGAAATATTACATGTGAATATCAAAGGGAAATATGAATCCATACCATGCCATTAAAAAATGAATTACAATAAACAATAAATGATGGTTCACAACTGATTGCAACATTCCATCCCATGGTTGCATACTGCGTTTTTGCACAAATGAGCTAAAGGAGAACTAGAAGGCAAGGAATAATTACATTTAGATGAATTTTGCAAACAATCAAAAAGATTTAACAAGGAAAATTTCAGTTGATTTTGTGGAAGTCTTTTCATCAACAACCACATTGTTTAAATTGTGATCAGTTATATCATATGTAGATTTAACGAGACCGAAGATTTGACAGTGGGTACAAATTGAGCATACTTACTGTTGAATATAAAGTTGAGAGAAAATCTATTTATTTGACTCACTGCAAATTTGTGAGATTTTAGGATGGTACATGGAAACAAAAGTGAATGCTTCATTGGAGAAATTGCTAATGAACCAGTTACTTGCTTGACTCAGTTACAGGCTAATTAATATATTACTTATGCAGTGAAAAGTACCCTTCAGAATTCATTGATTACTTCAAATATATGTCTCAGTTCTGTTTTAATTAACCATCACATGGAAAGAAATGTGAGAATGTGGTCACTCCAAAATCTTGAAGCTTTATTCAGACTCAACATAAATGTCTGAGAACACTACAAAGCAACATATTGAAGTCAGTGATCCAGGCTATACGGATATCTACCGTCTCTTGGTAAAATATCATTCCAATGCAAGAAATGAAAAACAAAGTTTTGTCTTTCTTTAATTGATCATGGTTTGTGCACATCTGCTGTGGGACACAGGAAACAAATCTAGACCTTTTTACCTGTTTCCTGTCTTTAAGTTTGTTGAAAATAGAGATACAGGTGATTTTGTCTTTACACACAGAATAGATTCAGAAAGGAGAAACTTTAGTATGAACTTCTTTACAGGATCCAAAAAGGGGAAAAATGCAGATGTGTTCTTCCCAGGTAATGTATTCATAAGGATAGGACACTGTCAGTCCACACAAAATTGCTTTATTTGAAGAGCTATAAACATTCAGTGTAATTGCTCCCAGTAAGAATGCTATTTTCTCTTTTTTGTCATATTTTCACTATGAATTTTTTATTATTGTTCACATTTTTGTCTTATATCCTGGTTTTATTATTTCTTGCCTCTTATTTTCTGGTGTGACTCATCTCAATCACTGAAACCCTGAAATATTTAAGATATTCTGATATTAGAGAAGAATGATGACACTCAATTCCAATGAGGAAATCTTCATATGTTATTTATCACAGGGAAATGTATTTCATGAAGATTTTAGATGTTAGAAAATTTGATAACTATGACAAAGTCCTGTCATCCTTGTCTTTATGTGTATCATTTAAAAATTGTAGATTTATTACTGATATCACAGTAAATTCCTTCATTAAATATTCTTTTTTCTCCACAAACAATGGACTGAAACATTCATAAAAAGGGGAAAATTAATTTTATTTCAGAATCTGTTGACTTTTAAGGATGTGGCCATAAATTTCTCCAAGGAGAAATGGGAATTACTGCATACTTCAGAAAGAGATTTGTACAGAGATACAATGTTGGAGAATTACAGCAACCTGGTTTCTGTAGGTGAGAATGAATTCGTTCATAATCCCATCTTAAACTTTGGAAGGTCCAACAAAGTGTATTTGTATTTTGAATTGTTTTCCAGCAATGAATCTGCTTCCAATTATTTCTAGATCTTGGTGATTGTAATATTTACTGCAGAGTCTCTTATATCTTAACTCATTATAATTGGTATTTTCAATTCAGTCTAACACTATCTTCAAACACATTTTGTAATCACTCAATAGAAAGAAAGAAGGGATGCAGTTGCTTCCAACAGTTTTATTTGTATAATGAGTTATTGGAAGAGAATTTGTATGTATACAAAATTAAAAGTATGGATTTCTTATAAGACTACAATACCTGTCAACTATGCACTAGTAAGTGTTCACTAGTGAGTTTTTACTTATGGTCATTCAAATCCACAGACTACAACCATATGTTAGTAGCCATCTATTTCCTATGATGTAAAGAAACTTCCATTACGACTTTTTTCATTCACAGGAATTTCTGTATCAAAACCAGAGATAATCATCAGTCCTGTAGAAATAAAGATCCATGGATAGTGAACATAAAGGAAGCAGAAAGCACACTACACAGTAAGTTGGAATGAAACAACGGAGAATGTGTGTAGTAAAAAGCAAATAATTTAAAGTAATGCCAGTGAGATGATATTACCTCATCCCTAGACATGAGGGCAGAAAATTGCTGTTATAACTGTATACTAGCCTTGAATAAGATTACGTGTGTCTGTACTGGTGATTGGTTCATGAAATGGAGTCCTGTGCTGTGTTGTTCAATGGTAATTTCCACATTTGCTTCTAAGAAGTTCATTGTTACTGGATGAATGCTGAGGTCATTGAGTCAATTGAATTTCAAATTTGTGTGTGAATATACATGGCAATCTACTTGAAATCTTTTACATGTTAATATCCAGTTATCCCAGCACTATTTGTTTAAGATTCTTTCTATTTTCCTCTGTATACTTCTAGCTTTTTTGTATATTGTCAGGTATTCATTGATGTGTGGATTCAATTCTATTGGGTTAGTTCTATAGAATTTCCATAATAACTTTCTAGGGTGAAGAGTCAGTATGCACAAATCTTTAGATTAATAAATAAAATATAAGTTTAATGCCACATTCATTAATCAGGATAATAATATTTGTTTTATTAATCTAGTGCCTCCACATGTTCAATGTGATCTCAGTTCCTTCCTTATCTACAATAACATTGTCAAGTGTGGGTACCAATAATGGAGTTGGCTGTAACACAACTAAGTACGGGTTAGCTATTGCCAACACATATATGCCACATTTGCAAATGACTTTCAGTCTAGTCACAAAATAACATGTGTTTCATAAGTAGGAAACATTGATGACTACATTTTCCTCGCATAGAATAGATGGTAGCTTTTATTACTATGAATATATCTCAGCTGGGTAAACATAGAGGATTTTACAGAAGATTGATGTCTGCCCATTCATTGTCTAAATGTATTGATCTCATTGGCTTTCTGATGGCAACTTATTGCCATGACAATATTGTGTATGTTTGAGACATAACAACAGAAAACAAGTCACACATTACTGATACCATAGATTTTATTGCATGCATAATACCAATATGGAGATCTGAATATATGGTCATTAAAGATACAATGAACTAAAGTTCTTTAGTTATTTGTCTCTGTTATGCAAATATAAGACTAATATATATAAACTAATATTTTCAAGTTCATGAAAGAATACACACAGGAGAGAAACCTTACAATTGTGAAGTATGTGGCAAGCCTTTGCCAAGGGCTCAAGTCTTCAAGTTAATCAAAGAATTCACACTGGAGAGAAACCTTACATTTGTGAAGTGTGAGGTAAGTCCTTTTCAATTGGCTCAAATTTTCAAGTTCATCAAAGAATACACACAGGAGAAAAACCTTACAATTGTGAAGTATGTGGCAAGTCTTTTGCCAAGGGCTCAAGTCTTCAAGTTCATCGAAGAATACACACTGGAGAGAAACCTTACGTTTGTGAAATGTGTGGCAAGTCCTTTACATGGGGCTCAAGTCTTCAAGGTCATGAAAGAATGCACACTGGCAAGAAACTATACAGTTGTGAAGAATGAGGTAATTCCTATCCAAAGAGCTCCAATTGTCAAATACATCAAAGAATACATACTGGTGAGAAATCTTACAATTGTCAAGTATATGGCAATTCTTTTGCAAAGGGCTCAAGCCTTCAAGTTCATCAAAGAATACACACTTGGAGAGAAACCTTTCAATTGTGAAGTATGTGGAAAGTCTTTTGCAAAGGGCTCAAGCCTTTAAGTTCATCAAAGAATACACACTGGAGAGAACCTTTCAATTGTGAAGTATGTGGCAAGTCTTTTGCAAAGGGCTCAAGCTTTCAAGTTCATCGAAGAATAAACACTGGAGAGAAACTTTACAATTGTGAAGTATGCGGTAAGTCCTTTACAAAGAGCTCAAATCTTCAAGTTCATCAAAGAATACACGATGGAGAGAAACCTTACTATTGTGATGTATGTAGCAAGTCTTATTCCATGGGTTCAAGACTTCAAGTTCATCAAAGAATACACACTGGATGAAACCTTACAAATATAATATAAGTGGCAAATTCTTTGGAGATTTCTCAACTTTTAAAATTCATCAAATATTACAATCTAGAGATTAAACTTACATTTGGGAAACGTGGCAAGTCCTTTACATGGGGCTCAAGTCTTCAAGTTCATGAAAGAATACACACTGGGGAGAAACCTTACAATTGTGAAGTATGTTGCAATCCTTTATCAAGGGGCCCAAGTCTTCACGTTTATCAAAGTATATACACCTGAGAGAAACCTTAAAATTGTAATGTATGTGGCAAATCCTTTAGCGATTTCTCAACATTTAAAATTCATCAAATGATACACTCAGGATAGGAACCTTACATTTTTGAAGTGTGTGGGAAGTCCTTTATACATGGCTCAAGTCTTCAAGTTCATCAAAGAATACATACTGGAGAGAAACCTTACAATTAGACGTTTGTGGCAAGTTCTTTACACAAATCCCTAGTCTTCACGTTCATCCAAGTATACACACTGGAGAGAAACCTTACAATTGTAATGTATGTGGCAAGTATTTTACCAATATCTCAAAACTTAAAGATCATCAGAGAGTACAACATGGTGAGAAACCATACAATTTTAAAGTATGTGGCATGTCCTTTTGAAAAGGCTCAAATCTTTTGTTTATCAAATAAAGCACAATTGATAGAAATATAATTATTGTGAAATATTTGGTAAGGTGTTTTCAACAGGCTCAAGTCTTCAAGTTCATCAAAATGTACACACTGGAGAAAATACATACAATTATGAGGTATGTGGAAACTAATTCACAAATAGCACACACCTTCATGTTCATCCAAGAATACATTGGAAAGATATTTTACACTTGTGTAAAATGCTACACTTGTGTAGCATTTTAGAAAATGCTCAGAATTCAAGTTCATTAAGCAATAAACACTGGAGACAAATCTTATATCGTGATGTGGGTAAAAAGTCTGGTACTACAGACTAAACTTAAAATTAATAAAATGTTACACACTGGAGTGAAACCTTTCAGTGTAATATACGTGGCAAAAACCTTTACTGTATATTCAATATTTAAAGTTCAACAAATGACACACACTGGAGTCAAACCCTAATATTTTAATGGATGTGACTAGTTCTCATTTACCAGCAAGGATTAAAGTTCATCAAAAGATACACATGGGAGAAAAACTTGTAAATTTTGTGGCATGTCCTTAAGTGGTTTCTCAACAATAAAAGTTCATCAAAGAATACATACTGAGGAAAAAAGTTAAAGATGTTCTGATTTGGTAACTATTCTGTCCATATGTTACATTTTCAAAGACACTACAGATGCACAGAGAGTAGAACCTTAAAAAAGTAATGACTATGTAATATGTAATGTCATTTTCTGATGGAAGATCCCAACAATAACTCACTGAAACCAGAAACGTTACAATTGCTACGCATGTGGGTACAACTCATCTAAGTTCTTAAATCTTAACAATTATGACAGAAGACATAGAGGAGATAATGCTTTCAAGGTTAATAATATGTCAAGTGGCATGCAGTACACAAGCCTTCAAAGCTAACAAATTATCAGTAGACAGACACCAAAAATGTACATAATATATAAACTTTCAATACACGGAACACAAAACTTAGAGCATGTCAGAAAACTCAAGAAACAAAATCCATGCCTAGGTTATTAATGTTCCAGTATTCATAAAATGACAAGTTTTCTTTCCTATTTTTGTAATGTGAGAAATGAAGCAGAGTTTTATTAAATGTGCCAACATCATTGAAATTCAAATGACTGAAATCAGGAAGCAATATCCTTTATATAATTTTAGAAACATTTTACGAATACATTAAATTTATGTCCCCCAATATGTTTCTTGGCAAGCTATATATATATATATATATATATATATATATATATATATATATATATCAATGTGTATATATATATATATATATATATATCAATGTATCAGGTAAAACTACATAGAAGTCATGAATTAAATGATATCTGGTTAATATCACAATAGATGATAGCAATAGTACTTTGAAATGTGAAAAGTTATGAGAGTCAGGGGGCTTATAGACAAATTAAGTCAAACTCTAGGGATAATTATCTTTATATTTTATGTTACAGGGAAGTGAGCACAGAATGATGAACCATATATTTAAATATAATTGGATCTTTAATATTTATGATTTGATTGAATATAATAGAGTGTTTTGCACCTCAAATTAACCCCCAATTTTCTCAATTATAAGTAAGTACAATAAAATCATGTTCAATTTTCGCTGCCTTAGAATGTTGGAGGGTAATTTTATACTGGTATTATGGAAGACATGTGAGGTATTACTTAAATTAAATGTATTAATAATATGTTTTGAAAATAGAAAATAATTCGCTTTAGGATTGGTCTAACATATTCAGAGTGTGTGTGTGGGGGGGTTGTGTACATTTGAATAGTGAATATTAAAAAGTAAACTTGTACTCATGTTTACATGAGTAGATCACAAAGTTTTCTTGCAGCCACATGAGATTACTTTTCTTGACAATTCAATGCTGGCTTCTTCCCCTATGCTTGTCTCTCTAGTCTCCCCCTATGAACATTATTCCATCCCTTTGACATTGGAGTGGCAGATGCTTGGAAGATTATTCAGAAGCAGAAGTTTCAGAATTCAGAGCTGGTGTTAAACTCTCCCATTAAGAAAGTCCTCTGTATAGCAAAGGCATTTCTTTTGAATAGCTCTCTCCTTGTCTATGATAGGTATTCAAGTGAAATGGATATAATAATTGGAGCTGTCATGGGAGATGAGGGTGCAGAGAACTGGGACTCTGATTCACTTCTCACGAAAAAAAAATAGGTAATTGCCAGAGCAGAGCTAAAAAGAAAAAACATAAATAATAAACTGAGTCAGAGAAAGTAAGCTTGTATTCTGGGTGAGCCTCTGGTACCTCTGGTCTACAAATAGAATAAAATAAAATCTGCATGTTTATTATAAAAGACACATCAAAATATTCATTAAAGAGAGAAATGGTTTTGCATTTGTGGCAGTACATAGCAACTCAGGAAGGAGTCAATCTGCACATACAAATAGGTCACTCTGCTGTGCCTTTGTCCTG
The DNA here is from genome assembly GCA_030556225.1 of Cricetiscus sungorus. Lineage (NCBI taxonomy): Eukaryota > Metazoa > Chordata > Mammalia > Rodentia > Cricetidae > Cricetiscus > Cricetiscus sungorus. The sequence continues at coordinate 258,771 of JANBXA010000628.1, forward strand.
GGGAATCAAAGCAAGGGCCTCTGTCATGCTAAGTAAACATTTTACAGCTGACACATGTTCTCTACACAGAATTACACACACTGTAGCACCAAGCATACCTGTCACAAAAGGGTTGATGAAATGTAAAAGGAAAGATTCAGCTGCAGCAATTGATATCCTATAGATCCTGTTAGCATCCACCAAAAAATCCTGAGTACTTGCCTTGCTCCCGGAAATAAGCATCTAAAAAATTCAGAGTAATGAAAGGCTTCACACAAGGCAGCAATTACGAAATTTGGAGAGGAAAGTACATCTATGTGCACATCCTCCCAAATGTCTGTCTCCCAAACCTCACACTAGAGATTTGAAAGTGATAGACCGGGACAGTTCCAGACATTTACCTAGTTTTTCTATTCCCATCATTTCTTCAGTTTGTATTATCTTTATTTTCTCTATATGAGTTTTAAAGTCTTGAACTGTGTCCTTTACCTGTTTAATTATTTTTTTTCTTGGCATTCTGTACGTTCTTAAAGAGAATTGTTAATTTCTTCCATTTTTTCTTTGTTATTTCTTCTATTTCTTAAGGGCTTTCTTCACATCACCATTGAGGGCCTCTATCATTTTTATGAAGATATTTTTAAGTCGTTCATTTCTGCTTCATTTGCTTTGGGGTAATCAGGTATAGGTGGTGTAGAGTCCCTAGATTCATGTGTTGTCATGCTTGTTTTTACTTTGTTAGGTGTTTTCTTGTATTGCCATTATCCAATCCCTTCTTCCCATAGCCTCATGTGGGGTCTCTCTTTCTCATCTCTCTCTCTCTCTCTCTCTCTCTCTCTCTCTCTCTCTCTCTCTCTCTCTCTCTCTCTCTCTCTCCCACCATCTAATACTTCACAGCTGGACTTAGGTGGGTCAGAAATTTGATGCATGCCTGTAAGTCTTGGTGGTCCAAGCTCGCTAAGAGGTCTCTCAACATCTCTCATCATGTAGAAGCCCTGAAATGGGGAGCAAAGATCAGGCTCCAGCAGAGTCCTTTGGAGGAGGTCAAAGTTTCACCAAGTAGGGACTCAGGATGTTCTGTGGGAATAGGTCAATCTCTGGCCAGCCAGTAACTCCAACAGAGGAACTGGGGTGGTGTTCAGAGGTCATGCAAAGTCTCAGCGTTGTCCCTTGTGGTTAAGAAAGTCTAGGGAGCTCAGAGAGGTCCTGGGTGTTCCACAAATATGGCAGGATTGTTGGGTCCCTCCTCTGTTCCAGTGTTCAACCAAAGTGGTGGGCCAGTGGAAAAGGAATGGTGCAGAGTGGGGGAAGGGAAGCTCATCTTGTGGGGGATTAGGTGTGTATCAGAGCACAATGAGCATTCCCATTGGGGCAGGACAGGTCAGGGAGGACAGATTCAGGGCCATTCAAGTGAGTTCCCAGGGAAGGGTGTGTGGGGGTTTCAAAACCAAACTTTTCACAGAGTCTTCTCTAGCAGAACCACATGGCTCTGCTATGTGGGTTAATGATCCTGCAGGTAGTAACTGCCTGGATGGAGTTCTTACACTGGATTCTCATCTCCATCTCAAGGGCTCCAGGTTACAGGGAAAAAAATTAGCTAGACAAATCGTCCACCTCCAGATTGTACATTAAGCTGGAGTCCCTGACTTGAGGTGAACCATTCCTTCCTCATATTCCCTATTCTTCCTGGAATACTGCAGGGCAGTGACAGTCACCAATGACACACAGCTTCAAGTGCATCTCGCTGCTTGCATAACTCAAGTCTCTGCAAGGAGACAAGCACAGCAGCACTGGAGGTTGGACTCAGCTACTCAACAAGGCAAGAACCCAGGGATGTGGGTGAAGCCATGTGCTAGAGGATATATATATATATATATATATATATATAGTATGTATGTATAGGCCCAGTCTACTGAATTTTTCAAAAGGGCCTTGATACTCTCTCCAGGAGTGGTGGTCTAGTTGGGACTTGCAAGAGCAAGAACTAACTCCTGGCAAGGCATCCTTCCTTATCTGGATGGAAAATGGGTAAAATTGCCTCTGGCAATTCCAGCATTGAAAGCCCATCTGGAAAGTGATGAAGGAGGAGGCCATTCTGGGTGCTTTTGCCAAGATCCTTTACCCAAACTTCAGAACCAGGGAGGAATTGACCTTGTGTGGTTTCTGAACAGCGGAAGTCGCACAGGGCTGGTGAGGCAAGGGCCTGATGAACTCAGTGGCCTTAAGCATCCTAGAGTTCTTGCAGCCTACTGAAGAGTCTGGTGCCAGGATGCAAGGTAGGAGAAGCACCCAGTATGGACACAAAAGTCTTCATAGTTGACTCTATTTTTTTCCTTTTCTTTCCTTTTCTTTCCTTTTTTTTCCTTACATACATTTTGTTGTAAGTTTGTTGTTTCAGATATTTAGTGCAGATCTGATCTTCTGATTTTTTTCTACTTCAAAAGATACAACATATACAGACAAAAAAAAATCTCAAGTTCCCCTTCATCTCATTTCCACAACACACACACACAATCACCAACATCCAAAGAAATACACACACATACAGGTGATGACCTTCGTGCAAAATCGAAACTTCTCTTATTGTTTTGACCTCTGGAACACTCAAATCTCACATTCTATGTGGTTTGTTTATTTGTTTGTTTGCTTTTGGTTTTCAAGGCAGTATTTCTCTGTGTTCTTGTAGAGAGCTGCGAAGTGTCACTCCTTAAAGATGGCGCTGGCTTCTGCCTTCCACCTCCCCAAGGGTGAACAATCTCTGGCGTAAACAAGCCCTTATTTGGTTAAGTCTGTACAGCCTGTCTGCTTCTGCATTAGAGTAGCCGATCTGCAGGGTCCATGTAGCTCACTGGGATTGGTTAGCACAAGGGTACTTAAGCCTGTGCAGGGGTCACCCGGGTCTCTCACAGGTCAGAGGAAACATGTTTCAAGGATCCGGAAATAAACTGCATGAAGAAGATCTTCCTGGAATTGCGTCTTCCTTGCTGGTGAGGTCAGGCATGCGGCACATCTTTCCTCTCTGTACTGCATGTAACTTTGTAGATTACACCTGGCCAGGAACACACTCTGTGCCTAGAGCTCTGTGGCCTAGGATTCTGGACTTTTAGATTAAAAGTGCGGTTCACTATCATGGAGCTCATGGTCATTCAATCTATCTTCACCAGTCTTTCCCTGCCATCTTCTCCCCACCTGAGTGAGCTGATCTCCATGTGCTCTTCGCCTGCCTTCCTTCAGAAAGTCATATCCATGAAGGACAGGGCATTGACACAGAGGAACCCTCCCAGGAAACATCAAAAGCAAACAAAAATGATTCACCAAGAAAGTGGAGATGTCAATGTCTAGACAAGGTAAAAAGAAGAAGTTCATAGAGCATGCCCTCAGAAATTGACCTGTTTAGGCATTTTGGTTTAGGTTGGCCTTTGGTTGTGGGTGATGTGAATGCATCCTCAGGGTGGTCTATGTAACACAGAACTTGGACTGTACCATCAAGTGCAAGGTATACGGGGAAAGAGACGTGGAGCTAACCCAAGGAGTTTCAAGGGAAGAATGTGTGGGGCATTAGTTGAACTGGTCCCACTCTCGCCTGTGTCAGACCGCTGGTGATGTGGCTCAAAGATGAGGTTACAATGACCTCAAGGTGGCCATGTATGGATCCTGAGATTAGATTTCATTTTCACAATTTAAGATAATATAGTTTTTGTTCAGTCACAAGATAAAATAGGTAACTTCCTTGTCAGAACAGTTTTGAATAACCACAGATTTCTGCCATGCAGAGTAGTAATGCCTGGTTGATGCACAAGTCGCTTTGTAAAAATATTTAATTTGAAGATGTACATCAACCTTGTCTTTATGTTTGACACAATTTTTCTTTCATGATTTATTGTTAATCTTAGTGATTTCAATCATGTATGATTTTCTGTTGTTTGGATAGTCCAGGTGACAATATAATGCCACTATGGAAACACCCTGGAATTTTATCATGGAAAAAACCATGATTTATTAAAGTTAGTCTTGTCAATTTGTTCACATATCTTGGCAATGACATGTATCCTTTATTCATTTATAATGTTTATACTTCAGAACCGAGATAGGATCTATTTTAATCTACATCTTAATGACTTATTGCATAATTGAATTTGGATTGAATAACAACTTCACAAAGAATGCAAGGTTCACTATATTGCCAAAAATATTTTGAATTTTCTGAAAATATTAGGAGATAGAAAATTTAAAATGAATTTGGAAATTAATTCTATTTGCCATCTTTTCTCTTGAATATAGTGGTGTGTTACAATGCTATATACTTTAGCTATGATTCCCACAAAGGGTTGTATGTCTCTCCTAATACACAGGCTTCCAAGTTTCACAATCCAAACTGATGGAAGATGTCATTCTACAAAAATGTTTATCTTATTGGTTAATGAATAAAGTATTGTTGGTCCATATGAAAGCAATATAGGCAGGACTAGGAGATTAGGAGGAGAGAGGATGAAGTAGGGAGGAGATTCAAGATATAGGACCAAGAGAGAAGAATGCTGGGTGCTGTCTCTTGTAAGTTAAGACCACATGGAAATATTTAGATTAATAGAAATGGGTTAATATTTAAGTCAAATCTATCCAATAAGAAATACTAGAGACATTTCAATAGCTTTAGACATAATACAGCATCTCTGTGTGTAATTTGGGGCCTATGCAGCTGTGTGACAAGGCCAGAGGGAAAACCTACTAGTAACAAAATGCTACCTTCAACGTGAATAATAAGAACTTTCTCTTACAACTTAACAAAAGCTTCAGAAAAGGATTTAGAAATAAAGGAACACAGACAAAAAAAATGCTTCTTGGTACTAGTATTTTTCTCATTGTGGTCTGTATTGCTAGAGACAATCAGAGACTTGCATGGCTCCTTTAAGGCAGGTTTCCTGACTCAACATAATGGCAAAAAAAACCTCAAGGCAATTAAAATGCTCTGCTAACAAGTTAATTGTGTGCATTGAGCTTGAAATGCCACTGACAATATCTCCTAACTGGTAACATGATGCTATAGGGCAGCATAAACCAAGACATTAGGCACAGGACTCAGTTCTGGCCAAAAAAGTACTAACCTCCATCTTTGACAGACCATGGCTATTACAGAAATGGCTTTCATTTGACATATATAGTTAATCAGAAAAAGACTCATGGCCTGTAAAGATAAAGTTTTACACTAAATGCAGATTCAGATAAAGAAAAACCTCTAAATGTTTACAGTGTGTTTTAAAATATATGTAGGCATGTGGGATAAAAATAAATAGGATACAATGATTTAAACATTTATAATAAGAAGAAACAGTGTAGCTGGGTATGGTGGCACATGCCTTTAATTCCAGCCCTCAGGAAAAAGAGCCAAGTAGATTTTTGTGGTTTCAAAGTAAACATGGTGGGTACAGAACTGAACAGAGAACTCTCAATAGAAAAAAAGGCTGAAAAACACTTAAGAAAGTGCTCAACATACTTAGAAATCAGGGAAATGCAAATCAAATAAATTTTGATATAAAATCTTAGATCTGCCACAATGGCTAAAATTAGAAACATCAAAGACAACTTATACTGGAGAGGATGTGTAGAAAGGGGAACATGCCTTCACTGCTTGTGGGAGCACAAACTTCTACAGCCATTTTGCAGATCAGTATGGCTGGTATAGACCTAACTAAGAAGTAGATACCCCACAAGTCATGCCGAACAGTCACCATAGGTTAGATGTCTGCAGTATAAGCTAGTGTTTGAGAAGCAGCAGACAGAGGGGAAGTCGTGCAAGTATTTCAGACATTTCTTGTAATCGAGCAAAGAGATGCTCTAGGAAATCTAGTTAGGGTACATAAGCCAAAACCATTGTAGAATCTCATGGAGCTAAAGGCAGCTTGTATTCAGTATAGTCCAACAGTAGTTTTCACCCAGATGCTCATAGAGAACATGGCTACAGAAACTTAACCCCCCCATAGATTGGAAACAGATATTTAAGGCCTGCCTATCAGTAAGAAACTATATCTGCTGTGGATATGTCATCCCTACAGAGAAGTAAAGAACTAGGATGGAAGAAAGGCATAAAAACTTTTGAAGATTGCTTTGGATGTGACCACAAAGGGCACCAGGTGACACAGTGTACAAACAGAGAAACAGCAGAAAAACCTGGTTTGTGCCCAAGATACAGGAAAGGAACGCACTTGGTGAATGCATGTAAAACTAAGAAAGATGCCCAGGGGAATCCTTTTCAGAGAAACCTCTGAAGGGTACTGCCAGACAAATCTATGTACTACTAAGCAGCATTTTCCCACAAAGAGATCCATAGAGGACCTCTTCAGGTCCAAAGCAGAAAGTGCTTGATTAGACCTCTCCTCAACCTTTGTCGTAGTTTTAACCCCAGATATGGGTATGCTAGCCCTTCCTACTTTACTGGTTTTTCTGGTCCTTTTAAAAAGGGCAGGGCAAGATTGTTTTTACAAAGGAGTAGCAAAACAGTGCAGAGAGATTTTCTGTCTGCTGTAGTAATTTATGCTAAGTTTTAGGGAAAAATAAAAGTTAGAACTCCAAACGAATTTTTAGTACTAAATTCAGGCAAGAGACTGGCTCAATTTATTTTTCCCCCCCAGGTAAAGACCAAAACAAAACAAAACAAACAGAAAGAAAAGCAAGTAATCAAACAAACAAAAAACGGATTAAGAGATACAAAAGAGAAAAATCTGGATTTGAATCATCTGACGCCTATTGCCTACAAACCATGGGTCCACAGCACCTATATATAAACAGCAAGCCTTTTCTAGACTCCTAGACACTGGGCCAGACAGGTCAGTTATTACAGCCAGTAAGTTGCCTTCAACATGGCCAAAGACAGTGCCGTTTACATAGCAGAATGGATTTGTACAGACTCAGAATCCTGAAGAGTGTAGCAATGAACTTTCTTGGGGAGATGCAAAAGGTCATGAAGGAACATTTCATACAGTCATTGTTCCTTTTTTGCCTCTAAATTTGTGGGGATGAGATGTTAGAGCCTGAATACAAATGTATTTTTATATCACCAAAGCAGTTGATACTATAAAAGCTTTTGGAAGACATTGTTGCCCAATCAATGATAGGCAGAGGGAATCAAAGGCAAACTGATCCTATTTTGCCTAGTGAGAAAGATACCAAAACAGGAATAGCACATTTATAGCAGAAGTCTGCATTTCATGCAGACCCTATGTTATGGAAATGTAATGAGTTTGTATGGATAAATCAATGGCCTCTATCAGAAGGAAATCAAATCTGCTATGTATTTAGTGCAAGAACTGCTTGACAGTGGTCATATTGGACCTTCTACTTCCCCATGAAGTTCTCTTATTTGGAGGATTAAAAAGAAGTCAGGGAAATAGCGAGTGATACAAGATTTGAAAAAAGTGAATGAGACCATGTAGTTAATGGGTGTTTTACAACCAGGGTGGCTTGTACAAAACGATACTTATAAGACAATTGTGGACTTAACAGGTTATGCTTTCACCATTCCTTAGCCTCCTCAAGATTGTTGCAGTTAGAATACCATTGGTTAATTTTATGGAACCAATGAGGAGATATGATTGCCAGGTCTTGCCCCATGGTAAGGCTAACAGTGCAACATTGTGTCAGAAGTTTGTGGCTCTATCTATAAAAATTATTAGTGTTGAATTTCCATAGGTCTACATTATTCCTTATATGGATGGTATCTGGCTTGCTCACAAGATTGAGGAGGTTTTGCTTGTAAAACATGGACAGGTGAAGCAGAATGTTGATAGAACAGGCCTAGCAATTGCCTCTGAAAAAGTGCAAAGACAGCCACCTTTCTGGTTTTGGGCATGTGTTATATCCTAAATGAATTAAGCCTCAAAAGTTAGAAGTCATGAAAGATAGCTTGTGATCATTGAATGTCTTTTACAATTGATTGGGAAATATTCAATAGTTACATCATATTTTAATGGACCTTCTAGTTATTTGAATCATTTAAGTTATATCCTGAAAGGAGAAAGGAGATAGTGATCCCAGTTCACCTAGACAGCTAACTAAACAGGGTAGACAAATTTTGTACAATTCGAGAATGCAACCCTACATCATCAGATACGCTATATTGAGTATGAAAACCATGGAAGACTTTTGTGTTTCCCACACAGCATAGTCTGACTTCTCTCTTATTGCAAGGGGTTCCATCGTTATGGTTTCTCTTGCCTGTTTCCACAGCCAAAGTGTTGAATCCTTATTTTGAAGCAATAGTTTATATGGTAGAAAAAATGTCTCGTGGGGTCTAGGAGATATTTTGGTGTGAAACCATGAGTAATTCATATTCACTATACCAAAGTTCAAAGTGATTGATTATTTTAAATCTGTGATTCATGAGCAATTGATTTTGCTCAAGTTTTGGGAAAAAAATTTATAATCAGTTTCAAGCTCATAGACTGTTAACAATTTGCAACAGTCACTAATATATCATTTTGTATTTCCTAAAATTGTAAGGAGTAATCCTGAAAAAATATGTTAGTTTTTACTGATTGTGCTTCTAATGAAAAGGCAGTTTATGTTATTGATAGCAAGGAATATGTAGTACAGAGTTTTCAGAGCTCTCCAAATTATAGAGAAAGGTCTGTGCATTGAAACTAGTAATACTCAGGGTAAAATATTGTATTTGCAAATTCAGAGTGCCCTTCATCAAAGAGAAGCACCGTGCTTTGTGGGTCATATAAGAGCCCATTCAAACCTTCCTGGTCCACTGGCTGAAGGTAATGAATGAGTCAGATGGTATACGAACAAAACTGTTCACTTTATATAAGGTAGAATTAGCTCAGCACTCACAAAACTTTCATTCTCAAAATAGTAATAGTCTAAGAAAAACAGTTTGATTTAACTTGAGAGACTGCTCAGAAAATTGTCAAATAACATGATGTTTGCCCAAGTATTTACCTGTAACTAATGTAGAAGTAATTAGCCAGCTTTCTAATCATTAATGGCAAAAGGATGTTATCCATATTGCAGAATTTGGCAGTTAAAATAAGAGCAAGTGGCAGTAGAAACTTATGCAGGCCTCTTCATGGCTACTGCATGAACTGGAGAAGCCACTAAGCATGAGATAAGTCACTCTTTAAGATGTTTAGCTACATGGGAATTAAGAGAAGTATAAAGACAGACAATGGATCTAGATATATTAAAAAATCATTTCAGCATTTCTGGGTTCAATTGAAAACTGAATACAGAACAGGCATTACTTATAACCCTCAAGAACAAGAAATTGTGGGGCATGATCTTAGCTCTTTGATAATGAAACTCCTGCAAAAGGGGAGATTAGATTTGTATCTCCAGTCTCCACATGATTTGGTAAATCATGCACTCTTCATTTAAATTTTTTGTATTTGGATGTCCATGAAGAATCTTCAGTGGACAGACTATGGCATGATGAAACTCTAGCAACATTTACTCATGTCAAATGGAGAGAACCATGCACTAGAATATGGAAAGGGCCCTGTCCTCATATGGGTTTGAGGGAATGTTTGTGTATTCTTGCAGGATGCAAATGAGGCCCAGTGTCTTCCAGATCTTTGGTAAGATATCTGGAGTGGAAGAAAACCATGAGAGCATGGGATACTGTCGAAGCCAGTTTCAATGAGACTCGCTGAACTTTTCTTTCTGACTCTACTGTTCAAGAAAGAAAGAAAACAATTAGTTCAAGATTTCCTGAAGGGAAATCTCTAGTATCAGATTGGTTTGAGATTTCTAGTTTGCCAGCAATCCTGCTGCATTGAACATTTAGGTTCCTACAGCTAGGAACAATATAAAATATTATGAATGTGGTGTGTGCCAAAAGTACATCTTCATTATTTAAGCATACAATGGAAAAAAGTATTGCAGTTAATAATTAATACTTAAAGACTGTAGTATCTCAAACTTATCATTGGAAATTACTAGCAGCAGGTCATTGGACCTTCGGGAAAGATAAAAAATGTTCAGAACTGTAGAGTGATTCATACTTCATTCACCATGAGAAAATTTTATTTTCCTATGAATTAAAATTATGAGAGTTGTAATTTACACAATTATGTGTCAATTGTTAACCAGTATACTGGAATCATTAATATTTACAAGATTTCCTATACTAGAGTTATGTTATGGATGAAAAGTTAGCCCATTCTGTTAAGATTTAGACATGATGCTTATGAATTTTTAAATACAATGCAATTGAATGGGCAGATTTTGAAATAGCAAAATCCACACAAAACATCCATCACAAATTTTAAATGGCAATTTCTTCTTGATTCATACTCTCCTTTTGCAGGAGAAGCTGTAGCAACAAAAGAAGATGCATTATTGAGCTTGCTTGTAAACTCTCAATGATAAGTTGTCTCAGTTGTGTGGCATTGGGCTGTGAAATATCGCCTAATGTTCTCTATTTCAGATGATGGTAGTCAGGGATGGGTAAAGTCTTTTTACCCCCAAGCATCCTATGACAGGAAAAAATGAAAGAATGTGTGTTCCCATGACAAGTAAAACAGGATACTGGAAGAAGGCTACCGGAGCCAGACACAGCTAACTGTCCTGTAGCAGAAACACAGGCATGAGTTTAATTATATTAAGAAAGGGTAATTTGTGAGTGCCCATAAAGATGGCTGCACTCCATCATGGCACAAGGACAGACAGTTCAAATCTTTCTTCAGTAAGTCATAAGACCTAAAGGTCAAAGGTGTGGCTACAATATGATGATTGGCTCTCTTATCCTAAATAACAGCAGACCTGAATCTGAGGTATGGCCACTCTGACTCTCAAGGCTAGGAAAGAAGAAGTTGAATCTGAGGTGTGGCTACTCCAGAACTCAAGGGTAGGGAACAAGAAGTTGGAGCTAAGTGGTGGTATGTCATGCCCAACCTCGACCAGCAAGGAAGACACAACTCAAGGAAGATCTTCTTCAAGCAGTATATTCAGGATCATTGAACAAGCTTCTTCTGCCCTGGGGAAACACCTGCACACGATTAAATCCCCTTGAGCTGATCAACCCCAGCTAGTCACGTGGACACTGCAGATAGGCTACTCTTTTGTGGAAGCAAACAAGATGAGCAGTCTTAGCTAAATAATGACTTGTTTATGACAGATAGCGCTTACCATATGGAAGGTGGAAGGAGAAAGCCAGCACCATCTTTAAGGCCCAGCACTTTGCAGCTCTCTACAGTTGTGACCAAACCTTTAGAATATGTGAGGAAGAAAATTCTGTGTCTTTTGTATACAAAATACTGTATTCCCCTCATGGCATTTTAGTATTGACTGGTCTACTCTCCTGACGTTTATCCTGTTGCTCTGTATTTTCATTATTGTATATAGCTACCCTTTCCCTCAAGCAAACTCCCTTACTCAGGTATGGACTTAGAGCTACTCAGATGGGTCTGGTTGTAGCTCTACAAAGACTGCACCTGACAATATCTGCCCGCAAATTGTTTGACACTCGGCCCGATTTACTTGTTAGCCTTACAGCAAGTCTACATTTCACATCAGTGTATTTTGTCTTTGTCATATAATTCTCACTTCTTGCTAAGTCCACACATCCATATAAGGATTGAAACATAAAAAATGCATTAGACCACTGTGTTCTGTTTGTTTGTTTGTGATACATTATTGTTTTTGTTTTTGTTTTTTTGAGGAGACGCTGTTGGTTAGAATCATGCTTTCATTTTACCCTTCATTCTCCTTAGTCAAGGTTTCTCTAAATAACTCAGGGATTATTCTTGAAATTCTTCCTTTAGTCATAATAGCCCTGTATTGTTTATATGCTCTACCAATCCATAGCATTCAAAATAATACTATTTGTTTGAAACATAATCTACCTTACAAACTTATCCAGCATAATAATATTTGACAATGAAAAATACATAAATGAGTACATGTATATATTCTTGAGAAAATTTATAGCTTATACACTTAGGTATACTTTTTTATTAATTACAGGAAATATTAGATACAATATAATAGCATTAGAACTAACACATCAGCATGAAACAAATGTAACAAAAGTTACAGAGCCCAAAATATGGCTAAAGAAATTGTACCTTTCTTTTCGACCTTGGTTGATGGGTTTGTCATCCCTCCATATTTCCCTTATCCTCAGTCGAATGTAGTCCCTCCAGTTGCTCTGTTGGGAGCTTACACTATGGAGTAATCCTCAAGAGGCAAAGGAGAGATGGGACTTAGTACATACATCTTAGTCACTTCCTCAGTATTTAGTAACATGGATATTTCCAAACCATGTTGAGATTTACAGTGTTTGTAATTCTAGAAAAATTGTATTTTTTATTCTTCTTATTTTACATATCTATTCAAGTTTCCTCTCTGTAACTTCCTCCCTCAATCTAATCTACATGCCCAGGGCCCGGCTACACATCCATCCTATCCCCCACTCCACATGTATGGAAAAGCCTTTCTGAAGGGGTCATCTAAATATGTCCAGTCACTTGGAGTAGGGACTAGGCCGTCCCTAAAGCCTCTAGGTTAAGAGGGTATAACTCCTTGGAAAATGTGCTCCAAAAGTACTTTTGTGCACTAGGGATAAATCCTGCTTCCACTTTCAGAGTTCCCTTAGAATACCCAGGCCTACTAAACAGAGACCCATGATCAGTAGGTGTGACTAGGTCCAATGCTGGATTACCAGCTCTTAGCATGGGGACCCAGTAGCACCTGCTTGTTCAGATCAGGTGTCGTTGAGAGGTTCTGTACCTTGGACTTATCCTCTCCCTTTCTGCATCTGGATTCAAATAGGTTTCTGCCTCTGTTTCTATCAGCTACATGATGAGTGATATATGATGGTGGATAAGTTAGTTTCAATCTCATTATCAAGAAAGGACATGTATTTTAGACTTTCTGTTTTGTTCAAATTGTTAGTTGGGATCATTCTTGTAGGTCTCTGTACATTTCCATAGAGTCAGTTTTCTCTTGAAACCTATAATGGCTACATCTTTTATGGCCTCTCTCTCTCTCTCTGACTCTCTCTATGTGTCTCTCTCTTCTGTCATCTATTCCTCCATTGACTCAATCATCCTAGGGCCATATGCTTTCCCCTATACCCCTGTCTTTCTCCTAGCTCCATCTCCACACACTAATCCCCACTCCCAATATGCTCAGGGGATCTTGTCACTTTCCCCTTCTTTCAGGGACCTTGTATGAATTTCTAAGAATCATTTTTGTATTCTAATATCCATGGCAGTGTGAATTATTGGCTGGCAATCCTTTGCTCTATGTCTAAAATCCATATATGAGATAGTATGCACAATGTACTGCTCTTGTGACTGTGTTACCTCACTCAGAATTGTTTCTTCAAGGTCCATCAATTATCCTGTGAATTTCAAGGACCCAGTGATTTTTTACTGCAAAGTAATATTCCATTTTGTAAGTATGCCACATCTTCTTTATCGATTCTTAAGTGGAGGGGCATCTAGATTGCTTTCTTGTTCTTGCTATTACAAACAATGGTGCTATGAACACAGTTGAAAACATGTCTTTGTTGCGTGTATGTGGATCATTTTGATTTATGCCACAGAGGGGTATTGTCAGGTGCTTTGGTAGACTGATTCCCATTTCCCTGAGGAACTGACATACTGATCTCCAAATTTGCAGTACTTCTTTGCACTCCCAACAAAAATGTAGCAGTGTTCTCCTTTGTGCTTATCATTTCCAACATAAGTTGTCATTGGTGTTTCTAATATAGCCATCCTGGCAGTTGTAAGATCATATATCAGAGTTGTTTTTATTTGCATTTCTCTGATCCCTAAGGATGGTGAGCACTTTAAGTGTCTTTCAGCCTTTTTAATTTTCTCTATTGTGAACTCTATCTTCAGTAATTTACCCCATTTCTAACAGGGTTATTTGGTGTTTTGCGACTAGTTTCTTGAGTTATTTGTATATTTTGGAGATCAGCCCTCTCTCAGATGTAGGATTGGTGAAGATTACTCCAAGTCTGTGGGATGCAGTTTGATCTTGTTAACTGTGTCCTTTGCCTTACATCAGTTTGAGGATTTCCCTTTTATTTATTGTCTATATCAGCGTCTGTTCTACTGGAGTTATTTTCAGGAAACAGTTTCTTATACCAAAATGTACAATTATACCTCCCACTTTCTCTTTTAAGAGTTTCAGGGTGTCTGGATTTATGTAGGTCTTTGATGCATTTGGGCTTGAGTTTTGTCTATGATGATAGACATGGGTCTCTGTGCTGTCTTCTATACACCATCATCAAGTTGTGCCAGCACAATTTGTTCAAGATGCTTTCCTCCTCCTATTGTATACTTTTAGCTGTTTTGCCCCCCCAAAAATCACCGTTTTGTAGGAGTGTGGGTTAATATAAGGACTTTCTATTTGATTCCAATGTTCCATCTGTATATTTTTGTGCCAATAACAGGCTGTTTTCATCACTATGGCTTTATAATAAAGCTTAAAGTTAGGGATGGTGAGGGCTCCTGAAGTTCCTTTATTGTACAGGATTGTTGAGGCAATCTTGGGTCTTTTCTTTTCCATATATGTTTGATTACTGTCCTTTGAAGGTCAGGAAAGAATTGTGCTGGGATTTTGATGGGGATTGCATTGAAAGTGCAGATTCCTTTATGCAAGTTTGCCATCTTTACTAGTTTTATCCTACCTATCTAAGGTCATGGGAGATCTATTTTCTGGTATCTTCTTTAATTTCATTCTTTAAAGACAAAACATTCTTCTCATATAGGTCTTTCTCTTATTTGGTAAGCATTACCCCAAGATACTGTGTGTTGTTTGTGGTTATTTTAAAGGATGATGTTTCTCTGGTTTCTTTCTCAGCCCAATTGTCAGCTATATATAATAGGGCTACTGACATATATATATATATATATATATTGGTTTGTCTTGTATACTGCTAGTTTGCTAAAGTTGTTCTTTAGCTGTAGGTGTTGCTTGTTTGAGTTTTTTTGGTTTCTTATGTAAATTATGATGTCATCTGCAAATAGTGGAAGATTGAATTTTTTCTTTCATGTTTGAAATTTTTTCTTTCATGTTTTGTTGTCATATTGCTTTAGCTAGAACTTCAAGTAAAGTATTGAAGCAATATGAAGAGAGAGGTCAGCCTTGTCTTGTTCCTGATTTTAGAGTGATAGACTTAAGCTTCCTTTTATTCAGTTTGGTGTTGGCTGTCAGTTTACTGTATATTGCTTTTGTTATGTGTAAGTATGTTCCTATTATGCATGATATCTGCAAGACCTTTATTAGGAAAGTCTGTTGAATTATGTCAAAGGATTTTCAGTATCAAGTGAGATGATCATGTGGTTTTTCTTCTTCAGTTTTTATATATGGTTGTTCACATTGATAGATTTTCATATGTTGAACCATCCCTGCAAACCACGGAGGAAGCTTCCTTAGTAATGGTGAACGATTTCTCTGAAATGTCCTTGGATTCAATTTGCCAGTCATTTATTGAATATTATTGCATCAATGTTCATGAGGTATATTGGTCTAAACTTCTCTTTTCTAGTTGTGTCTTTGTGTGGCCTGGGTGCCAAGTTAATTCTGGCCTCATAAGAAGAGTTTAGTAATGAACCTTCTCCTGCTATTGCATGGAACAATAGGAGTATTGGTATTAGCTCTTCTTTGAATTTCTGGTAGATTTCTGCAATGAAGCAATCGGGCCCTGGGTTTTTTTTTGGTTTTTGTTTTTGTTTTTGTGTTTTTTTTTTTATGTTGGGAGGCTTCTTTCTGAAGTCTGCTACTCTTTCATTAGTGCTTATAGGTCTATGTTGTTTATCTGTTCTTCATTTAATTATAAGAGATTGCTATCCAGAAATTTATCCATTTCTTTTTAATTTTCAAATTTTGTGAAGTACAGGTTTTCAAAATATGGCCTGAGAATTCTATGGATTTTATCCTTGTCCTTTGATAGGTTTATATATATGTTTTCTCTCTTCTTTTTTGTTAGTTTGGATAAAGATTTGTTTATCTTGTTGATTTCCTGAGGGAAAAATAACAACTGTTTTTTGCATTGATTTTTTTGTATTGTAACCTTGGTTTATACTTTATTGATTTCAGCCCTTTAATTGAGTGTTTCCTGGCATCTCTTCTCTGGTATCAGTTTGCTGTTTTCTAGTTCTACCATTTCCAGTTGTTCTTTTAATTCTCAAATGTGACCATCCTCTGTTATCTAAATATGGGCACTTATTGCAATAACCTTCCCTCATAGCACTGCTTTCAAACTTTCCCATAATTTCAGGTGTAAGACCCAAATTCCTGGGTCCTTATAGGCCAGTGGGAGAGCCCCACAACACAGATAACAAACCAGGAGATGAAACAAGCAAGAGGTGTTTATTAAACGAGGGTGCACTTGGGTGTCACCAATCTCAGGGAAAGCTGCACACCGCTCAGAGAGTCCAGAACCATTTTAAAGAGTGCAGATCAGCATACATGCATGGGGTAATAGGTGATTGATTACAAAGTATAATTACAAAGTATAAACTCATGTTTGAGAGATCACCCAGGTGTGACCTGTTCTTCTTTAAAGGAAAAGCCACAGAATGACTTGGGAAGATCCTAGATTATCCGTTGGCCAGTTGTGACCCAGACAGGACCGTTCATCCAGAAAAAGATGCTTCAGGGTTGGGGCCCTTTATATGGGTCACGACCTGGGAGAAACTTCAATTATTTCACAAATGTTTGATAAATCAGTTACTAGCCCTATTAACAGTATCAGCCTAGCATATAACTACTAGCCCCATCACAATCGAAACCTTTCTTATTCTCATAATTCCTGACCTTTCCACCAATATCAACATTCATTCTTTGTGATTATCTATATCCTGCTTGAAAAAATTATTCCCCTGCCCCTTTCCTACATCCTTACTTTACAAATTAAAGACTTTTATTTTTTAATGGATATGTTTTGTCCTTATTCTCTTTTAATTTCAAGAAGCCTTTAATTTCTGTTTTATTTCTTCTTTGAGACAGGTATGGTGCAATGGCACATTGTTCAGTTTCCATGATTTTGTAGTGTTTTTGTGACTTCTTTGCTGCTGAATTCCACTTTAAAGGATGAAAGCATGATTTCTGATAGTCACAGCGACTATTCCAATTTTTATGTTTGTTGATGTTTGTTTTTTTGCGTAGTATGTGGTCAATTTTAGAGAAGTTTTCAGGTGGAGCAGAGAAGATGGTATATTCGTTTGTATGTTCTATAGATGTTTGCTATACCCAATTGAGACATAATTTCTGTTAGTTTTTGTTTCTTTTTTAAGTTTCTGTCTGGTGGTACTGTCTAGCGGTGACAGTGGTGTGTTGAAATTTCCCATTATGAAAGTGCGAGCTTTTATGTGAGCTTTGAGTATTATTAAACTTTCTTTAAGAATGTGGGTGCTTTTGTATTTTGGGCATAAATGTCCACAATTGATACTTTGTGCTGAAGGACTATTCCTGTGATGAATACGAAATTAATATCTTCATTTCTTTTGATTGATTTTGATTTGAATTCTAACGTGTTAGATAATAGGAAAGCTACCCTTGCTTGCTTCTTGGATCCATTTCATTGGAAGATCATTTTCTAACTCTTTACAGTGGGGTAATGCCTAGCTTTGAAGCTCAGATATGTTTCTTGTATGCAACAGAAGGTTGCATTCTATCTTTGTATCCATTGTGTTGGCCTGTGTCTTTTTATAGACAAGTTAAGACAATTAATGTTGAGAAAAAATAATGAACACTTATTGTTAATGCTTGTTTATTTTAGAATTTTTTGTTGGTGGTGGTATTTTGAATGCATTTGCCCTGCTTTACTCTTGTCTTCTGGTGAAGTCGGGTTATCTATTGCCTATGACTTTGTCAGCATAATCAACTTCCTTTGATTGAAGTTTTCCTTCCAGAACATTCTGGATGGGTGGATTTGTAGATACATATTGTAAAAACCTGGTTTTTTTCATTTAATATATTCTTTTCTCCATCAATTCTGATTGAGACTTCTGTTGGGCTGGCATCCATGGGCTCTTAATACTTGTAGAACATCTATCTAAGACCTTCTGGCCTTGAGAGTTTCCATGGAGAAATCAGGTGCAATTTTTACAGGTCTGCCATTATATGTTACCTGGGTTTTTCCATCACTGCTCTTAATATTCTGTCTTTATTCTATATATTAGGTGTTTTTATTATTATGTGTTGAGGGTTCTTTTTTCTGTGGTCCAGTCTATTTGGTTTTCAATATGCTTCTTGTGTTTTCTTAGGCATGTCTTTTTTCAGGTTGAGAACGTTTTCTTCAATGATTTTGTTGAATATGATTTCTACAAGTTTGAGCTGGGATTCTTTTGCCTTCTTCCATACCTAATATTCTTAGGTTTGCCCTTTTCAAGGTGTCCCACATTTCTTAGATATTTTGTGTTAAGGATTTACTGGATTTAAGATTTTCTTTGGTCGATAATTTATTTCCTCTAGTTTTTCTTCAGCACCTGAGATTCTCTCGTCCCTCTCTTGAATTCTGTTGATTATCCTTGGATATGTAGTTCCCGATAGTATGCCCAGATTTTCTAATTCCACCATTCTTTCAGTTCGCGTTTTCTAATTGTATCTATTTCAGTTTTAAAGTCTTGAACTGTCACGGGCTACCGTCTCGCCTGCAAGAAGGACACACAACACATCGGATTCTTCTGTGAACAAGCTTTAATGAACGTATAGCTTGCTGATAAGAGAAGGACCCTGAACAAAGAACTGGGCACTGCTATATACACACTGAGGCACTTGTGTCCCCTCCTGATTGGTGCAGGTCTTGTGCATGCCCTGGACATGGGCGATCATGAGTACAGCGTCTCTGAGGCGGACACTAGCCCACCATCGCAGGGTCACAAATAAAGAAGTTGGCACCATCCTTACAGCACAGTACCAGGCAACCCTCAGGCGGCTGACAACATCTCCCCCTATTTTGTTATTTATGCAAGGTCGATCTACCATCAGGGTCTTATTGGTCCTTCAGGAATCAAGACCTTATAAGGCTATAAATTCAGGGGGACACCTTCCTGTGTGCAATGAGATCAAGCTCTACAGGGTACAAAGGCTGTCCAAGTTATGCGATGCCCATTCCTGGTGCAATTCCATGAAGGCTCAGGGTGCAATGGCCAACACAGTAACTCCTGACTTATTCCTTGAGCATATTCAACCAAACCTGGGGAGAGGTGCCTATTTCGAGAATGGCTAGGGCTTGAGCAACGACCACTTTAGCTCTTTTTTGTTGAGCACGGATCTTACACAAGAACCACAACAGGAACAGTAGCCCCAGGCACATCAGCAGGCCGACCCCAATTATCCCCGCCCACTCTTTGAAATGGGAAAATGCTGTTGAGATCCATGAAGTCAATCCTGCGGCCAGGGACGCATCCACCTGCGTGGAATTCACTGCAACGATGGCCAATATCAGCTTTTCTTGTAGCTGCTCAAATTCTGCTGACCAATTTCCTAAAAGATACTGAGACAATTGTTTAGAGTAATTTGCAGCCTTAGTAGAATTATCATATTGAATGCTGGTCACACATAGCCCAGAATATTTCCATTGGCAGCCCAATTGAGCAATTTGCCATAATATGTCAATTTGTTCTTGGACCAAATCTATACGTTGATTGACGTCCATCAATCCACCTTTCAGTTGGGCATTGATAGCTGTTTGTTTATCCAAGGCCATTGCAACAGTTAAAGACAGTTCATTTAATGCATTGGCTGTCTGTATTGTGGTACCCATGGCAATGGCAGCGGTGGTAGCTCCCACGGCTGCAAGGGGTATGGCTGTAATGATGGCTGCAGTAATGCCAAAATCTCTTTTTTGCTGATGCAAAGTCATTACATGAGGGGCAACCACAGGTACAGGAAGTCATCGAGGCATACGAGCCACTATGGAATATATGGAATATTTGGTGGCATTCCAAAATTGAGTATAAAAGCATGTAGTATTAGTGCAAGAAAGAATTCCACTCTTTACTATATTATAATTGCAAACAATAAACATAAAGGGAGGGTATACACAAACTGGAGTGGGCCTAAAGGTTACGTCTTTTTCCAGGTTTATTGCCATCCCCATAGCAACCGGTATTAACCGAGAAGCCAGAAGTGGATAACTTAGTTGGAGTGAATGCAAAATTGCCCCATCTCTTGGAGGTGCTCCATGCATATTCAGAAATGCCATGTGCACCTCCATTTATGCCAACCATAAGGTCCAAATTCATGCAGCTACCATTAATACCACATAATACCCAATTATCAAAAGGATTGGAGGGATAAAGCTGCATAGGATCTTGATCAGTATAATTCGTCCCTGCAAAGGTGGAATTAAAAACAGTACCGATTCCAGGGGAAAAGGTAAAAGTCCTTTCAGCAGTAGCCCAAATCACCTTTACGTGACTGACATCCAGTCCAGACCCATTATTGGCCCCAATTGTCTCCATGACAAAATGGTTCCCACTTAGGTTGAGGAGAAGGCGTACCCTCATCTCCCCCTTGTCGGGCCGGCCACCATCCAGAAATCCAGGTAGCATTGGCTTTCACACAGGGCCCAGACATATCCTATGGCAAATAGGATGTTTTGGATAATGATTATCAAATGTACCCAAAAAAGAGCAAACGAAAATAGCCCATTCATCATTTACTGCAGCTAATGTTTGCAGTTGTTCCATAGTATATGGAATGATGACTGTATCAGGGTATGCACCAAAATGTGTGAGTGCAGTTTTTAAACCCCGCAAGGCTAACTTGGCCACAGCAGAAGGGTACCATTCTATTGTCCGTGCTGGAGAAGCTTGCGGATGAATCCAGAGTAAAGGTCCATTTTCCATAACACAGCAGTAGGCAGCTTATCGGTAGGCAGTAAGTATAATTCAAAGGGATCTTCAGGATTTAATCTAAGTAATTGAGCTTCATTAATAGCCTTCTCCACTCTTTGTAGGGCCTGCAGGGCTTCAGGAGTAAGCTCTCTTGGAGATGTTAGTTGTGCTTCTCCTTCAAGGATATCAAATAATGGCTTTAATTCAGCTGTGGTTAATTTTAAATAGGGTCTAAGCCAATTAATATCTCCTAATAATTTTTGAAAATCATTTATGATTTTAAATGGTTTCTTTTTATTTCTACCTTTTGAGGTATTATAAACTCAGGGTGAATAACTGCTCCGAGAAACTTACCCACCTCAGATCTTTGTACTTTCTCTGAGGCAATTGTCAAACCATATACCTGGAGTGATTTAACCAAATCCTGATAAGCCTGCTCCAATTTTATATTATCTGGGCCACATAATAGTATGTCATCCATGTAATGGAGAATCTTAAGCTTCGGATATTGTTTCCTAATCGGAGCTAAGGCTTGTTGAACATATAATTGACACATGGTTGGGCTGTTCGCCATACCCTGTGGCAGAACCCTCCATTGGTATCTAGCGTCAGGTTCAGCATGATTAATAGCAAGAAGAGTAAAGGCAAATCTCCTTTTATCTTGAGGGTGTAATAGTATGGAAAAGAAGCAATCTTTAATATCTATTATTATTATCTCCCATAATCGAGGCAATGCTGATAGCAGTGGAAGGCCTCTCCGAACGGAACCAAAAAGTTGCATTTGAGCATTGATGGCCCATAAATCATGTAACAACCTCCATTTACAAGAACTCTTCTTTTTAATAACAAAAATTGGGGTATTCCAGGGTGACTTAGACTCTTCAAGGTGGCCTAATTGCAATTGTTCTTGTACTAATTGATGAGCAGCTTCTAGTTTTTCAGAGGATAGACGCCATTGAGGAACCCATACAGCCTCCTCTGTCAGCCATGGTATGGGTAACTTGCCCTCAACGGCCACTAAGAAAAACTCAATCCAATCCTATTCCCTTTTCCAACTGGTTGAATAGGTTCAGAGATCCCCTGTAAATTTTTTCCAATACCACTGCCAGGGACATATCCCGTGGAAGACATCATATTTTGCGCAGGTAATGAATATTCATTAATAAGTCTCAGGCCTAATTTAGTAAGGATGTCTCTTCCCCACAAATTTACTGGAAGAGGAAGGACATAGGGCACGAACCCCCCTTGTTGACCCTCAGGTGCTTTCCATTTGAGCATTTTTGCACTAATTGTAGGACTGGCTTCATAGCCAAGACCTTGTAAGGAATGAGAAGATTGCCTTACTGGCCATTTAGCAGGCCACCAGCTTGTAGAAATGATGCTTTTGTCAGCACCAGAATCTAAAATTCCTTCAAAGTGTTTTCCCTCAATCTCTAAGACCAATGATGGATGTGTATTAAGATCCAGCATTAGATAAGCTGAGTCTGTCCCTGAAGAGCCAAAACCCTTGTCCCCTCGACTCTTTCCAGTTGAATTAAACTGAGCATGACAACTAGGTAAAATAAGCAATTGAGCAATTCTATCTCCTGGAGCAGTAGAGAATAGACCACGGGGGGAAGAGCACATGATTTCTAATTGTCCTTCATAGTCCTGATCAATCACCTCTGGATGAACCACCAGACCTTTCATAGTAGTAGATGATCTTCCTAAAAGCAAGCCCACAGTGTCCTTAGGGAGTGGTCCTTTAAAATCAGAAGGAATGGGCTGCAATCCCATTTGGGGAGTGAGAATTATTCTGGTGGTGGAACGGAGTTCCAATCCTGCTGAACTTGCAGTGGCTCTCCTCTGCGTGGATGTTTGTTCCCCCAATTCACCTGAGTGGTGGTGGCCCCATATATTTGCGGGCCCTGAGGTCTGGGGCCCCACTGGGCGTTTTTTGAATCTCCAATAGGTATGCCTGTAATATCTTTCACTGACCTACATTCATTGGCCCAATGCTTCCCCTTCTTGCATTTAGGACATATGCCAGGCGGGGCTTTTCCTCCACCACCTGAACCTGCCCTGCATTGTTTCCTTATATGGCCAGGCTTGCCACATTGATAACATATCATCCGGTGGCCTCCTTGTCTCTTTTGTCCTTGCAAAATGGCAGCTGCCAGCCCTGCATCGGTTAGTGGGCCCCCTATTTCTCTACAGGCTTTCAACCAGGCTTGTAGCCCCTTTCCTTTGCATGGAGTTATAGCATTATGACATTCTTTGGTACATTGCTCATGAATCAATTGTTCAATCAATGGCATAGCTGATTCTGAATTCCCAAAAATCCTTCCCGCTGCCTCTAGCATGCATGCTACAAAATCAGAGAAAGGCTCATCAGGACTTTGTATAATTTTAGTAAGGTTCCCGGATACTTCTCCCTTGTCGGTGAGTGCCTTCCAGGCTTTTACTGCACAAGCGTTAATCTGGCTATACACTTCTAGGGGATAAGCTGTTTGATTATTAATCCATTGTCCTTGTCCAGTTAACATCTCATAGCTCCAAATTGCCTGTCCTGCTGCAGCGTTTGCATGAGCCTGGGACTGACAGGCATCTTGCCACAACGCCTTCCATTCTATGTACTGACCCATGCTAATCAGGCAGGATTTAGTTACAAACTGCCAATCAGCTGGAGTCATTGCAGTATTTTGCATTCTCTCTATTAAAGACATGGTGTAATTAGTGGTGACTCCATAAGTCTGAAACGCTTCAGCTAATTCCTTAACTTGTTTTTGCTCTAGAGGCTGATGAGAGCGGACTCCACCATCCTCAAACACTGGAAACATCTGCCTCATAGCTGCTCTTGTCTTAGCAGAACAAAAGGAATGTCCAGCTTCCGGGTATGGTGGGGGTGCTGAAGGCATCACCCTTGAGAGCCTTCTGTCTTTTTATCTCTTGGCGACATGCTGCTCTGCCTCCACCCCTAACTCCTCCTCCTCTGATTCTGATGAATCAGTCTCAGATCCCTCTGTCTCTGGATCCAAAAAAGAGTCAATCTCTCTAATTCTTTTGATGGATACAAAGTACCCTCTCTGAAGAGCTTGGCCTTTGCTCCCCAGGGCTCATTTCTTTTTTCAGGCCGCTTCTCTGCAGCTGGTAGACTACCTTTTGCTTTTGGTTTAGTAAATTCCCTTTCGCGCGCACCCAGCTTTTCGCTTTGCTCTGTTTCTGACAAGCTTTCCTGAGCTCACAAAAGCGCTTCCTGACTAGCTTCTACATCACAGGCAAACTTCTCATCCTCAAGACATGATCTTACTAACCTCCATAAGGGCAAGGTGCAGCCTTGCAAATCCTCTTGTTGTTTTTCTAGATCTTTATACAATTTTTCCCAACCCGAGACTATAAGAGAACCCGAAACTGAAAACCATGACATGGTTTTCTCTATATCCTTCACAAACCTTTCCATCATCATTTGAGAGACCTTAAGCCTTTTTCCTTTAAGTAGGCTCTGCAGTGAGGTGGTAACGGCGTGTGTATTCTCCATGCCGCTTCTTTATCTACAGAAGAGTCTCACACACGGGGCAGCGGAGCATCTTATCTACGTCCAACTTATCCGCTTCACAGCGCCTAGCACTGGTAGTGATGGAAACACAACAGTACAGCCAGAAAGACAAGCAAAGTCAGAAAAACACCCAACAACCCAAGTATTGCTTCAGGTAGCATGCCTCTCAGAGCTTATCTCTGTATTACCATTCTCGCAGTTCTGAATCTGCTTCAGTTATCTGAAGGGTCCTCCTCGATGCCACAGATGGTCGTTTCCTGGGTTTCAGCACCAGATGTCACACGCTACCGTCTCGCCTGCAAGAAGGATACACAACACATCGGATTCTTCTGCGAACAAGCTTTAATGAACATATAACTTGCTGATAAGAGAAGGACCGCGAACAAAGAACTGGGTACTGCTATATACACACTGAGGCACTCCTGTCCCCTCCTGATTGGTGCAGGTCTCGTGCATGCCCTGGACATGGGCGGTCATGAGTACAGCGTCTCTCGGGCGGATGCTAGCCCGCCATCGCAGGGTCATAAATAAAGAAGTTGGCGCCATCCTTACACCGCAGCACCAGGCAGCCCTCAGGCGGCTGCCAACATTGAACTGTTTCCTTCAACTGTTTAATTGTTTGCTTTTTTTTCCCTTTGGCTTCTTTGAGAGTTTTGTTCATTGATTCCATTTTGTTGTTCTTTTCTTCCGTTTACTTAAAGGATTTTCTCACATTGTCTTTCAAGGCCTCTATCATATTTATAAAGTTATTTT
Source organism: Cricetiscus sungorus (assembly GCA_030556225.1). Taxonomy (NCBI): domain Eukaryota; kingdom Metazoa; phylum Chordata; class Mammalia; order Rodentia; family Cricetidae; genus Cricetiscus; species Cricetiscus sungorus. The sequence continues at coordinate 283,833 of JANBXA010000628.1, forward strand.
TAAGTCATTCTCTTCTGCTTCAACTACTTTGGTGTGTTCTTGTCGAGTTGCGGTAGAGTTCCTAGGTTCTGGTAGTGTCATACTTGTCTTTCTATTGTTAAGTGTTTTCTTGTATTGCCATCTTCCCATCACTTCTCCCAGGGCATGCACATGGGGTGTCTATCTCTATATGCTACTCCGCAGAGGGGGGGTACATATGCCAGAAATTCTATGTCTGTAGCTCTGTGTGGTTCAAGATCTCTAGGAGATCTCGCCTCAGGCAAGGGCCCGGTGATGAGCATCTGCTACAACAGCCCCAGTGGAGACAGTGTAGAAATGGCTGAGAGAAGTCTCAATGGCTACCTGTCCAGAGGTTCGCACCACACGTGGTTACGCCTCCTGGGGAAAAGTGGTTCAGGTCCCTGCAGGTGCTTACTTGACTGGCTGCTTGGAATGGGTGCTAGATGTGTTTTGTGCTATACATTAATGCCTTTTAATTATGGACATTTTAGCCTGTAGCTCCACTGTTAATTCAGAGAAGCCTAGAAAACACTTAGATATAGTTTCAGGAACTGAAAGAGATACAGACCAACATTCAGGGGATGGATGTTGACCTCTGTGCCCCCGATCATAAAACCCACAGTGCCAGATGTCAGCCCAAGGCCTAATAAACAATTAGGGCTAAAGCTTTAAGGAAGCAGCCCACAATGTGACCTTGCCTGTAATCAGCCTACCCGCAGCTAGGCTACTGTGGGAGTTACTACAAAATTCTAACTTGGTATCTTAGGGCCCTTGAATCATTGCTATTAAAAGTTTAGTGTTCAAAGACAATTCTCTTTACTCAGTAAATCAAATCTCTGATATGCTGACCACAAGCAGGCCAAAATAGACAGAGGCTCCCAATTATACACTTGCTTAGATGTATTTACTATCTCATACTTCAAAAGGAATTGCTGACATTTTTATAGTATGTCTGTTTATCTTTAAACTGTGACCAAAGATCTGTTCTTTGAGCTTTCTGTATAATAACCCAATACTTTGAAGTAAACTTTGCAGCAGTTTGCAAACCTCCTCAGGTGTGTTTGTGTCTGTCTGTCAAGCCGAAGCCACTCCTGACCTGGTCATCTGAGTCTTGGTCTCCACACAGACCTGCAACCCACTGAGCAGTCTGTGGCAGCCGGCGCCCGAACAGGGACCCTCGGACAGGTAACTCTTTCTTTCTTTTAAAGGAGTGGATAGGCACTCACCAAGGGAACTGCAGTCCCGCCAGTGAAGATAGGCTGGTTAAGGGTGAGTAATCTGGGAAATTAAGATGGGAAACTCGGGCTCAAAGGGACAGAAAATGTTCATATCAATCTTGAAACATATGCTAGCAGAAAGAGGTTTAAAAGTGTCTGATGCCACTGCGAAGGAGTTTTACTTATTTCTTATGAAGGTTTCACCTTGGTTCCCTGAGGAAGGTAGTCTCACATTAGAGGACTGGAAACGTGTAGGAAGAGAGATGAAAAGGTACACTACAAAACATGGTGAGGAGACTATTCCCCGACAAGCTTATCCTATTTGGTTGCAAATGCGTGAAATTCTCACTGAGAAATCTGATTTGGTTCTCTTAACTGAGGAGGCAGCTTCAGTTAAAAACGATAGTACATGCCTGCCAACTAAAACTTATGGCACTACTCAATTTGATTTTAAGCCAATAAAGACTGGCCTTGATGACTTAAATTTAGACACTGAGGATGAAGCTGAGCTAAAAAGTGAGGCTTCAGAGTACGATTTGGATGAAGATAGGAACCATCGTGGCAGGAGTTATCCAGTCCTCCGTCATTCTAAAAGCAAGTCAGAAAGAATGAGAGTGCAAAAAGACATATCCAAGCCTAAAAGGAAAGAATACCTGCCACCCATAGGCTTTCAAGGGGCATTGGCAGAGGCCAGAGAACAGGGAGATACTTCGTTTATGTTCCCTGTGATCTTTAATGGGGATAGTGATGATGAGGACCCTGTGTGGGAACCTTTGCCTTTAAAAACTCTCAAGGAGCTACAGCATGCAGTAAAGAGCATGGGAACTTCTGCACCATACAATATTCAGGTAGTGGAGATGGTGGCAAGCCAATGGTTAACACCTAATGATTGGCACCAAACCGCGAAAGCCACACTTTCTCCAGGAGATTATATAGTGTGGAGAACAGATTATGAGGATAGATGTAAGGTCACAGCACAAAAATCAGCAGGAAATCGAGGAGGAAAAATAACCATGGATATGTTGTTGGGTGAAGGTGCTTTTGTAACTCCTGCAGAACAAATTAAATTGCCTAAGGCTGTATTAAAAGAGATCACAGCAAATGCAGTATTGGCTTGGAGGGCTATCCCTCCTCCAGGAACCCAGGGGAATACTCTAGCAGGGATTCAGCAAGGCAATGAGGAATCCTACACTTCCTTTATTTCTAGATTGGAGGAAGTAATTAATAGGATGCTCCCTACAGGAGAAGGAACCTCTATTCTGTTAAAACAATTAGCATGGGAAAATGCTAATACATTATGTAAAGATTTAATCAGGCCCATAAGGAAAACTGGGTCAATACAGGATTACATAAAAGTATGTGCAGATGCCTCACCTGCTGTAGTGCAAGGGATGGCTTATGCAGCAGCTATGCAAGGGAAAAAATTCTCTGCTTTTGTGAAACAGACATATGGGGGAAGCAATGGTAAGAATCCTGCCCCCACTTGTTTTAATTGTGGAGAATCAGGTCATATGAATAAAGACTGTAAAAAGGGAGGCCAGGGTGTAAGTCCTAAAAGGGGCCCTGGCATCTGCCCAAGATGTAAAAAGGGAAGGCACTGGAGGAATGAGTGCCGTTCCAAGTTCACCAAGGATGGACTCGAATTAAAGATAGTCCCAGGGAGGAATCAAAAAACTAGTAAAGGGGCAGCCTCTCAGCCCCCAAAAAAGAGAGGAAAAAACATTACAGGAATTTCAGTCGGATTTAAACCCTAAAGCTCCAGAATTTACAATACATGATCTCCCAAGAGCAACTCCAGGAAGTGCAGGACTTGATCTTGCTTCAACCCAGGATTTAATCTTTTCAAAGGAAGATGGGGTGCAATTAGTACCTACTTCTGTAAAGGGAACTTTGCCGTCAGGAATTACAGGATTGCTCTTGGGAAGGAGTTCCAACTATAAGAATGGGTTGTAAATATTACCTGGAATAATAGATTCAGATTCCCAAGGAGAAATCAAAGTCATGGTTAAAAGTACAAAGCAAACTACAGTTATAAAGAAAGGGCAAAGAATAGCACAATTACTGCTGTTACCATATTTGAAGTTACCTAACCCTGAGCTACAGGCTGAAAGGGGGGAAGGTCAATTTGGCTCCTCAGATGTTGTAGCCTGGGTTACAGAAATAGGAAAAGAGTGGCCTTTTAAGGTCATAAGAATTAATGGACGACCCTTTAAGGGGATCTTGGACACAGGCGCAGACAAGACCTGCATAGCAGGAAAAGACTGGCCTAAATCATGGCCTGTATGCCAAACCCCCTCCTACTTACAAGGTCTGGGGATGGTAACCAATGTTGCAAGGGCCGCAGAGGCTGTACATTGGAAATATGAAGCAAAAGAGGGATTTATTCATCCTTATGTAATTCCCTCACTACCTTTCTCCCTATGGGGAAGGGACATAATGGAACATATGTCTGTAAGACTGATAACAGAAGATGAAGAAAATTTTTCCTAGGGGCCATTATGAGCTCTTTATATGCAAAAAAAATCTTATGGAAGAATGATGAGCCTGTATGGCTTAATCAATGGCCCCTAACAACTGAAAAAATACAGGCTATAGAGGAAATAATACAGGAACAATTGCAGGCAGGTCATCTGGAGGAGAGCTTTAGTCCGTGGAATACTCCCATTTTTGTGATAAGGAAAAAGTCAGGGAAATGGAGACTGCTACAAGATTTAAGAGCAGTAAATGCCACTATGTATGATATGGGAGCACTGCAGCCAGGGCTACCATCACCTGTTGCAGTGCCTCAAGGATGGAAGGTAATAGTCATTGACTTGCAGGACTGCTTCTTTACGATACAATTGCATCCTGATGACTGTCAGAGATTTGCTTTTAGTGTACCATCTGTAAATTATAAAAAACCGTTTAAAAGATATCAATGGAGGGTTTTGCCTCAGGGAATGAAAAACAGTCCTACTTTGTGTCAGTATTTTGTTGCTAAGGCAATAGAACAATTAAGGAAGAATCATTCTGATGCTTATATAGTACATTATATGGATGATATTTTAATAGCACATCCAGACAAACAGGAATTGGATAAGTTGGTTGTTTAATTGATTAAGTATTTAAAAGATCATGGGTTAGTTGTTGCCCCAGAAAAAGTTCAACAAAAATGGCCAATAAATAATTTAGGTCATACTATGCAGGAAGACTACGTTTCTACACAGAAAATTGAAATTAGAAGAGATAAAATGAGGACTTTAAATGATTTTCAAAAGGTATTAGGAAATATTAATTGGATTCGACCATATTTAAAGATTACCAGAGGGGATTTAAAACCGTTGTTTATGACGTTAAATGGAGACCCAGATCCTAAATCAGCAAGGATCCTCACTTCTAAAGCTCATGAGGCCCTACAATTGATAGAATAAAAGCTGACAGAAGCAAAAGTAATAAGAATAGACTATAACAAGCCCTTGAGTCTACTAATTATAACGACAGAATATACCCCAACAGGTTGTCTTTGGCAGGATGGAATATTGGAATGGATCCATCTGCCACATACAAAGTCCAGAATTATTTCAGCATATGATATTCTCTGTGCAGCTCTTATAGTAAAAGCCAGAAACAGGTCCAAAGAAATATTTGGAAGAGACATGCAGGAAATAGTAGTTCCTTATACTAGACAGCAATTTGAACATTTGTTACAGGAAAGTAATGATTGGGGTTTAGCATTAATTGGATATTTAGGGATTATTAAATTTCATTTACCAAAACATCCAGTCATTGAATTCATAAAAGAAACACCTATAATTTTTCCTTCAAATTGGTCGACAGAACCTATAGAAAAGGCAAAAGTTATCTTCACTGATGGTTCCTCAAAAGGAAATTCAGTTATGATTGTTCAGGGGGAACCCCCCATAATAAAATATGAAAAGGGACTTTCTGCTCAAAAGGCAGAAATCGTTGCAGTGATCTTGGCCTTTGAGAAAGTAAAAGAACCATTTAATCTTTATACAGATTCCAGATATGTGGCAGGATTATTTCCTGCTATTGAGATGGCTATAATTTCTATAAGAACAGAAATAAATGACCTGCTTAGCAAACTGAAAGAAATGGCTCAAAAGAGAAAATTTAAATATCATGTGGCTCATATTAGGGGACATACAAAATTGCCTGGGCCATTGGCACAAGGAAATGCCATAGCAGACTCCTATACACAAGTTTTTACTACTCTTGAGAATGCAATGGCGAGTCATAAACTACATCATCAAAATGCATCTGCTCTAAGATATATGTTTAAACTAACTAGGGAACAAGCTAGGGAAATAGTCAAGACTTGTCCTGACTGCCCTAATATCGGCAGTATGCCTAAAATGGGAGTCAATCCCAGAGGATTGAAGCCTTTGGCCTTATGGCAAATGGATGTTACTCATGTTTCAGAGTTTGGGAAACTGTGCTATGTGCATGTAACTATAGATACCTTTTCTCATTTGATGTATGCCTCTGCTAGAGCTGGAGAAGCTGTAAAGGATGTTGTTCAGCATTTGACAGCTTGCTTTGCCTATATGGGAGTTCCTTTTAAAATCAAGACAGACAATGCTCCTGCTTATACTTCCAGAGGCTATAAAGAGTTTCTGCAGAAATGGCAAATTGAAGGATCCACAGGAATACCTTATAATCCACAAGGACAGGCAATAGTGGAAAGGAGTCATCAGCTTTTAAAAGCTCAAATCACAAAATTAAAAGCTTCAACGTCTTATTTGACTCCTCATCATGTATTAACACATGCTCTGTTTGTGCTTAATCATATGAATGTTAATGATAAGGGTCTCAGCGCAGCTGAGAGACACTGGAATACTCAGGCTACCGCTGGGTCCCAGCCTCTGGTTCCCTGGAAGGACCTGTTAACAGGTCAATGGAAAGGGCCAGATGTGTTAATTACCTCTGGGAGGGGCTATGCTTGTGTGTTTCCACAGAATGAAAGCTCGCCAATCTGGATTCCAGACAGACTTATCAGACCCTACCAGCAGGAGACTCTCACAGAAAACAAAGAGGAGGAGAAACCACGAGCTGCAGACAATGGGGAAGCAATGGACAAGTCAGATCATAACAAACAAAGAAGATGAAGCCGCCTCAGAAGCTGAACTTCACCGCGAACTGCCAACACAGACTCAACTCAAGAAACTACAACGAGAGACTCTTACTGTACTGGCTCAAACAAAAACTCCTAAGACTCCTGTAGCAATTTTTCTTGCTTTTCTTGCTATCTTATCTATGAATTCCGGGGTAAATGGAGAAAGTTATTGGGCATATGTTCCCAAGCCTCCACTCTTACATCCGGTGGTTTGGGGAAATACAGAGCTCATTAAAATTATGACTAATGTTACTGATGTGCTAGGGGGAACTCCTGATTTTCATATGGGAATTAATTCATCTGGGTATATAAATTATGAGGGTAGATCAGATTCCTTACCAATCTGCATAGCACTTGGTGGTGCTCCTCCAGCTGGCTGTTTGCCTGTCAGCTATAGAACTTTCCTTACTGATACTCCAGATAGTAAACCTGTTAAAAGTAGGAACCCGGAACAGTGGTGTATTTGGCAACTACAAATTGCTACTTTAGGGCACTCTAATTTTAACGGGACTATGGTAATAAATCAGCCACTGCCGTCTAAATTGCCACATTGCATGATAAAATACAAGAAAGATAGCTTATGGGAGGAAAATGAAGATCAGATGCCTAATTGGCTTCATTATGGATTTCCTCAAGCTGGAATAAGGTTTTCTCCTTTGACTTCAGGGGAAATTATCTGGGATTTCTCTGTACCATCACCTGATCATGACTATTCTGGCTACCTTAAGGACCATTCTGCTCAATTTGGAGGATACACTCCTCCAAAAAACGAGCCCATAAGGAGATGGTATTCAGCAGGGTGGGTGTCACCTGTATGGTATTTACAAAAACTGGATGGGACATATGGGACTCCTCAGCCAGATCTATTCAGGTTAGTTGCAGCAGCCAATTTTATAATATTAAAGAAACCAAAGGCTGCCAAGTCAGAGCCTGTTCCTGCCACTGCTTGTCTCTCTTACCCATATGCCTTAATGTTTGGATGTAACAAATTGGTGCATATCAAGAAAGAAGGGGACTCATTTTTTGTTAAATGTCAATCCTGCATATTAACTAATTGTGTACAATCAGGTTATGATAAATCTTTTTCAACTGTATTGATTGTTAAAAGACCTGCTTATGTGATGTTGCCAGTAGATTTGGGTAATGATACTTGGTACGATAATTCGGCTATAAACTTGTTTAACAAAATTAATGAATTGATTAGGCCAAAAAGATTTTTTGCCTCATTAATTTTGGAATTACAGCGTTGATAGCCATTTTGACTTCTTTTACAGTTTCTACAACAGCATTACTAAAGGAAATGCAGACAGCTTCCTTTGTAAATGACATGCATAGGAATGTCACCTTTGCCTTGTAAGAACAGAGGTTAATAGATCTGAGATTAGAAACTAGAATAAATGCTTTAGAAGAGGCAATAATAGAAATGGGCCAAGACATACAAAATCTTAAGACACAATTAGCAACTAAATGTCATGCAGAGTTTAAGTATATCTGTGTTACACCTCTTCCATACAACTCTTCCTTTAATTGGAACAAGACTAAGGCATATTTATTGGGAATATGGAAGGATACCAATTTAACCTATGATATCAAGGCATTGCAGGAGAAAATTACAGTCATGAGTCAGAGAAAGATAGATACTTGGGACATTTCAGGCCTAGCATCAACGTTTTCAGAAAACCTAAGATCCCTGAATCCATTAAGCTGGACTCAGTATTTTGTTTTCCTAGGAATTGGAGCTGCTATTTTATTTACAGTGTGCTTGGTTTTTCCTATTCTTTTCAGAATAGCACTTCACTCCATCAGCACCCTCCAGCGTGATTTCTAGATGTTCCGCTTAAAAAATAAAAAAGGGGGAACTGCTACAACAGCCCCAGTGGAGACAGTGTAGCAATGGCTGAGAGAAGTCTCATTGGCTACCTGTCCAGAGGTTCGCACCACACGAGGTTATGCCTCCTGGGGAAAAGTGGTTCAGGTCCCTGCAGGTGCTTACTTGACTTGGCTGCTTGGAATGGGTGCTAGATGTGTTTTGTGCTATACATTAATGCCTTTTAATTATGGACATTTTAGCCTGTAGCTCCACTGTTAATTCAGAGAAGCCTAGAAAACACTTAGATATAGTTTCAGGAACTGAAAGAGATACAGACCAACATTCAGGGGATGGATGTTGACCTCTGTGCCCCCCGATCATAAAACCCACAGTGCCAGATGTCAGCCCAAGGCCTAATAAACAATTAGGGCTAAAGCTTTAAGGAAGCAGCCCACAATGTGACCTTGCCTGTAATCAGCCTACCCGCAGCTAGGCTACTGTGGGAGTTACTACAAAATTCTAACTTGGTATCTTAGGGCCTTTGAATCATTGCTATTAAAAGTTTAGTGTTCAAAGACAATTCTCTTTACTCAGTAAATCAAATCTCTGATATGCTGACCACAAGCAGGCCAAAATAGACAGAGGCTCCCAATTATACACTTGCTTAGATGTATTTACTATCTCATACTTCAAAAGGAATTGCTGACATTTTTATAGTATGTCTGTTTATCTTTAAACTGTGACCAAAGATCTGTTCTTTCAGCTTTCTGTATAATAACCCAATACTTTGAAGTAAACTTTGCAGCAGTTCGCAAACCTCCTCAGGTGTGTTTGTGTCTGTCTGTCAAGCCGAAGCCACTCCTGACCTGGTCATCCGAGTCTTGGTCTCCACACAGACCTGCAAACCACTGAGCAGTCTGTGGCAAGCATCAATGATCAGGCTCCAGCAGAGGCCAAGCAATGGGGGTCAAAGATCTGTCAGGCAGGGATTTGGGATGGTCCTGTGTGGTAGGCAGATCTCTGGCAAGGGTACCGAGATCTGGCAGAGGAAAATCAGTGGTGGTCAGAAATCAGGCAGGTGGGGACTTGTGGTGGTCCCTCTTGGATAGGCAGGTCTAGCTTTCTCAGAGCAGGACCAGGAAGTTATCCATTGATGACAGCATTGTTATATCTGTCTTCTGTTTCAGTGCTGAACCAGAGCAATGGAGCAATTGGCTAGGTAGGGCACAGGGTGGGGGGAGGGCTGCATCTCCAGCAGAGACCTGGAGATGGGGGGTCAATGATCTGTCAGGCATAGACTCAGGAAGGTCTCGTGGGGATAGGCTCATCAGTGGCTGGGGCCCTGAGGCCCGGAAAAGGACCGGCTGTTGGGCTATTCTGGGTCTTTTATTTTTCCATATAAAGTTGAGTATTGTTTCTCTGTCAGTGAAGAATTATGCTTGGATTTTAAAGAGATTGCTTTGAATTTGGATATTGCTTTTGGCAAGATTGCTATTTTTAATGTTTCTCCTACCAATCTAACAACATGGGAGATCTTTGAATTTTCTGGTGTATTCTTAAAATTCTTTCATTAAAGACACAAAATTCTTACTATATGGGTCTTTCCCTTGTTTAGTAAGAGTTACCCCAAAGTGTTTTATGTTGTTTGTGGCTATTTTAAAGTGTGATGTTTCGCTGATTTTTTTCTCAGCCATTTTATCATATGTATATTGTACGGCTACTGATTTTTTTAGTTAATCTTATATCCTGCCAATTTGTTGAAGGTGTTTATCAGCTGTAATTGTTAATTAGTATAGTTTTTCAGGTCAATTATAGAAACTATTTTATCATCTGCAAATAGTGAAAAATTGACTTCTTTTTTCCCAATTTGTATCATTTGATCTCCTCTTGCTGTCATATTACTTTAGCTCAAACTTCAAGTACAATATTGAAGAAATATGAAAAGAGGAGCAAACTTGTTTTGTTCTAGATTTTAGAGGAATACAACCAATTCAAGGAAACAGTCACCTAATTATAAAATAAATCTATTTATTCTCAATAGAGGAATCCAAAATGGCTGAAAAAAATAAAGTGCTCTTCATTCTCAGCCATTAGGCTAATGTAAATCAAAACCACTCTGAAATACCATGTTACTCCTGTTAGAAGGGCTGAAATTAGAAACAGAAATTAGATCTAATGCTGGAGAGGATTTTGGAAAAAGGGGATACCATTCCATTGCTGGTGCGACTGCAAACTTGTACACACATTCTGGAGATCATTATGGTTTGTCTGCAGGAAAAGGGTAATCACTCTACTACAGGACCCAGCCATTCCACTCTTAGGGATATATACAAATTATCCATATCCATGCAATAAGATATCTGTTGAAGTATGTTCATAGCAACATTATTTGTAAATGCCTCTGATTTGAAGAATGGATAGTGAAGATATGGCAAATTTATACAATGGATTACTTCTCAGCAGAAAAGAACAATAGAGTTATGAAATTTGCTGGCAAATGGATAGAAATTGAAAAAAATTATACTGCATGAGGTAACCCAATCACAAAAAGAAGAATATGGTATGTACTCACTCATGTATGCATTTTGGACCTAGAACAAAGGATCACAAGCATGTAATTCATACATTCAGAGAAAATAGAATGCAAGGAAGAACCTAAGAGATTTATACAAGGTCTCTCACAGAAGGAGATGAGAACAAGATTTCCTGAGCATATTGGGAGTTGGGGGGAGTAGTGATAAGAACGTGTGAAGCAAGAGGAGAGCAGGGGTAGAAGACCATGTGAGACCAGGAAAATTGAGTTGGGGGATGAATAGATGAGCATAAAAACAGGGATACCATAATAAAGGAAGCCATTATTGGGTTAGAAGAGAAAACTAACTCTAAAACTAACTCTAGAGAAATGTCTAGAGACCTACAAGGATATGCCAACTAAGAATCTGAACAACAGTGGATCAGATACCTTAAATGCCTTTACATAACAATGAGATTGATAACTAACTGATATGCCATAATATATCCCCCAGCTGGTAGCTGATAGAATCAGAAACACACACCCACCGCTAACACGGAGCCAAACTACTGGAATCAAGTTACTTACAGAGAGGGATGTGTGATAAGAAAATGGGTAAAGTCCAGGCTTCAGAAACCCACAGAGACAGCATACATGAACTAGTGGGAGCCCATGGACCCCCTAAATGATAGCTAGGAAACCAGCATTGGAATGATTAAGAACCCCTGAAAGTGGGCCTCAGAATGCCTGACCCCCTGAAAGTTGGACTCAGTGAGAATGCCTGGGCAGTCTAAGAGATGTCTAACAGTGGAACCAGGATTAATCTCTGGTGCATGGCATGATATTGGGAGCACATTCCCCATGGATATATACTCCCTTAGCCTAGAGGAAGGAGGGAGGACATAGACCATATTCCATATAACTTGAAAGGTTTGATGAACACTCCTGGAAAGCATCACCCTACCTGTGGAGTGAAGGAAGATTGTGATGGAAGGGGTTCAGTGGACACGGCAGGGAAGAAGGGAGGGGGGATTAGGATCAATATGTAAAATAAGGAATATATATTATGATAGCTCATATATCCACTGTATAGGATTTCTTATGCCTGGTCTTGCATTTGTATTTCACTAAACATAGTATGTAGCTGTGGAGTATGCGAAGTAGAATAACAATTCGCAGAGTAACTACTTTGGTTTTGAGAATGTAATGAAGAAACAAGCAGGAGCAATGAGTAGTTGGAATGTTTTTAACATAGAGAGACGTATTATATTGTGAATGTCTGTGACATCATAATTGTTACCTGGCAACCCAAGTGAGATTCTCTATGCTTATACTATGGGTCCACCAACAGCAGACATCTAAGATGTAGAGTTTTCTTTGGATATTTTACTCTCCAATGGAAGTTATCAGTACATTCCTGAATTTCAGTATGAATGCAAAATGATAGTATAAATCAGGATATAATCAAAGAGCTGGAAGTTGGAGTCCTAGCTGGCACCATTACAATATTCATAGGAACTTCATCACACTGAATATAGTGTCAGGAAAACCTCATCAAAGAATTTACTTCTTTCAAAAGTAAAACTATGAATTAAGAAATCAAGACAACAGAGATATTCACAAGAGTGAGTTTGCTGCTGTTACTTTCCTTCAGTTACATGGTGAACAATTTTTCTACTAAGTAGAGATTCATGTGTGAGTTATTTTTCATTATTATAATTTCACATATCATTTCTAGTTCACTCTGTTTCCCATCCTCATCTTATGACACTGATGCCCCCACCCATTCCATTCCCCACCCAATCCACAGTGAGGCTGAGGTCTTCCAATAGGGATCAAAAAAATGAGTCAAGTGATTTGGAGTATGGCCTAGGCCCTCCCTTCTTTCTCTAGGTTAAGGGGGTATATCTCCCTGGTAAATGTGCTACAAAAGTCATTTTATGAACCACAAATACATACTAATTCCACTGTCAGAGGTCCTGTAAAATACTCTGACCCATGATTAGGGCATCTGAGTTAGTCCAATGTTTTTTCCCAGCCATTTGGTCTAGGGTCCATGAGCTCTCACTTTTTCAGGTCAGCTGTCTGTATGGCTTACAGTAGTGTGGTCTTAACCCCTTTGCTTATCAATCTGCTATCTCTGAAAATAAATCTCAAGAGTTTGGTTTAGGGTTTAGCTCTCTCTCTCTCTCTCTCTCTCTCTCTATATATATATATATATATATATATATATATCCATTTCTGTAAGCTACTATGAGAAGGCTCTATGGTGGCATATAATCATTCTCATTTCTGGGGAAGAACATTTAAGGTAAGTCTTTCCACTGTTGCTCAGATTGTTGGTTGGGGTCATCTTTATACATGTGTGAACATTTCTCTAGTGTCATGTTTCTCTTCAAACCTAAAACGGTACCCTCTATATATTATTTTACTGCTTGCTGTTGTCTATTCCATCCCCTGCTCAATATTCCTGGTCTCACACGTTCAACTTTCCTCCACTTCTCTTTTTCCACCTCGCTCTCCACTCTCTGCCCTCCCCATCCCAACATGCTCAGGAGATCTTATCTCTTTCCCTTTTCCTTGGGGACCTTGAATGCATTTCTTAGGTTCTCTTTGTATCATAGTTTCTTTCACATTATAAATTGTATCCTGATGTTCCTTTGTTTTATGTGTGATACCATATATTAGTGGGTATACACCATGTTCTTCTTTTTTTGTGACTAGGTTACCACACGCATGTTGGTTCCTTCAATTTTCATACATTTGCCTCTGAATTTCATGATTCCATTATTTCTTTTCCCCTGAGTAGGATTCTGTTCTGTAAATGTACAACATTTTCTCTATCCATTCTTCAGTTGATTTGCATCTATGTTGCTTCCATGTTCTAGCTATTACAAATAATGTTGCTATGAACATAGTTGAACATATGACTTTGTTTTATGCATGTGAATCATTTGGTATATGGCCAAGAGTGTGATTGCTGGGTTCTGTGGTAATCTGATTCCAATTTTCCTGAAAACCACCATACATTTCTCCAAAATATCTGTACTTTTTGTACTTTCACCAACAGTGGAATAGTGTTCCCCTTTCTCCACATCCTCTCTAGCACAAGCTGCCATTTGTGTTTTTGATTTTATCCATTCAGACAGGAGTAAGGTAGTATCTCAGAGTTGTTTTGATTTTCATTTCCTTGATGGCTATGTATACTGACAACATATTTGTGTCTTTCAGCCATTTTGGATTCCTCTATTGAGTATTCTATATTCATTTCTATAAAGCACATTTTAATTGGGTTATTTGTTGTTTTGTTGACTAATTTCTCTAGCTCTTTGATTTTGAAAATCAGACCTCTGTAAGATGTGGGGTTGGTGAACATCTTTTCAAAAACTGTGGGCTGCTGTTTTGTCTTGTAGACTTTGTCCTTTGCCTTTAATAAGCTTCTCAGTTTTGGGAGGTCCCAGTTATTAATTTTGAATCTCATTGTTTATGCTACTGATGTTATGTTCAAGAAGTGGTGTAATGTAACAATTCATCCAAGGGTACCTCCCACTTTCTCTTCTATTTGGTTGAGTGTGACTGAATTTATGCTTAGGTCTTTGATCCATTTGAACTGTAGTTTCTGCATGGTGATAGACATGGGTCTATCTGCGTCTGCTACACACCACCTTTCAGTTTTATCAGCACCAATTGGTGAAGATAATTTTTCTTTGTTCCATTGTATTAATTTAGCTTCTTTGTCAAAATCAGGTTTTCAGAGGCATGGGTTTATTACTAGGGTTTTCCATTTGATTCCGTTGCCATGTCTGTCTTCTTTTGTTTCAATACCAAATTATTTTCGGGACTATAGCTCTGTAATAGAGCTGGGCATATGGGATTGTGAGGCATCCTAGAGTTCCTTTATTGTATAGGTTTTTTTTTTGTTCACTTTTTTGAATCTATATAATGTTGAGCATGATTCTTACAAGGTCAGTAAGAAACAGTGCTGGGATTTTGATGAGGATTGCATTGAATCTGTAGGTTGCTTTTGGCAAGGTTGACATTATTACTATGTTTATCCTTCTTATCCAAAAGCATCGGAGATCCTTCCATTGTCTGGTATCATCTTTAATTTCTTCAAAGAATTAAGGCTCTTTTCATACATGTCTTTTTTTGCTTAGTAAGATTTACCTCAAAACTTTTTTTTTTTTTTTTTTTTGATTTTGTTGGAGATATCTAAATATATTTTATGATGTTTGTTCCTATTGTACTGAGTGATGTTTCTCTTCCTCTTTATCATTGATATATATGAGGACTACTCTTTTTTTTGGCTAATCTTATATCCTGGATGTTACAGAATGTGATATCAGCCATAAGAGTTTCCTTGTAGAGTTTTGGATCAGTTATGTATAAAATCATATTGTGTGCAAACACCAATTTTTTTTTAATTATTCCATTTCTATTTGTATTACATTCACATCCTTTTGTTGTCTTATTGCTCTAACAAGAACTTTGAATATTATATTGAATAATATAGTAGATAGTTCAGAGTGAATAAAGTTGTCTTGTTCCTTCTTTAAGAGTAATCATATTGTGTTTCTCTCCATTTAGATTGATGTTGATTTGCTATACTTGATTTTACAATATTTTGGTATGATGCTTTTATCCCTAATGTTTCCTAGACCTTTATCATGAAGGGGTTTTGGATTTTGTCAAATATTTTCAGCATCCAGTGAGATGATTAATTTGGTTTATTCATTCAAGTTGTTTAAATGTTGGATTACATCGACAGACATTTGTATGTTCAATCACAAGATGGCGCTGGCTTCCTGTTTCCTGGTTCTTGTTTACAGCATTAGCTATGCTGACTGCACATGCGCCACTGTATGGTAATTCCTATATGGTAGCTCTCCCTATCAGAGAAGCTATACCATTCAAACATTTTGCGGAGCACCAATTACAGACGAATACGTCGCCCTGCAGGCTATTTAAGCCGTGTGCATTCGGGGGCTTGGGGTCCTTCTCCATCAGCATGTAAAGAGCGCTACAATAAAGATTCTGCTGGACACATCTTCGGTTGCCGCGTCTTCCTTATCGGCAAAGGATGCGCGCGACAAGTGGTGCCGAAACCCGGGAGCCTGCCGACCCTGGGCGGAGGAACTACTCGAAGGACCCTCGACTGCTCGTCGAAGGAAGATTCAAGCCAGCGGAGCGAGAAGCTGCAGCACTTTTCAGCAAGGTATGACCCCTGTGGTCTAGGTGATCCCGTTTCTTGTTGTTTGTTTCGTTTTTCGTTTTATTGTGCTGTCTGTGTTTTAATTGTCATAAACGGGAGAACACTCGCCGCTCACCCTTTTGTGACCTAGCATAAGTGGCCTTAAGTCTCAGGTAAATATCTGAGCCGTCACACCCTCCCCTGTAGATAAAGGAATAATGGGGAACCAGCCGACCAAGCCTATTGCAGATGCAGCGCGGGCGCTGCTAAAGCAGAAGGAGCTAAAGATTCCAGATAGAGTTTTGCGGGAACTTCCTTAAGGAAGTTGACCATGTTGCTCCCTGGTTTGTGGTCTCTGGGACCCTCTCCAAAGGAACATGGGATAAGTTAGGAGGAGATCTTATGCGGGAGAAGGAACAAGGAACTTTAAGGACTGGTGTATGGCCATTATATAAATTGTTAAAGTCTTGTATTGAAGATGAGAGATGTAAGGAACAGGTCAAAGAGGGACAGAGAGTGCTTTCTGACCATCAGGATAGTCTATCAGAAGCTGAAAAGGGAAAGGGAGAACAAAAGAAAAGGTTCTCCAGAAAGAAGTCAAATAAGAATGAAAATGTGCACAGTAAACTAGCAAAGCTAGGAAAGAAAGCAAAACAGCTCGCCGAAAAGGAAAAGGAACTTAACCGACGAGCTAAAGATTTAAAGCTTGTGCCTGCTCCAAAAGGAGGAGCATGTAAGGATTGTGAATGTGAGGATCCAAAATTATACCCTCTCCTCACTGAGTTTAAACATTATACTATAGATTCTTCCTCCGAGGAGGAGACGTCCCCCCGGAGAGGAGGATAAGTCTGACCTATCTGGGTCAGAAGGGGATCCAGAGCTGAACCCTGCCGAGCAGGCAGAATTAGATGAGGAAGCTAAAAATTATGAGGCTGGGAGATATGGGCGTGCCCCACCTTATGCTCCAGGCTATGAGCCAACGGCACCGCCCTATCTGAAACAATTGAAGGCCTTAGTGGAAACAGTACAAACATACGGAGTTAGCGCTTCCTTTACCACAGCCCTTATTGAAAGGCTGACCTTGAATGCAATGACCCCAGATGATTGGAACAATACAGTTAAAGCATGCTTATCTATGGGTCATTATTTAGATTGGAAGTCCATTTATCAGGAATTGTGTGCGGCCCAGGCAAAGATAAATATAGCCAGTCAACGACCTCAATGGAGCTTTGATATGCTCACAGGTCAAGGTCAATGGGCTGTAAATCAGACAGCCTACCTACTAGAGGTTTATGAACAAATAAATAAGGCTGCCATCAGAGCATGGAAGAGTCTACCTAATAAAGGGCAAGTGACAGGAAATCTTACAAAGATCATTCAAGGAACAACTGAACCATTTTCAGATTTTATGGCTAGAATGATGGAAGCAGCAGGAAGGATATTCGAGGACGCTGAAGAGGCTCCAGCCAAGAGCGCAAAAGAATTACATTGGCAAAATGAGGAAGGGAAAAGAGGAACTATTACCCCATATGTGCTAACCCTCCCTATAAATCTATGGGGAAGAGATGTATTACAACAACTAGATTTTGTGCTCACAAATGACTATTCACCTCAGAGCCAGCAGATAATGAAAAATATGGGCTGCGTCCCTGGTCGAGGCCTTGGAAAACACTTGCAGGGACGTACAAGTCCCCTGCCCTCTAATGGGAAGCAAGACAGAACAGGACTGGGTTTTTCCTAGGGGCCGCTGGGGAGGCAATCCCCATTCCTTGGAAAACAGAGGACCCGGTATGGGTTCCTCAGTGGCCACTTACCTCTGAAAAACTGGAAGCCGCCAATCAATTAGTCCAGGAACAATTAAATCAGGGACACATAGAAACGTCTCAATCTCCTTGGAATACCCCTATTTTTGTAATTAAGAAAAAATCTGGTAAATGGAGATTATTACATGATCTGCGAGCCATAAATAAACAAATGCAGGTCATGGGCCCCATTCAAAGGGGTTTGCCTTTGTTATCCACCTTACCAATTCGCTGGAGAATTTTAATAGTGGATATTAAAGATTGCTTTTTCTCTATACCCTTACATGAGCAAGATAAAGTTAGATTTGCCTTTACCTTGCCTAGCATTAATCATGAACAACCTGATGAGAGATACCAATGGAAAGTTTTGCCGCAGGGCATGGCGAATAGTCCTACTATGTGTCAACTTTATGTAGCAAAAGCTATTCAGCCAGTTAGATCTCAATTTCCCCGCCATTAAGATATGTCATTATATGGACGATATTTTGTTATGCCATTCTGATCAAGCCCTTCTGCAGCAAGCTTTTGGCGTTCTATCTAAAGAGTTGAATAATAAGGGTTTGTTTATAGCTCCTGAGAAGGTACAAGAAGGAGATATTGGAAATTTTCTTGGCTCTACCATTTATCCGACGCAGGTAAAGCCGCAAAAGATTGTTATCAGAAGAGATGTTCTTAAAACACTTAATGATTTTCAAAAGCTTTTAGGTGATATTAATTGGGTAAGATCATATTTAGATCTAACTATGGCAGAACTTAAACCTTTATTTGCCATTCTGGAAGGAGACCCAGCCATCACATCTAGTAGACAACTTACCGCTGAAGCTGCCCAAGTGTTGGATAAAGTGGAAAAGAAATTGGGTGAAGCTTCTCTAACTCGGCTAGATCCATCTAGCCCATTCCAGCTATGCATTGTCTCCTCACCTCAACAGCCTACAGCTGTGTTATGGCAAAGGGGACCGCTATTATGGGTCCATCCTCAAACCTCTCCTGGTAAAGTTTTGAGCCATTATCCCACTCAAATAGGAGAAATGGCCTTAAAAGGTCTACAATTAGCTCTAACTCATTTCGGCTGTGAGCCAGAATCTATTATTGTGCCTTATACTGTTTATCAAGTCAATGTGTTATGTGCCACCTTGGATGTTTGGGCGATTCTTCGTTGCACCTTTTCTGGAAATATTGATAATCATTATCCTAAGCATCCGTTGTTACAATTTGTTCTTACTAATGCCATTATTTTTCCAAAAATTACTAGAAGTCAACCGATAATAGGAGCTATTGATGTTTTTACTGATGGGTCCAAAACAGGCATTGGCAGTTATGTTGTTAATAATCAGGTGTTTCAAAAATGTTTTAATTTTTCATCCCCACAATTGGTTGAATGTGCCATTGTGGCTGAAGTTTTGCGAGCTTTCCCTCAACCTTTGAATATTGTCTCCGATTCACATTATGTGGTAGGAGCAGTACAGATTTTAGAAACAGTAGGATTAATTTCCTCAAAAAGCGCTGTTGCACAAGTTTTCGCTGATATTCAGCAATCAATTAGAACAAGATTGCATCCCTTTTTCATACAGCATATGAGAACGCATACACTGTTGCCTGGACCCATGACAAAAGCTAATGAATTGGCTGATAAAGCTACTAAGGCATTTTATTTTATTCTTAATCCCATGCAAAATGCTGTTGCTTTTCATGAGTTGTATCATGTTCCGGCAGATACACTCAGAAGAAAATTTGGTATAACACGAGCAGATGCCCGTGACATTATATTAAAATGTGCCAATTGTGCGGAATTTAGATCTGCACCTACCTTTGGTGTTAACCCTAGGGGATTAAAACCTTTGCATATTTGGCAGATGGATGTTACCCACGTTTCTACCTTTGGTAAATTAAAATATGTACATGTCTCTGTGGATACCTGCTCCGGGGATCGTCCACGCCACGCCATTATCTGGAGAAAAAGTGGCTCATGTTATCACCCACTGCTTGGAGGCATGGGCAGCATGGGGAAAGCCACGGCAATTAAAAACTGATAATGGTCCTGCTTATACTTCTAAGACATTTCAGCAATTCTGCACAAAAATGGAAGTCCATCATGTAACAGGCCTGCCCTACAATCCCCAAGGACAGGGCATAATAGAACGTGCTCATAGCACCATCAAAATGTATTTACAAAAAACAAAAAGGGGGAATCTGCCCCGCCATAAACATGGGACAGAAAGCAACTCTTTCCCTCACTATATTTACTCTAAATTTTTTAAAATTGGATTCCAATGGACAGTCTGCTGCAGACAGACATGTCACTCATACATCTCCAAAAGAGCTTGTAAAATGGAAAGATGTACTTGATAATCAATGGAAAGGACCGGATCCTATATTAATAAGATCCAGGGGAGCTGTTTGTGTTTTCCCACAGGGTCAAGAAAATCCAATTTGGGTACCAGCACGATTGACTCGGATGGTGAAGCATGATGGCCCCGCTCTGGATCCTGACCATGCTAGGAATGCTGATGAGCCCGCAGACGATGAGTCAAGAGATACGCTGGGGAATCCTGTCGACCTTCCCTCGGCCGATGCCGGTGATGCATGATGCGCAAGTTTTTCCACGATTTTTTACGACTAATGACTCTTTGGGGCTACCATATTTGCCAATATCCAAGGATGTGGCTCCTATTCAAAACAATGATACTTGGATTATTAATGGTAGCTTATGTTTTACTGTGAACCAGTCATCTAAAGATCCTTGTATTAAGTTAGGAAACTTTTCCTATGCCAAATTAGGGGAGGAAGTTACTACTGGAAAAGGGGCTTGCCAAGGTGATTTCTGCTAATGCCACTGTCCTCTTTGGATGGTGGCCACACCTCGATTCAGGGATGAGCCTCGGCTGCCATCGTCATCAACCACAATATGCACCTTTCTGCATTGGTGGGCGCCCAGATTCTTCCTCAATTTTTCCTTGGACTGGCTGTCAGAGTCGCAGAGCTCACCCATTAAATGGACATTTTACCTTCTCACCTTTAGAAGGCTTTGGGAACTTTATAGAGATGGATCCCTGGAGATATGATATTGATCCTTTTGATGCTTGGTTACTTTGTGGTGCAAGGGGTAGTTGCACAGACCTCTCGCCTATGGTTACCATCCTGGGGGGATCAACGGGGATAACCCAGATGAGCACCAAGATCGGAGGTGACGTGTCAGCGTCACCGATTTCTAATGTGAAATGGGTGGATCCCACTCCAGTTTGTGTCTGGCCCCCGTTCGTTTTTGCTGTATGTAATGATACAGGATGCCTTTTTGCCCTTTGCTGGAATGCTAGTGAGTTTTCCTCTGCTACTGTGGCCCGTATGCCCAGGTTTTTGCCAATGCCAGTAAAGACTAATAATTCTTTAACTTTATTTCGACAAAAACGTGATTTTGGCATTACTGCAGCTATAGTGGCTATTATAGCGACTGCGGCAGTTGGGGCCTCTTTGACCGTGTCGTCCTTAGCATTACAGGGACAGGTAGCCACTGCTCAACATCTTAACAATCTGTCTGCCTCAGTTAGTGAAGCAATAGATGTTCAAGCCTCTGTGAATAGTCGATTAAAAGGAGGGTTAATGATTGTTAATCAGCGCATTGATTTGGTTCAGGAGCAATTAGAAATTTTATGGCAATTGGCTCAATTGGGATGTGAAGTTAAGTTACCTGGACTTTGTGTGACTTCCATTCAATATGAAAATTTTACAAAAGCAGCAAATTTGTCTAAGGAATTATCCACGCTGTTGCTATCTAATTGGAATGTAGAATTTGATGAATTGATGAGAAAACTTCGTCTTGCCATAGTTCAGATTAATTCCACTCGTTTAGATATTTCTGTCACAAATGGATTGTTTTCTTGAATGTCCTCTGCCTTTTCCTACTTTAAAGAATGGGTTGGTGTAGGAATGTTTGGAACGACCTTGTTTTTGGGACTGTTCCTCTGTTTTTGGTTGCTTTGCAGATTCAAAAGACAACAACATGCTAAAAATGTGGCCATTGTGCAAGCTATGCTGGCTGTTGAGCAGGGAGCATCCCCCCAAGTTTGGTTAAGTATGCTAAGCCGTTGAGACACTGTCAGAACTCCAAGCACTCCTGACGGGCACAGGTTCCCATTGCACCAGGGTGTTGTTCTGGACAGACCTTTGCATCTCCCAGGGCTCAGGTTCCCATTGCACGGGGTCTCAGATGCTAAGGGTCTCTTTTATTGTGTAATTTCCTTGATCGCTCAAGCTGTTGATTCAGCGGGCTGATTGGAAACTTCACAGTATTAATTGTGGCCTTGCATATAATTTTAAAGAAAGGGGGAGATGTCGGGAGCCGCATTCGCCATTACAAGATGGCGCTGGCTTCCTGTTTCCTGGTTCTTGTTTACAGCATTAGCTATGCTGACTGCACATGCGCCACTGTATGGTAATTCCTATATGGTAGCTCTCCCTATCAGAGAAGCTATACCATTCAAACATTTTGCGGAGCACCAATTACAGACGAATACGTCGCCCTGCAGGCTATTTAAGCCGTGTGCATTCGGGGCTTGGGGTCCTTCTCCATCAGCATGTAAAGAGCGCTACAATAAAGATTCTGCTGGACACATCTTCGGTTGCCGCGTCTTCCTTATCGGCAAAGGATGCGCGCGACAACCCCTGTGTATCTGTGGTGAAGAAAACTGGAACATGTTGGTAAATTTTTGATGTGTTCTTGTATTCAGTTTGTCTGTCATATATTGAGGATTTTTGCATCAATGTTCAAGAGAAAGTTTTTTTTTTTACTTGCATCTGCACCTTCTTTATGTTAGTGCTATGAATTGCTTAGCACAATTTTTATAATGTACCATAAGCAAGTTTATGATGTATATACTTTTATATTGTATTCTAGGAAGTCTTTAAATTTTTTCATTAATTCTTCCTGTACCCAATGTATTTCAGTTGTGCTCTGTAAAATTTCCAAGAATTTATGGGATTTCTATAATTTATGTTGTTGTGGAATTCTTGCTTTAACCATTACTATCACTTAATATCTTAGAAGTTATTTTTTTAATATCTTGACATTCATTCTGTTACTGAACAATTAGACAATAGTAGAGATTGCTCCATGAGATGAGAGTCTCAGTTTGTCAACACCTGTAGCTGCTTGTGTATTCATATAAGCATGATGAATGCCTTTATGAATTGCCAAACCTTTTACCCTCTTAACTGGTGTAAAGTTATTGTTCATACCTCCTTGACTGTACCTTGATTTTTGGAGATCCCCAATTACAGAAGGAAATTGCTTAGGAACATTTTGTTCTATGTTTGTAGACTTTGAACGTACCCGATCTATGTGAGATTGCCTAAGTTTCCTTTTAGGATTAATGGAATGGTTACAGTATCTTTGTCTATAGGAAAATGAAATGAGACCCTGTGCTGGAGTAGGCCATATTCTGCATTTGTCTTCCAAATATTATGAAGACCTCTGCCACTGCTGGACCGATGTAGAGGTGACCCTAACCACTGAGTCAGATTTTGAATTTTTCAAAACCTGTTCTGCAGATGTGAGAGCTTTCAGGTATTTTTGACTAGATGGGGAATTTACCAGTCCAGATTGATCAGAATAAGACATTCCAGTTGGTACTGCATAATTTCCTTGGGCATTTGCTTTGGCATCCATAAGAACATGCCCTGAAGGTAATGCAGAAGCTCTACTGCAGGGTGGGCAGCAGTTAACATTCTCTTCCAAAAGGAGAGACATATCCATGAGTGATTTTGCCTTCTCTGGTCTTGGCCACAAAGAAAAATTAGGTCTTTTTCTGATGACTGGATGGAAAGCAGATAGACTGGGATCACTGCTCAGTGTGTTTCTCATGACCTCTGGGGCCCCCAAAGAGGTTGGATCCCTTCCTTTTTTGTCTTATGTCAGCTTCTTTGTGGTGCTTGAAATGTCCATACTGCCTCTGGATTCCTCAGGTCCTTCATGACAGAACTGGCTGTATGCACGTCCAGAATCAGAAATACTGATGCCCCTGGATTTCATAACTACATCCTGGTCCACATGTGACTCTATGTACCTCAATCTGGGAACTGGCAGTCGCAGCTGCTGTTAAGGTGACAAATCCCTCTGGGTTTAATTGGTTGTCCAGTATTCCTGGCTTTTGGCCTTTATGTAAATCTCCTCTTGTGCACCTTGTTTGCTGACATCATTCCTTGGGCTGAGAGTCCACGATGTGTGGTCAAAGTGCCAGATCCAAGCTGAGGTCTGTAGTCCTCTCTCCACAGGCGTAGGAAGGTAGTTTCTAAGGCACTTGAACATAGAAAACTGCATTAAATTATTTACCTCAGATAAAATTCGTTGAAGGATATTTTCTATGGTAACTGGTGGCAGGAAGAGGTTAAGTACTAGTGTCTGTGAGGGTTTTCTTCCCATGACTGTGCTGACTTCAGGCAGACCAAGTGCAGAAATGGAGTCACATTTAGCTTCAGGAAGTGCTCAAAGTCAAGAGATGTGCTCAAGTTAGTGTCCTCTGAAGGCAACAGGAGTTCACCAGTGAATCCTGGCCTATCTTTCTCGAAAACTAACGACAGGAAGAGGTAATACAACAGTGTTTCTGGGAAGATTTTCTTCCCAAAACCTGTGAAGAAGTCCAGCAGGCCAAGCGCAGAAATGTTGTGGCAGTTGGATTCAGGAAGTGAAGTGAATTCCAAAGGTGCATTGGCTCACGATCAGTGTTCTCCCTGCTGGCGTTCCAGAGGTGTTCTTGCCATCAGTGTTTTTTTGCTGATGCAGAGAGTTCACCAGTTTTGCGTGACCTGCTGTTTAATGGAAGAGGAAGAACAGGCAAATAAGATCTCTGATTGAAGGCAAACCCTGTGGACTTTCTTCAATGGGGTGAAGCATAAGAGCTGATTGTGCTCTTTGATAGGGGCCAAGACCAGTCCTTTGCTAAACAACAAAAGTGAGCAGTCAAATAAGTCTTTAATCCCAACACTTAATTGAAAGAGGCACTGGAATTTCTGAGTTGGAGGCGAGACTGATGTGGAAGTGGAGTTCTAATTAAGTCAAGACTGCACAGAAAATCTTTGCAGGAAAGCTAAGTTAAAGATGATGATAAAGTTGATGATGATGATAGCAGCGTGGATACCTGGGATACTGTGTTTTCCCTTTTCTCATTGAAATTGTTATCAATTGATGTACAAAGGCTGTCTGTGTTTATAGCTACTATTAATTTGTCGAGATTAAGTAAGCAGAGTTAAGGAAAGAAGCCTTTGTATGGTTATTCATCTATGAAATTAATTAAATACACAATATCTGTATTAAACAATAGCATGGTATGATAATTGCTCAGATGCTGGATTACTGGGGAAAATATGATCTTAATTTTATTACATTTCAATGTTCATCTCATAAATTCTTCTAATGGACAGATTGAAACTATGAGTCCTTCTAAAAGCAGTTTTGTATAATGAGCATCTGTAGGGGGACAAATATTCACTTTTGAGAGAGTGAAGTTTAAGTCATTCTAGAGAATATGAGTAACTGAATTTACCCATCTGAGAATTAAATTCACAGAAGGACATGGTTGTTTGTAAAACCTGCTTTAAACCCTGTGAAAGAAAAAAAGGGAACAAAATGTAACTTTCAGGGGTTTACTGAAAAAGACAAAATGATCTTCACAAAAAGGCAGTCAATTTCCCAGAGAAATCCACATATTGCTCAATATTTTATTCTTTTCAATGCCTTTTTTGTGGTGCATTTCTTTAAATTCAAATTTACTCCAACCAATATTTCATTCAGGACAAGCCAGTCTAATTGAAATTTTTGAGTGGCTCGAAAGATGGCACATTGATTTGAGCACTGGCCGCTTCACTAGGTACTTGAGATGGATTTCCTTCACCTATATTATAATTCCAATTGCACTCAATCCTCTATCTGCCCCTGGCCCACACAAGCACCTGGATTATGGTCAACTTTTAAACATGAAAAGTGTAAAATATGTTATAATTTGTTTCTGGCAAAGTTTCCAGTTACAAAATTGGATTTTTAGTAAATTTAAAAAGTATCCCCATCTTACTAACAGTGGATTTTGGGAAATTCTGTTCAGATTACATGGCATATAGGTGAAGTAAACCCTGCTTAATGGAAAAAGCAAAAGGGAAATGGCATTATACTGATATGGAGTATGGGGTATGAGAAGGTTTAGTGTAGACATGAGGGAGACATAGCCAGAGGCACTTGGAAGGTTCTATATTGAAGCAACCCCTGAGAGGATGAGGGGGTTAGAGTTGAAAAGAGTGGCAGAAATAATTCATGGCATACTTGGGTATAAAGTTAATTCTAGTCAAAGTGTTATCTCAGACCCTGCTTCAAAATATATAACCATAATATTATACAGTAAAAATAAAAGTCTTGGGGCATTCATTTATTTGCTTTTTTCTTTTGGATACTATTGAGATATGTTACATTGCCATGTGAGTCCAGATGGCCTATAAATCATGCCCAAAATTTGTAGCTCCAATATGTCATTTCTGATATTACAGGTCCACCTCCTTATGCCAGATAAAACTGTTTGAACTCAACACATATGATTTTGTGGTGTGTGTGTGTGTGTGTGTGTGTGTGTGTGTGTGTGTGTGTGTGTGTGGAGTCAGTCTTTCTATTTGTGGCCATGGTAAAATTCTGTGTATTGGAAAAGATTATATGTGTAGAACAAGGTTTAAAAATTCTTCTGAAGGTTCCCCTATCCATATTCCATGAAAGATTTATATTTGCTTCAATATTCTTCTGAGTACTCAAGAGAAGAGACTAAGGCTATGTCTTGACCCAATGCTGGACACAATTTAGGAGCCATGAGAAACTACATAGATTATGATTCATATGACATTCCATAATCGTCTGAAGGTCCTCAGAATACAGATAACCCTGACTCTTCCACTGTTGCCTCTTCACTCCAGTGGTTTACCCATATGTGGAGGAGACTTGAGAGTGAGTGCATCCTGCTTATGTCCTGTGAACCAATGTAGCACCTAACTTCTTAGCTTTACCCTCTCATGGATCTCAGAGCTCACTTGAATGTAAATCTATCTATCTGTCTCTTATATCATTTACTCTCTACTTCTATCACTGCTAATATTTGTCTGTGATATTGTGTGTGCATGTTTGTTGGTGTATATTTTTATATTGTGCCTATGTCTGTGTGTGTCTGTGGGTACTGGGAGAACAATTGACAATTAAAATTTCTTTCCCATTTTTAATTTTCACATTCGACAAGGTCCACTAAAGAAAAATAATAAACTAAACATGTTTCCATTTGAATTACAGGGTGCAAAGTAAGGCAATCAAGCACAAATGATATTATCACCATTCTGGTTATATGAGAAATAGAGTATAATTCTGATGGCCAGTTACTAGTATTTTTATTGGATAACTCTGTTTTAAATATTAACACATTTCTATTAATCTAAGTATTTCCATGTGGTCTGATCTTTCAGGGGAGTGGGCCCAGCATAATACTCTCTCCGTCCTCCATGTTGATTCTCCTCCCTACTACTTTCTCTCCCCTCCTTGTCTCATACTCCATCCTATCTTCCTATTGGCCAACAGTGGTTCATTCATTAACCAATAAGAGAAATGTATTTAAAGAATGGCATCTCCTATCAAAGACATCTTCTCTTGGTTGAGTAGTTACTGCATCCATATGAGGTAGCAGGGGACAAGGAGAAGTAAAAAATGAGCACAACTAACAGAAAATCGTGTGCCCTGAGGATAAAGTAAATGGGGATATACAGAGATGTCCTGAGTGGGTGTAGTGCTTATGTAATGTTGAGTGCTATTAGAATTGGCAGACTCAGAATTCATAGATGTCACATTTTTTCTTGCAAACCATGAATATTGTTCAGAACACATGTCATGGCCTAAAATGAAAGATTGGAGATGAAAGGTTTTCTCTGTATAATTTGCAAATCTAGGTTTAGTATCCTTTACAACAATACATGTCTGCATATATTGGTTTTGATGTTCACAATGTAACCATGGACCAAGCATTGGAAGTTTGACTTCAGCTGGAAATAGAATACCTCCCAAAGTGTACCTAATTGCTTTGGTAACATGGTATGGACAGTAATCTCAAAATTGGTGATGTTGTATGGAGACAGATGGCCTCTTAACAAGAACTTTTAATCTAGACTGAGAAATTCTAGACTTCAAATGTATCAATCACAGAATGAGGTTTTACATGTGTTCCTTCCTCCAGCAAGATTTGTGCCATTTCTAAAACTAGGCTGACAGTGAGGACAAAGGTGTTTTTCTATAATGCAAGAACTTCAATTTGCCTATCTTATGTTCACTGAAGGACTTGATCTATAGCGTCAGTGTCATCTTGGATATCTCAATTCACTTTTGTCATTCTTGAACATAGGTACAATGTGAGAGCTGAGAATCACTGCCAAAGGCAAGATATTCCTGTAACACACTGAGAGTAACTGAACTTTGACATGGGTCCTAGTGCCAATAGGTTTGTTTCTGAGAATTCTTGATTCCCTTTTGGCTAAGAATATGGTTCCATTCAACTTGTGATATATATGACCATCTTATTTAATCTTCATACCAAAGGTCATACAGTTGACTTAAACATCAAGACATGTTTCTGACAAGATTTTTCTAAGATAGTGGTTATCTCCTAATATTCTTTTGGTAGACAGCTAAGTGGGGCTTTGATAAGCAGAGATACTTGTGCAGTGAGTGGAACTAGTTCAAAAAGAGCTAGGGTTTTTAGATGAAATACTCCAAAGATGTAGTATTGTTTCTGATGACACATTGCTTTACTTCCATCTTTTGTCAGGGTGTAGATTGAGAGGAATCGTTTTTCAGAAGAAGAATAGTCTAAGAATTCCTTCCATATTAAAATCCCAATAGGATTTAAGCTATTTGAACACTGGTATATCATCCCTGGCAATGATTATGTGATGGCGAAGAGTCTATTGTGCTGCCACTTGGAGAAAGAGCAGTTAGCACCCACTGTGACTTCTACACTCAGCTTGGTCGAGTTTTCGCACTTCTCAGTGGACAGATATCATCTTCTAGACTCTTATCTTCCAGTGATGTTGGAGCTCTTGGCACTGCTTAATATTCCCGGGCTCCTGCTGTAAAAACTTTCATAAACAGACTATATTTCCTGATATTACATAATCTTGAATGGTGTAATATTGATACCTCCAGGGCAACTTCCACAGATTTAGCCACTTATGCATCTCAGCTTCTCTCTGCTTCTTGTGCCCATGCTATGAGAATAGAGTATTCCACCATCATTGCCAGGTAACAGTTATGATCTAACATTCTGTCCACAACTTAATGATGGCACAGATCTCAGTTTCCACCACAAAGTCCTACTCATAATATCATATACCACATAGTTCCTATATCAAAATGCAGAGTTGTATTATGCCCTTTTGGGCATCCTTTTCCTCCACCAATGAAACCTTGGTTGACATTCCCATGGCTTTCTGCTATAGAAGTACTTAACACACTCTGTTTATTACTATTATTTGAAGTGTGATCTCATGTATCAGTTTTGTATCAAGAGTCCTTCCTCATTCACTTTTGTTTCCGTATTCCCATAGCTGAGATTTTAATAAAACAGCAACCCAGTTTTAATCAAACTACTATGAACTATTTTAATTGTTATTATTATTATCATTATTATATTATTTCATTATTATTTTAAATACTTTAGTTTTTTGAGAAGAAGTAACATTCATGAAATACAACATATACACCACAAAGGCCACAAACTCACATTAATTTCTCTTTCTCTGAATCAAACATTATTTTTATAGTTACTTATACTTTTTTCTATGTATGTAGTTTGGTAGAATTTACATATATGCATGGCAAGAGTGCCCGGTGCTCACCAGGGCAAGACAAAGCATCAGATTCCTTGTGAATGGGGCTATAGACATCACGTGTAGATAAGGAACCAAACTTGAGTCGTACAGCATAGGCACCCAATCTCTCCAGAACCTTATTAATGTTTCAAACAGAAGTCCAACTATTTGGATCAAACTCAGTTTTCATCCCAAATCACCATTTTCTCTTCGCACTAATAGCTCCCTGTATTATGATATCTCTTTTCTTGGTTCGTTATTCCTCCCTCAAATAAATCATCCTCTTCCCTCATGTTCTCCCCTCTTTTCTCTCTTTGTTCTCTTAGACATTTCTACTATTCACCCAATTTATCAAGATATTGTGTCTCTCTTAGTGTCCTCTTTGTTTTCCAGCTTTTCTGGTGGTGTGGAATGTTGGCTGGTGATCCTTTTTTTCTATGTCCAAACTGAAAATATGAGTGAGTAAATACCATGTTCATTTTTTTGTTACTGGGTTACCTCACTTGGGAAGGTTTCTTCTGGTTCCATCCATGTGACTGAGGATTTTAATATCCCCTGATCCCTGGTGATAAGTACCCCATTATGTCAATGTACCACAATTTATTTATCTAGTTTCCTTCCAGTTTCTGTAGAGGAACAAATGTTTTTGTTGCTTAGATGTGCATCTTTTGGGTATATGCATAAAAGTGAAATTGAATACATGATGGCATAACATAAAACAATACCCTGGTTCAGTTTTTTGCTGATTACTGGGTTGGTTCTCCTGCCAACTTTTCATCATCCTCAATTAAGTAAAAGCACTGTACAATCACCCTTCCTAGCTTACTGTATGTAGTAATCAAGTGTTAGAAGAAAGATGTAAAGATTAACATTAAGCTGAACTCCTGGAATCTATTTGCAGATAGAGTGTAGTGATAAAAAAAATGGTCAAGAGCAGGACAATTATTTTCATTTCTAAAATGATTTTCTTTCACATCTTTCCTCTTTTTGAATTTCTTTCCTTTAATTTTTCAAATACTACTTTCTTTTTTGTTGTTAATGTCTCTATGCCCTACATCAAGAGAGTTGAGGATGGAGAATGCCTTTACTAAAATGGAGATCTAACTAAATTTCAAACAAATTTTGTTTAAGAAAACACCATCGCTATTACTTACACGGTATTTTCAAATCCCTATATCATTGTGTGATTATTAGGTTTCTAGTTTTTCCAGTATTTGTGACATGTCAAAAGGCAGGAGTCTGTGTTTCTTTAAGTTGTACATTAGCAGACACATAGTCCTCCATGTTGTCAAGATTGGTGTTTAAATTATGTGAAATATGAAGAGATCCCTGTGATTCTTTGTGATTTCAGATTAACTAACAAACAGCTGCCTTGAAATACCGGACCTGTTTTAATTTTTTGGCAGTTCTTTTTATCTTGTTCATATTCTCTTGAAGTAATATCACAATCCAAATTTTAAAGAGGCATCCAACTATCGTATTCCATAGGAAGTCAGCCTTGTATGTAATGACATGGAAATCAAACTTCTAATGATATTCAAGAGTTCCTAATTTTGCAAATGTTAACATGACTTAGGAAATTCCCAGGTTACAAATAGTGATGATGTGAATCTTATAATTTAAAAATTCAAATTTTCCCTGTTGGGTATTATTCCATTGAGTAAATATACCATATCCATTCTTGAGTTGAGTTGAGGGGTATGGAGGTTGTTTCAGATTTCTTGCTATTACAAATAAAGCTGCTATGGACAGAGTTGTAGATTGATTCCTATTTTCCTGAGGAATCGACATATTGATCTCTAAAATGGCTATTCAAGTTTCCACTCCCACCAAGAGTGTAGGAGTGTTCCCCTTTCACCACATCCTCTCCAGCATACGTTGTCATTTGTGTTTCAAATTTTAGACATTCTGGCAGGAGTAAGATAGTATCTACCAGGTTTTTTTAAAATTTGCATTTCCCTGATAGCTAAAGATGTTTAGCACTTTTTTGCAGGTCTTTCAGGCTATTTAATTTCCTCTAATGAGAAGTCACTCTTCAGTTCCGTATCCCATTTTTAATAGGGTTATTTGTTATTTTGATGACTAGTTACTTGAGTTCTCTGTACATTTTGTCAGATGTAGAATTGGCGGTTATCTTTTCCCAAATTGTGGGCAGCCATTAGGTCTTGCCAACCGTGTCCTTTCTCTTAGAGAAGCTTCTCGTTTAGAGTAGGTGCTATTTATTTATTGACATTCTCATTTTCAGTGCTACTGGCGTTATGTTCACGAAGCTGTCCCCTGTATAATTTTATTCTTATTTATTTTTCTTCTTTGTGCCTTTATTTCTTCGTCTCTTTTCAAGTGTTTTTTTTTTCTTTTACTTATTTTTCTGTTATCTTTTAAAACTGTAAATAAGGAAACCAGGTATTTGATGTCCTGGACCAACTTCATACCAAACATATTTACTTCAAAAAGACATGCAGACATACACTATCCATACTACTAACATGTGGTTTGGGGGACCCTGTAGCATGTTGTGACTATTAGACATATGGTGAAGATTCTTGCCCAGTCTGGGTCTGCCATTTCTTCTTGGAAACTGTTTTCTTTACCTTTCATAAGCTTCTCAGTTTGAGGAGGTACCATTTACTAATGGTCGATCTCAGTATCTGTGCTACTGGAGTTATGTTCAAGAAAGAATTTCCTGTACAATTTTCTTCAAGGATACCTCCCACTTTCTATTCTAAGATGTTCAGTGTGGCTGGATTTATGTTGAGGTCTTTGTTATATTTGTACTTGAGTTTTGTGCATGGAAAAAGACATGGGTCAACTCTTCTACACATGTTCATCCAGTTGTGCCAGCAAAATTTGTTAAAGATGCATTCCTCCTTCCATTGTATACTTTTAACTGTTTTGTTAAATTCAGGTGTTCGTAGGTGACAGGGTTAATGTCAGTACTTCAATTCAATTCCATTGATCTACCTTTCTATATCTGTGCCAATGCCAAGCTGTTTTCAGGACGATAGTTCTATATTAAAGCTTGAAATTGGGGATGGTGATGCCTCCTGAAGTTCCTTCATCGAACATGGTTGTTTGGCTATCATGGGTCTATTTTCACATAAATTTCATTACTATTCCTTTTAGGCCAGTGAAGAATTGTCCTGGGATTTTGTTGGTGATGGCATTGTATATGTAGATTGGTTTGACAAGATTCCATTTTTAATATATTTATTTTACCTATCAAAGTGCATTGAAGATCTGTTCATTTTATGTGTCTTCTTTAATTTCTTTCATTAAAGACACAATCTCTTTGCTATATAGGTTATTCACTTGTTTGGTGTTTCATAAAGATACTTTATGTACTTTGTGGCTATGATAAGTGGAGATGTTTCTATGATTGCTTTGTCATTCTTTCTCTTTTTATATATTAGAGCTACTGATAGTTTGAGGTTGTATTGTACCTTGCTCATTTGCTGAATGTGTTTACCAGGTGTAGGAGTTCACTGGGGGAGTATTTCATGTCACTGTGTAAACTATCATATCATCTGCCAATAGTGATAGTTTGACCTCTTTCTTTCCAGTTTACATCCACTAATCTCCTTTGCTGTCTTATAGCTTAAGATAAAACATGAAGTACAATATTAAAGAGATATCGAGAGAGAGATCAGCCTTGATTTGTTCCTGATTTTGGAGGAATAACCTTAAGCTTCTCTGCATTCAGTTTGGTTTCAGCTGTTTCTTTACTGTATATTGTTTTTTTTTATTTTTTAGGTTTACATATTTTTGTGTTATTTCTGATCTGCGGAATTAAGCAGCAATAAAGTCCGAGGCATTGAGTGAGATGTTGTAACAAATCAAAAGTAAATTTTCAAAATGGGGACTTCTCAGCCTCATCCAATTATTCTGGCTCTTCAGGAGCTACTTTTGTCAAAGAAACTTAAAATAAAGAGAAGCGCACTAGAAAGATTCCTGAGCGAATGTGATGCCATTGCACCTTGGTTCACAATTACGGGAGACCTCACGGTATTTTGCTGGGACAAGTTAGTTAGGTATCTTGATTTTTCTTGGGAACAAGGAACCCTAAATTCCGGAGTTCAACCTGTTTGGAAGTTAGTGCATAGGTGTATTGATGACCAGCGGTACTGTAAAGAGGCGATGGAAAAAGGGAAAACTGCACTAAAAATGTTGCAAGAACAAAGATCAGAAGAGATTGAGAGCACAGGAGAATCAGGTACGGACAAAACAGAATCTGAGGAAGAATTTCAAGCCCTCATACAAAAGGTTAAGAAACAGTTCCTTAAAGGGCAGAGGGGGAAGGGAGAGAAGAAATGGTTATGTGGGGAGGGGAGGGACCCTCCTATAACAATGCGTTTGGTGCCTTCTCCTGATCAGAATGAGGAAGGGCCGGGCCCAAGTACAGGGTCTTCCTTTTGCCCTCAGGTCTGGAAAGTCTTATGAAATGACTTAAGCCTGGCATATCCAGTTTTGCAGGATGCCCAAGGCAATAGATATGAGGAGCCTTTAGACTTTATGGTCCTCAAGGCTTTGGCTGTGTCCGCAAGAACATATGGAATTTCAGCTTCTTGTACTGTAGCTCAAGTTGAAGCCCTAAATAGGTATAGCATGACTCCTAGTGATTGGAGTATGCTGGCTCGAGCATATCTAAGCCCCAGGCACTACCTGGATTGGAAAACCTTATTAATTGAGTATGAAAATGAATAGGGTGCAGCTAACCTGGCAGCTGGAAATGCAGCATGGGACAGGGACATGTTACTTGGGCAGGGACACTTAACAAATGAACAGACAGGATATCCAATACAAGTTTTTGAACAAGTAAATCAGATTGAGATAAAAGCATGGAAGTCATTAACCAATAAGGGAGAGGTGAGTGGTAACCTCACTAAGATACTGCAAGGCCCCATGGAATTATTTTCAGATTTTGTGGCCTGTTTGGTAGAGGCATCAGGGAGAGATTTTGGCATTACAGCAGCCATAGTTGTAGCTATCTCTTTTGCGATTGTGGGTTCAGTCACAGCTGCCATGGCTATGAGCACATCGGTGAAGACAGCCTCTAAGCTGAATGAGTTGTCCAAGAATGTGGCTACCGCCTTGGATGCTCAATCCACAATTGGTGCTCAACTAAAAGGAGGTTTAATGATTGTAAACCAAAGAATTGACCTGGTGCAGGAGCAAATAGATACCTTGTGGTAGCTGGCCCAATTGGGATGTGAAATGAAGTATCCAGGTTTGTGTGTTACCAGCATTCAGTATGAGAACTTTACACGTGCTGCTAATTTTTCACGACAGTTGTCTAGCTGTCTTTTAGGAAATTGTTCTGCTGACTTTGATGACGTAATGGTACAGCTGCGAGTGACCATCATTGCAGTGAATTCAACACGTGTGGATGCGGGACTGGCTGCTGGATTGTCATCGTGGTGCCCGCTCCCATGGATCATCTGAAAGATTGGGTGGGAGTGGGAGCAATGGCTATCATCTTGTTGCTTATCTCCTTCATGGTCCTGTGGTGCCTTTGCAAGATGAGGTTTGCTCAGAAGTGGTATGCAGCTATGGTTGTCCAGGCATTTACAGCCATTGAGGCAGGACAGTCTCCCCATGCATGGTTCACATTCATGAACAAGTATTGATCCTTCACGCTCAGGTTGTATTCCTTAGCACTGCATTCAAGTTAGCTCTGGAAATGATCAACTCTGAGAAAGGCAAGTCTGGTTGCATGTGGATTAGTGTCCAAGGCCCACCTCGAGGAGAAAGATACTGGACAGGTGTGGCACTGATTGACTACCAGGATTCAGGGTCATTACAATATCCACTGCTTTACTGTAGACCAGACCACTACCCTTGCATGTTGCGATATTAAAACAAAAAGGGGAACTGTAGAGAGCCGGGAAGTGCCGTGCCTTAAAGATGGCACTGGCTTCTGCCTTCAACCTCCCCAAGGGTGAGCGCTCTCTGGCGTAAACAAGCCCTTATTTGGTTAAGTCTGTTCAGCCTGTCTGCTTCTGCGTTAGAGTAGCCTATCAGCAGGATCCAC
Source organism: Cricetiscus sungorus (assembly GCA_030556225.1). Classification (NCBI taxonomy): domain Eukaryota; kingdom Metazoa; phylum Chordata; class Mammalia; order Rodentia; family Cricetidae; genus Cricetiscus; species Cricetiscus sungorus. The sequence goes on from JANBXA010000628.1 coordinate 319,377, forward strand.
GTAGCTCACTGAGGTTGGTTAGTGCAAGGGTATTTAAGCCTCTGCAGGGGTCTTGTGGGCTCTCACGGGTCAGAGGAAGCATGTTCAAGGATCCCGATTAAAACTGCATGAAGAAGGTCTTCCTGGAGTGGTGTCTTCCTTGCTGGCAAGGGTCAGGCGCGGTACATCCTTATTCATCCCTTTGATTGATTGTGGATGGGGGTTAAATAGTAGAATATGTACAACTTCTTGGGTCCATTTAATTGGAAAATAGTGTTACAGCCCTTTAACTTGATGTAAGTCCTGTCTTTGATGATTAGGTGTGCTTTTTTATGCAGCAGAAGGATGGAGTCTCACTTTGTGTCCATTCTGTAAGCCTCTGTCTTCTTATAGCCTAGTTGATACCATTATGATTGAGGGAAAATAATGGCCATTGATTGTTTCTTTTAGATTTGTTGTTTTTTGTGGTTTATTGTGTATATTTTCCCTGCTTTTCTTTTTGGTTCTGCTAAATTGGGATTATATATTGCCTATGTCTTTGTGAGAGTAATTAACTTCCTTCTTGTAGCAATAGATTTGTGGATATATATTGTGAAAATGTGTCTTTGTCATTGAATATCTTGTAATTTCTGTCTATATTGACTGGCCTGCCTGCCTGAGTGGCTGGCCAGCTCTGGCTAAAATTTGGGATTTTTCTCTGTGTAGCTTGGGAGTCTGGCCTAAAAGTCATTCTTTAGATCAGATCGGGCTGGCCGCAAAGTCAAAGAGCTCCATCTGTCTCTCCCAGTCTTTGCCTCTGGGTGGCTGGATTAAGGGCGTGTGCCACCACCACCCAGCTAGCTCTGCTTCCATATACTTAGCTATACATATATATGTCTTGCATTCCAGTGAAACATTTGTTGGAGGCATGGAAGCCTTCATTACTGGTTTGAATTCATTCATTTTCATGTTTGTGAGGTGGGGGGGGGAAAGAACTTTACATGGGGATTACTGTTACAGCAGGTCTCCCCGCCGGCCTCCCGGTCCTGCGGCCACGTGGGCCCACAGTCGCGCCAGCCCCAAATAACATTTAGAGACTCTGTATTTGATACAATCCTGTTGGCCAGTTACCATTATTGTTTATGGGCTAGCTCTGCCTTACTTATTAACACATTTCTACTTATCTAAGTATTTCCACGTGGTCGTCTTATCGGGGAGCCGCGAGGCAGACGTCCTGCTCCTTCCCAGGGCTACATCTCGACCCAGCCTTCTACTTCCTCTTTCCTCCTCCTAGTCTCCTAGCCCCACCTATCTAGTTTTCTATTGCCACAGTGCTTTATTAACCAGTATGAGAAACATATATACAGAATAACATCTCCCATCATCTCCTCTTTTCTGTCTAAAGTAAAAGAAGGGGTTTAACCTTAACATAGCAAAATATACCATGCAACAGTTATCAAATAAGAATCACAGTTAACAATATTTAGTCCATTAACATTTTGTAAGACTTAAAGAAAATATCATCTATCCTATCTTTGTGAGTCTAAAGTCCTATATGTAACTTATCTTTAATCCTAACTAAGGAAAACTATAATCATAACTATCTGTCTTCAACTCAATCAAAGACCACAGAAGGATAATATATAAACTCTAGAAATGACAGAGACAACTCATTGCCTGGTCAGTCACCCGAAGTTCTTCTGTAATGTTCCATCTTCAGCCCATAGGCCATAGTGTGTGTCCGGACTCCTCAACAAGGCAGAAAACTTTTCTCTGTGTCCTGTAGACTGTCTGGCTGTCTGGCAGCCTCTTCCATGAAGCAGGAATCCTGTAGCCATATCCATCTTGCATCAGCAGTCACCTTTTTGTGGGTCCTGCATGTCCAGTTTCTACAACATAAAATCAAACAGTCTAGACAAGAGAAGTACCTTGCTCAAATGGCTAGTCTTGACATATTAGAAGCAAACTCCATAATGTGTTTCTTCGATGTCCATCTTCCTTTTTGATGCAGGTGGTGTTACCAGGAGCAGTTGTGCCTCACTGTCAAGAAAAATCCCTAAACCATTTTAAATGCCATATTCTGTAGGTCTTTGAAATGTTTGAAGAATGCCTATTCATCACAAATACATCTCTGCATATCTAGAAATCCTAACTAACTTAACTCTAAGTTTTGACTATCATAGGTAACTCTCTATAATCTGTACTAAATTATACATTGCATTTTCTAATGAGCTATATAAACACAATACCTAAACAAGAGGAGAAATATACAAATCACAAATTTGACCTTAAATTGTATCAATAAAAGAAAATCCATTCCAAAGCAAAGTATTCATATCTATACCATAATTCCCTTTTTACTTTTAAAAAGGTTGTTTGTGGTTATAGCCATTTATAACCAAGTCCATTTAAATGAAAACAAACATTTATAAACAATATTTGGGAATTTGGGCATCGTTCTTTCCAAACTACTTCTTGCTGTTAGAGGGCGCTGTCATGGGGTTCCAAAGAAGAAGCAGAAATCTTGGCAGTAGTCTGCAAGGCTTTATCTCAACTGCTTTGAATGTTGGATCACCTGGGGAGCTGTTTCAGGGGGTCTGGCTTGATCAAACCATATAAGTCTGGAAAGAATCCGTAGCTTTTCATTTTCTGTGGAAACAAAAATAGAAATCCTTTTCCCCAGTAACTTGTCCTTATGATTAAATTTTGGAGTCAGAGCATTTTTAAAATATATAAATTGAATTAATCCAGCAGCATTTCTTTTATTAGTAGTTGTTATTTTTTCAGCAATCAAATAATTTAAAGACAACAGAAGCGTGTATAGTATCCAATTTTTCTCTGTGTTTTCCATCTTTACGTGGCTTTTTTATTACTCTATTTATTCTACTTCTATTTTTACATATTTTGAGACAGGTTTTCTCTGTGTAACTTTTATCTGTCCTGGAATTCACTGCATACCAGGTTTACTTTGAAATCACAGAGATCTGCTTGCCTCTTGTCTCCCGAGTGCTGGGATACCCATCCATTCCATTTCCTTTTTTCTTTTTTAAATCATTGTATACCGTTTCTTTTTTCTCTCCCAAGCCAGCGTATTTTTTAAAACACAGTGTAAACCTTTATTGCAGCTCTCCTACACACCAATGAATTGTTAGCAGAGCTCTTTAAAAGCCCGGCCGCTTTTTGCCGCTTATGCTAATTTTGGAAACCTCCCTTAAAGGAGCTGCACAAATCTCTGTCTACAGCAAAACAAATCCAATCAAGAAAATGCTGCTACCAAAAAGTCTTGCTAGTCTCTGTTCCCTTGTTTCTAAACTCTATTTTTTAAGCTTTTGTTAAGTTTTAAGTGAAAGTTCTCAATCCCAGTTCTGACACCATTATGTTATTGCATGTTGCAGGTCTCCCCGCCGGCTTCCTGGTCCTGCAGCCACGTGGACCCACAGCCGCGCCAGCCCCAAATAACACTCAGAGACTCTGTATTTGATATAATTCTGTTGGCCAGTTACCATTACTGTTTATGGGCTAGCTCTGCCTTAATTAATAACCCATTTCTACTTATCTAAGTATTTCCACGTGGTCGTCTTATCAGGGAGCCGCGCGGCAAGCGTCCTGCGTCTTCCCTGGGCTACATCTTGACCCCTACTACTACTTCCTCTTTCCTCCTCCTAGTCTCCTAGCCCCACCTATCCAGTTTTCTATTGGCCACAGTGCTTTATTAACCAGTATGAGAAACATATATACAGAATAACATCTCCCATCAATTTCCATTGAGAAGTCTGTTGTTATTTTGATAGATCTGTTTTTATAAGTTACCTGGTCTTTTCTCTTTTCTTCCCTTAATATTCTTTCTTTATTTTGTATGTTGGTTGTTTATTATGTGTTGAGAGGAATTTGGGGGGAGGGAGTCCAGTCTATTTGGTGCTTTGCATGCTTAATGTACTTTCATTGGCATGTCCTTCTTCAGTTTGGGAAGTTTTCTTCATTGATTTTCTGAAGATTTAAGCTGGGATTCTTCACCTACTTATTCGGCTCTTATTCTTACTTTTGGCCTTTTCACAGTGTCCCATATTTCCTATATATTTAGTGTTAGTATTTGTTTGACTTAAGATTTTATTTGGTCGATGAATCTATATCCTCTATTTTATCTTTAGAGCCTGAGGTTCTGTCTTCCATCTTTTTATTCTGTTTGTTATGTTTGAGTTTGTTGCTCTTGATTATTTGCCAAGTTTTTCTATTTTCAACATTCCCTGAGATTGTGTTTTCTTTATTATCTCTAATAACAGTTCAAGTTGTGAACTGTTTCCTTCACCTGTTTTCTTTTCTTTTTTTTTCTTGGCTTTCCTTACTTTCTTTAAGTGAGGAAAGATTTGTTCATTTCTTGCATTCTTTGCATAGTCTCTTCATGTATTACTTCCATTTTCTTCGTTTGTTTTTCATTCGATTTTTATTCGATTTCTTTAACGTATTTTCTCTCATGGACTTTTATGAAGATAATGTTTAAGTCACTCTTTCTGCCTCATCTTATCTGGGGTGTTCAGGTGTAGTTTGTGTAGAATTTCTAGATTGTGGTGGTGCCATGCTTGCCTTTGTATTGTTAGGTGTTTTCTTGTATTATTGTCTCCCCATTGCTTCTTCCAGTGGGTGTAGGTGAGGTCTCTCCCTATGCTACTACCCTTGTGGGCTCATGTGGGTCAGAAATTCAATTCGATGTTTGTAGCTCTGGGATCTTCAAGCTATGTAGAAGGCCTCTCATCAGGCAGGGCACTAGCGATGGGTGCTAAATGTCAAGCAGGCCGTGATTATGTTTGTTCCTCCTCTAGCAGAGGCCCCGTGAGGGGGGTCAAAGGTCCAGCAGGCAGGAATAAAGATCCACGTGAATATAAATATCTCTGGAAAGGGCCAGGGTCTCTGGCAAAGGACTGGCAGTGGGGGTTGGTTTCATGAATTACAAAAAAAATATTTCTCAACCTCCTTAATATTTCTCCTTTCAAAATCCCTTCTGCTAATCAAGAAAATCCTATATCTCAAATGTTCCTGTTTTCCTCCACAGACTGGACTTTCTGTATCATCTGTGGAGGTGTATCTACTTATAGCCAGATCTATGGCACAGGTGATTCAGTGATTGTCCTGTATTAACATACAGCAGAATACTGTTCCTTACATTAATAGAAGAAAATATGTAACACTATTACATAATATTCATAAGTCTTATGCCCATAGAAACATACATAATATATAGGTGACTAAACATTTCATTGGAGGGAACTTTTGCATTCTCATGAAACTAGGCATATCAGTACTCAATATTAGACAAAGGGATGCTTAACATAATTCATAATAAGTGGAAGGTAGTAGAAAATTTTCACAATATCATTTCCCAAAGATTTTGTGGAGTTAAAGAGATTTGTGATGCCTTTGGGAAAAAGTTGATATATTCAAAGTCCTCATATGTAGTTGGTGGTGTGGTGACCATACCGTGGCCTGCCTTGTAAATTCCTTGCCTCATTGATGGGATGTGTGTAGTCCTTATGTGCAAAAGGGTATACTTCCATGGGCACAGTTGTAGATCAAAGGTCAGCTTGGCTACTAGATTTTCAGAATACTCTCAGAATTAAGGGAACTTCTTAAGTGCAAATTAAATGGAGAGGATTTGCAGAATTTAAAATTGATTAATAAAGTAGTGGTTTAGGGACCATTTAACAGACATTTGTCACGAGTCTTCCTAATTAGTAAAAGACCAAGTTTTTCAAATTGCTTCAATCCTGTGGGACCATCACTGGGAGCCTTTCTCTAAGAAGCCAACAAGCATGTACCGACAAGCATGGGGACATGCTGACATCATTCACAAAAGCATTATGATAAATAGCAGTAGTGCACAGAGAATGCAAAGTTCAATAGGCCATAAATGTTCCACCTCAGTCCTTTCTAAGGCAAAAAATATCCATTGGCAACAAGCTCAATTATAGTAACCAAAGAAGTTTTACAACCAAAACGTTCTACCTTTGGGTCTCTAGGTCTTCTGCAATGGATGCATTCCAGGATTTGTAGAAGTTATATGGAAGAGAAGTGAAAGGATTCACAGGCCTCATTGTGTTCTTCTTTTTGCCACATAGACAGACGTCTGTGGGCACCCGCCAGATGGCACACCTGGCAGAAGGTCAGTCCAGGATGGACACAAGTCAAACAGAAGGCAACTGTAAGCACTTGTGAGGGTTGAGATTTACGGGACAGTATTACCATGGTTATGATATTTAGTTGAGGAAGGTGGAAGGCCAGTGGATTCCTTGCTCTTGCAGCCAATGGTACCTCTCCTTCTGAGATGATGTCGATGCTGTACTACATAGTATTCATCAGGGGATGCCCAGGGCGAGACAACATCCATGGATTCTTCCTATGAAACAGGCCACAAAGTTCTCTAGATGTGGAAACAAGGAAACATTGAAGAATAAGCATTCTATTCTACATTCCCCCTTCCCGACCAGAGCCTGGGCACAGAACTTCAAACTAACCATCACCTAAGCATCACAAGGCAAACCATTTTGAGCTATCTCCAGGACTTTCACAATCTGTCTCCATTCTACGGCCTTGTATCCCCACCACTCACTAGGCACCATTCAGGAAACTTCTCTTTCCTTTCTCCAAGTCTGCCAGTCTTCCTCGACTTGGAATGTTTTGAATCATATTGATAAGCTGAGCACACAATGGACTCAGGGGTCTCTGAAGAGGTTCAATTGGACTGAGGAAAGACAACCTAGAAACTGAGGGACAATAAGCAATTTTCACTTTATACACAATGTAGCCTGGAGAACAAATTAACCTTTTTCAGAGACTTCACACAAAATTCCAGGAGTCCTCAAAGGAAACCCTCAAGATGCCTTCATTCTTTACCCCCAGGGTATCAGACCCATGTAACCAAAACAATGATGCAGAGTTTGGCACACCAAATTGCATGCAAAGAATCTATCTCACACTAGAAGACCTAAACTGCACACATGTGCTCCCCCTCAGAATCAAATTCATGGACTTAGGAATCAGGGGCTGTATTTTGCCCCCTAAATGTCCAGTGAGATTATTCTGATGTCCACCGCCCACAACATTCACTGATGGAACAGTGATCTCCTTGTTATGCCAGCATCCAGGCTGGCATTATATATGTTGGTATCTTGCATACCCACCAAAACAAACCTTCATTGTCAAAGTAGCCATACCATAAGTGGTAACCCAGGGTGACCCAGGGCTAACAGGGCAGCAACATGTTGGTGTCCTAGATCTCAGGGCACAACTGAAGGCAGGCAGATAACATATGGGTTACAACCACTCAATTAAATAGGGCCCAAACCCCACAGCTGACTTTCCACCTGTCAGAAGGCAGGCCCATGCTGGACATGGGGCAAAGGGCAGGGAGCTGTGTGACTTGTGAGTGATCCAGTTTTACAAGACAATGGTCTCATGGACGTGATTACCTAATAAGAAAGGGTAAAGGCCACAGTAATCCTTGGCCCTGAAGTGCAGAGAATGAAGCCATCTTGTAGCGTGTATGTATCTGCCAGCCCGCCAGTCTGGGCCCACAGCCGAGCCAGCCCCAAATAACACTCAGAGACTCTGTATATGATACAATCCTGTTGGCCAGTTACCATTATTGTTTATGGGCTAGCTCTGTATTAATTATTAACCCATTTCTACTTATCTAAGTATTTCCACGTGGTCGTCTTATCGGGGAGCCGCGGCAGGCTTCCTGCTTCTTCCCCGGGCTACATCTCGACCCCAACTACTTCCTCTCTCCTCCTCCTGGTCTCCTTGCCCCGCCTATCTAGTTTTCTATTGGCCACAGTGCTTTATTAACCAGTATGAGAAACATCTATACAGAATAACATCTCCCATCATTTATATATTTTAAAAATGCTTTGACTCAAAAATTTAAGTTTAAGGACAAGTTACTGGGTAAAAGGATTTCTATTTTTGTTTCCACAGAAAATGAAAAGCTATGGATTTCTTCCAGACTTATATGGTTTGATCAAGCCAGACCCCCTGAAACAGTGCCCCAGATGATCCAACATTCAAAGCAGTTGAGACAAAGCCTTGCAGACTACTGCCAAGATTTCTACATCTTCTTTGAACCCCCATGACAGCGCCCTTTACCAGCAGGAAGTAGTTTGGAAAGAACGACGCCCAAATTCCCAAATATTGTTTATAAATGTTTGTTTTTATTTAAATGGGATTGGTTATAAATAGTTATAACCACAAGCAATCTTTTTAAAGGTAAAAAGGGAATTATGGTATAGATATGAATACTTTGCTTTGGAATGGATTTTCTTTTATTGATACCATTTAAGGTCAATTTTGTGATACGTATATTTCTCCTCTTGTTTCGGTATTGTGTTTATATAGCTCATTGGAAAATGTAATGTATAATTTAGTACAGATTAGAGAATTACCTATGATAGTCAAAACTTGGAGTTAAGTTAGTTAGGATTTCTAGATATGCAGAGATGTATTTGAGATGAATAGGCATTCTTCAAACCTTTCAAAGACCTACAGAATATGGCATTTAAAATGGTTTAGGGTTTTTCTTGACAGTGAGGCACAACTGCTCCTGGTAACACCACCTGCATCAAAAAGGAAGATGGACATCAAAGAAACACGTTATGAAGTTTGCTTCTAATATGGCAAGACTAGCCATTTGGGCAAGGTACTGCTCTTCTGGACTGTTTGACTTTATGTTGTAGAAACTGGACATGCAGGACCCACAAAATGATGACTGCTGATGCAAGATGGCCATTGCTACAGGATTCCTACTTCATGGAAAAGGCAGCCAGACATTCTGAAGGACACAGAGAAAAATGACTAACACACTGTCAATACAGGTGGACAGTTTAATGATTCCTGCCTTCTTGAGGAGTCTGGACACACACTATGGCCTATGGGCTGAAGTTGGAACATTACAGAAGAACTTCGGGTGACTGACCAGGCAATGAGTTGTCTCTGTCATTTCTAGAGTTTATATATTATCCTTCTGTGGACTTTGAAGGAGTTGAAGACAGATAGTTATGATTATAGTTTTCCTTAGTTAGGATTAAAGATAAGTTACATATAGGACTTTAGACTCACAAAGATAGGATAGATGATATTTTCTTTAAGTCTTACAAAATGTTAATGGACTAAATATTGTTAACTGTGATTCTTATTTGATAACTGTTGTATGTTATATTTTGCTATGTTAAGGTTAAAACCCTTCTTTTACTTTAGACAGAAAAGAGGAGATGATGGGAGATGTTATTCTGTATGTATGTTTCTCATACTGGTTAATAAAGTTCTGTGGCCAATAGGAAACAAGATAGGCGGGGCTAGGAGACCAGAAGGAGGAGAGGGGAAGTAGTTGGGTTCAAGATGTAGCCCAGGGAAGAAGCAGGATGCCTGCCGCACGGCTCCCCGATAAGACGACCACGTGGAAATACTTAGATAAGTAGAAATGGGTTAATAATTAAGACAGAGCTAGCCCATAAACAATAATGGTAATTGGCCAACAGGATTGTATCAAATACAGAGTCTCTGAGTGTTATTTGGGGCTGGCGCGGCTGTGGGCCCACGTGGTAGCAGGACTGGGAGGCCTGCGGGAGACCTGCCGTAACACCATCTAAATGCAGTTGGATTCTATGCCATATTGTCTGCAGCAGGAGAGAGTAAGGGACCTGTGACATTCATGGCATCCTTCCAGGATGTAGGCCAACAGAGAGCTTGATGTAGTGTCAAGGGAACATGGAAAGAATAAATATTCCATCCAACTTGCCCACAAACTTCCTATCCCTGAACCTGTGCCCACACACTAGCCTTCTCCAAGTATCACAATGCAACCATCTGAGCTGTCTCCCACCCTGCCAAATGTAGCACGAAAATATAAAAGGCCCAGAGACAGATATTGTGGTTCAACTCTCAAGATGCAAATCAGAAATGCAAATGAGCCAAACCAGCCAGTAGATCTCATCTCTACCCAGATGAAATGGCAGTCTGGTGTAAAGGCACCTTTAGAGAAAAAGGCTCTCAGATTCCATTTCCTCCTTATATTTCTTTGTCCAACCAGACATACCACTCCTATCTCCACATCCCAAGGTCTTTAATTATAGGCATGTGACCCCAGGTAAGTAGATCACCTTTCTAAATGAAATTTCTTTTAAGATAGTATTAGGGTCTTAGCATCAGTGTGGCCTTGAACTAGCAGAAAGCAGTCTACGTCCAAATTCTGAGTCCTTGGAGTAATGTCATTTACTCTCTCCATATATCTATTCAGTTTCACATCTACTTTATCTTTTATCTGTGTACCCCTGTATTCCTGTCTTCTATTTACACTGACATCCATGGCATCCAGTGCAATTATGTCTGTCTGTATTTATATGGTAATTCATATCCACTAGGAAAATGCTTTGCTGTTCTTAACAGAATGACCTTATGCCACAAACATGGAAAGACTAGAGGAGACATCCTCCACACTGATGAGATCTTCCAAGATGGCACCTAGAAGTCTTCCTGCCTGCCTCCTGCAGTAAACCCTGTCTTATCTCTTGCAACTCTGACTTTCCCTCAGCATCCTGGAGGCATATGTTCTGTTGCTACTAAATAGTGCTCTGAAGGTGTCCAGTGCAGATTTGTGAGTAATTCTGAATTCCTCGATATGCTTGTCTGGCCACTACTAAGGAGAGAACATCCACACTTTGTAAGATTTCCACAAATTATACACAGCCTCCAAGTCAAAACTACAGATACCTTACACACACACACACACACACACACACACACACACACACACACACAGAGGAAAATTCATAGCAGACATTATGGGCACCTGAGATGGAGCTGATGCATTACACCCTGATTGACTTCCTATGAATGCCAACTCATCAATACCGTTAATCTGTTAGCTGATCACTAAAAAAGTGCACACTGTTAACACTCTGGGACTAACTATGGGCTCTCCCAGAACTAGCTTCTTGTCCAGGGAACATACAAAGAATAAATCCAGATACCCTATCTTGGTCTCACACACACACACACACACACACACACACACACACACACACACACACATATATATATGTATATGTATATATATGAATATGTATATATCTATATATCTATATATATACATATATCTATACATATACAATACATATATATATATATATATATATATATATATATATAGAGAGAGAGAGAGAGAGAGAGAACGAGAGAGAAGGAGGATGTTCTGATATTCCATATATGGTAATGATTTAATTTCAGAAATGTCTCTAAGTATTTTAACCGCTGACATGATACCTGGGCAGAACAGAGCAGGGCAACATGCTTTCATTCTTTGATATAGAGTGTTCATCCCAGGTTTCCCAGGTTTAAGGAAACGTCGGGTAGTTAGCAAAACTCAGGATATGACACATGCATAGGAGCCCTGCATCAGAGAGGAAGTCATTTGGAGAGGTTGGGACAAGGAATCCTGTGTTGATGTGGATAGTATTGACATGTTTTACTGGCATCTTTTGGATACCCTTAAGTTCACACTCTACTCTGGATTCTTCTACTTAGATTCATCCTTAGCCAATACATTGCATTGAACTCTATGCCAACTTACATATGATCAATAGCATGATGCCTCCCAAACCCCTAAAAACTTCTGGGCTACATCTCTAGATCAGATTTTATTCCAACAGTTCTCAGTCACTGAAAACACCTGTACCCTAGATATAGGAGAAACCCATGCATAAAGGATCTAAAACAAAAAGCCAGACAAATGACTTGGATAATGAGGAGAAGGTTGGCAGTGAAGGTGCTATGAATGACAGAAATCTTTCCACAATTACTATGACCCCCTGAGACACTGAATATAGGCAAGAGATCTGGGCACTGTTTGTGCTTTCCAAAATTAGGTGTGTGTGATGCTGGGGATGTTCATGAAAAAGAAGGATGGGGGTTAGTGGTACTGTGTTCAAGCTCCATGGAGTGCAATGGGCAAACCACCTTATCATGCCAGATGTAGTCCAGGATGCAGTATCCTTTTAGAAATGTTCCCTGATACTGCCTGATATGGCCACTCTAGACAAAGCAAACTGAGTTCCTTGTTCAAAGAAAGCCAAGCCCTTGTTGTCCCAAATGGAGCACCTGCACCCTGCATCCTACCAGTGCTCACCTATGCAAAAGAGAAAGCAGGAGACCTGTTTAGGTCCTATGATGTCCAGAACTGACAGCACCTCCCTAGACAGAAGCTTGCAGCCATGACAGAGTAATGCCAGAACATGATAGCTTATTCTGCATATACATTGTATTTGATGGCAGTAGTGCCTCAAGAATGGCAGCTTCCAAAGAACATTGGTGTACAAACACTCAGCCCTTTCCAAAACAACAACAAACAAACAAGGAAAAAACATACAAAGCAAACAAAACCTTTAGCAACACACTCCAAAATTTCCACCAAACAATCAGGGATATCCAGAAATTGATCTCTTAGACGACTGTATGGGATGAGTACCAAGGGTGTGGAAGGCCAAGGTGTTTTGGAGAGATAGGGGTCACAGAACTCATCTATTTCACTGCCCTGAAATAATCTGCTTTTAGAACCTTCCATCCCTCATAATGCACAAAGAGAGAACACAGGGTGGTTCACTGGCAAGCCTAAACAACAACATTGTTGAACCATACAGAAAACCTCATGGCATTCCATAGCAGGAGAGGGGATCTTCACAAACAAACATATGGCATTGGGTAATGGGACCTGAGTATTTATTGCCTCTCCCTGTCCAGGCAGAATATTTTGAAGAAGAATCTCCACAAACATCTGAGATCCAGAAGATATCTATTTAATCATGGCCACCAATAATCACCTCTGCTGCCAGTTTGGTTTTCAGTTTGTTGGATCCTTTAACACTGGGGAAAAAAAACTTCTTAGTCAAGCCTGGCAGGCCAAGAAGTGGCTTCCCAGGCTGACACAGGACTAATAGGTAAGGAGGCAGTGCTTTCTCAGAGCACATGGCATATAGAAAGTGGACAGGTGTCATTGGGGTGAGAACAACTCACCTCAATTTAGCCCTATGCTCAGCAGGGCTTCCAATATGGCAGAAGGCTTGTCTGGGATGGATCAAGCCCAATGCCAGGCAGAGGTTTGTACTCATGTGGAATCCAGTTTCTTTACATATAGAAGAGAAAAGAGAAGGTCCACTAGAACACTGGGTGTTCATGTCTATGTTACCTTCCATCAGTGTTTAGGTTGAATGCTGCCCAGAGAGATGTAGGCACAAGAACACATTGAAATGATAAACATTCCATCTCACCCACACACTTGAGTACCAGGGGCTGGCTCAATGTCCTCAACACTGCAAGGCTTCAACAGGCAACCATGTTTAGATACTTGCAGCTCTGTTACACTCTATCTCCAGTCCACTGCATTCTACAACCCACAACTTACCAAACACTGCTTAGGAAAATTTTCTTTCTTCTTTCCAAGTCCTCAAGACCTCCTCATATAAAGAATGTACTGCATCTTCTGTAGAAAGCCACCTATTTGTGGCCTTCCATAGATACACACAAAGGTATCCAAAGAGATTCCAGTGTTCTGAGGATAAGAAAACTTGACATCTATGGAAAATAAACTATTGTCATTTGTCACAACAGGATGATTAGAGCATATATTCACCCCAGTCCTGCACAGGGACTTCCCACAAAGTCCCAGGTGTCCCCACAGTGTACCCTCATGTGCTTCCAATCTCTTTCCTCCTCAAAACCAGCACATGCAAAAGACACAAGTGTCCATAAACCAAATGGAACAGCACATCAACCTCCATGTGAAAATACCATCCCACACCAATCACTGACAGTTCTCATACAGCTTACCCCCAAATCTAATTCTCTCTATCCATGTATCTGTCCACCTTCACATTGGGCTTGCCCACATTCATGCCTACCTCCTCCAGTATCTATTCCTCCCTCTATTGATGGCTCCTGTGTACACTCCCATGGCTCCTAGGGCATCTAAGCCTGTCTGGGCCAAGAGAATATACCATATTCAGTTGGGAAATGCTTTTCAATAACATACAGAGAACAACTGCTCTTCTATGAACCCTGACAATCTACTGAGATTCACCTTCACACTGCAGATATCTTCTAAGATGACCCCAAGATGAAGACCACTGCCTTGGCTCCTGGAGACAATCCTGTCTAATCTCAATTCTTCTTATCTACAAAGCTTCCTGAAGACATCTGCTCTGAGGTTACAAAGGGAGTATCTGGGTATGTTGGGTGGAGATATGTGGGGGTTTGTGAGTTCCTAGACAGTCCAGGCATGACAGAGAAAACAAACTCTCTTTCCCTGTCTCTCTCATGTGAGTGCATATGATTGGGTCTGGTAAAGGTCATGGTGCCCACCTACAGGAAGTTCCACAATCTGACAGACCTGAGCAGGATAATCACAATGATCGCCTTTCACCTCTTTCTCCACATTCTGGCCTTCTCTGCTCTCTAATATAAGAAGGACAAGCAGCATCACCAGAAGCACAGGAAGCATAACAGTGGTTGCCAAGGCAGTGTCACCGGGGATGATGTCACAAATAGCAAGGAACTGCTCACTCTTGTATCTGCAGGTGAAGCTGCCTCCATCACTGCTGCCACAGCCTCTGCTGATGTGTTCCCGTCCACCAATGCAGCCACAACATGAATGTAGGGACTCAGTTCAATACCATGAGATCAGCCCCACATAGTTAATTACACAAGATCCTGTATTAAAATCTATTATCATGTAATGTGTGATCACTGGATCTCCCAATGTCTCTCGTTATCTGGGAGCTGCTTCTTGCACCAGGTGTCTGCTGAGTTCACCACACTGCAGCCAAATCTCTAACTGATGACCTTATCTTCATTTAAGTGATTCAATAAATAAATAATTAGATGGCTCTGTATACTTAAATTCAATAAGATGGCACCAGTGATTTTCAATGAATTAATATTTGGATAATTAATGTCACAAAATTAATTATGAGGCAGTACTGGAAAGACTAGGGTCATGAAGGACAACATCGTCATTGATTTAAACATTTAATATATAATTGTAAAAACATTGAATAATGAGATTATGTTGCATACTTAAATGCCCCATCGTAGAGTCAAACTGAACAGTTTCTGGTATAATGATTTATTTGAACAATTAAATAAATAATTAGATGTCCTTGCATATTAACTCCAACAAGATGGTTCCAAACTCGAAGTATCATTGCTGATGTTATGATCTGTTTAAATGACTAAATACTCATAACACAGAATAAGCTCCCACAAGTTGACTCTAAGCCTGATTTATGATCCATTAAATAAGTTAATTATATAATTAGAGGATCTGGCATACTTGATCTCATGAGGTAAATATAAATTCTAGGCTTCTTTGATTATTAAATGACCTAAATTAATACTTAAATAATTATAACATCAAATGATGATATGGTTTGACACATTTGACTCCCACAAGGTTGCTCCAAACTGTAGTGATCAATGATTAAATATTGATACATTTTATTAATTAAATAATTGGATGGTGTTTTATACTTGACTCTCAAAAAACTGTTCCCAACTCAAGTGATAATTGCCTCTTTATAGATTTGTATATATATATATATATATTGTTTATAGATTTAAACAATAAAATGGATGAGAAAATGAGAAAATGTCACATACTTTATTCCTGGGGAGATACCAAAATCATGTCATTGTTTATTTAAATAATTATATAACGAAATGGCATGCCAAAATTAACTCCAACAAGGTGGAATCAGACTCCACAGTTCTTTTAATAATGATCCAGGAATTTAGAGGAAATCAGATAGTTGATGTTGGGCGGCTGCCTCAATAGAGATGAATCCCTGCCCAATTATCCCACAGCCTAGCCTAACAAAAGGATTAATACATTCCTGAAAGTAGCTTACAGTGGAAAACTCACCTTTTGCTGGATGACTCAGACTTTTTGTTTCCTTAATCTATAGTTTTTCTTCCTAAGGAAGACAACATTCATCAACAGAATATTTGAACTCCATAGACTATACTTCCTGATGTTAGGTAATCTTGAATTGGGTAATATTAAGAGCTGCAGTTCTAATTTCAGGGATTTGACAATGACTTCGTTAGGAAAATCAGTTTCCATTCATGCTGTCATGAAAGCTTGTATGGGTCACTTATTTTCTGAGAGTAACATATCCATTGATAACACTACATCTAAGTGACTCTCTGTTTCATGGGCCAATGCTATTGGAATAGAAAATTCAAGCAGAGTTGCCAGGCAACATTCTGACACAGTCTAAAATGTTTCCCACATGCTATAACAACCTCACCCACTTATAGACTCTCATTATATCCTCACTGATGTTTTTCCAAAAACGCAAGCTTCTTTTATGAATTATACATATTTTCAACTCTTTTCATTTTTCCAGAGAATAGAAACAACACCATTCCTGTGCGTTTACCTTAATCAATTTCAATTTACTGAAGTCGAAGAAGATTCTCTTTATACTCTTTTGTTTAGGACTACTTGACCACATGGTATAAGTGCAATTATGGGTAAAAAGTAAGTGACTGAATAATTGTAGCAATGCACAAAGACACAGAGAATGAATACACAAAAATGTGGACAAAAGCAGCAACAAACACATTAGACACAAAAAAATGTCCTTCATTCTAAGAGCCAGGCATTCTCACAGAGCTAACATGCAACAAGAATAAGAAACTTACTTGGGATTCCTGTGCCCACAAATCTCTGCTCCATTCTATTAAAGGAATATTACTCAACAGATGCTAGGCCATGATTAAACTCACCATCCCTGGAGTTTTCTCCATTTCCCTTCACAATTATGATTATGTAAATTTATATACACCCTCAAACTGTATGACACTGTTCCTGGTTTAATTTTGAATATTATAGCAATACAAGGTTTCACATCAGTATGGCTTGATTGGTCATATAATTCTCAAATCCCGCTAACTCCACACATCTATTTATGGAATAGAAAATAAATATACACCTTAGAGAACTAGGATCTGTTCGTTCGTTTGCTTGTGTGTCATTAGTTTGTTTTGAGGAATGGCTGTCAGGGAGTGTAATGTTTTCATTTTTCCCTTGATTTTTCATAGTCAAGGTTTCTGTGAATAGCTTAGGGATATTTCTTAGAATGCTCCCTTTAGTCCCAATAGCCCTGCATTGTTTAAATTCTACACAAACACAGAGCAGAAAAAAATACTTAAATTTGGTAAAATTCTTTAAATTTTTCCTTTTTGATATTTTTATTTAAATTAGTGACAAACTGGTTTCATATTTAAATCATAGTTTCCACATCCTCCTTGCAAATGTGTCCACCTCTCAGCTCCCATCTCATTCCATTTTTGCTCCCCACACATGGAAAATTCTTCCTTAGTTTTTCTTTAAGTCTGTCATGTTATTTGGAATTCACCCATATGTCTAGGCTGACAGAGTATCTCTTTATGTATAATAGGCTCCCAACGTCAATTTCTATAATACAGATGAATGCTTATCAATTATCAGAGATCACATACATTGCCCAATACTCCAAAATAACACCCACTTTCAGGGCATCTTTGTTGGTCCTATGCTGATTTCTAAGCTATCAGATGAGGTCCATGAACTCTCCCTTTTTAAGTTCAGCTATTTCTGTGGGTTTCTCAAGCCTGGTCTTGACCCCTTTGATAATTAGATTTCCATTTCTGCATCTGGAGTCATGGAATTGGGCCTAGTATTTAGCTGTAAGGATCTACTTATTCTTCTTCAGAATGAAGGCTATGGATAACATATAAGGTAGTCACCAATCTCACTATCATGGAAGTGTATTTAAGTCTTCCTCTTCACTATTGCTCACATTCTTAATTAGGGTTCATACTTGTAGATGTGTAGTTAATTACTCCTTTGTGGATCTAAGAAATAGACTAACATATTACCAGCTGAAATCCGCATCAAAAGAAAAGTTAGAAAACATGGAGGACTCAATAGAGACATTTATTGTACTCCAGAAAAGGGGAAATTGACAAGATATCCTCAGGAAATTGGCAGCATGGGGAGAAAAGAGGGTTTAAGGAGAAAGAGAACATGAGATGTGCATGGGAAAGGAGGGAATATGGGACCAGCATTATTGAGATAAGGAAAGCATAGAGAAGAAAAAGGGAAGAGATACCATATTAGAGGGTGCCATTATTTGGATAATGAGTAATATGGCACAAGGAAAACATCCAGAAATGTATTATGATAACAAAATTTTTTAATTTACACGTATTGCCTCACGAACCCTGAGTTTATGCAGAGCTGAAATATTTGGTGTTAGGAAATTGAATAATATGTATGGAAGATATTGGAGAATGTTTGCAAAATATTCCAACAATGAGTCATGCAAAACTGTAGACCTCTGTTTTATGCAGGAAATTAAAGGTCAAAAAATGAGAAAAAAACTGTAAGATCTAGGAAGTGTTGAAAATTTCATAAGATATTTAGTACAATATTTAAAGAATTCCACCCAGAAAACCTTGTGTTTCCATTTTACCAGATGAACCTCTTTCAGTCTCCAATTTTTTTCTCATTTGAAGTTTCTCATGTAAAGCAACTAATTTATTCAAAATCACACAGTATAACTGTCTCACTTTTTGTATGTAATTCTCCTGCCCAAAATGAATTCACCACAATAGATACACTAGGTCTTCTCAGGAAAAGAAAAGCTAACTTTAAGAAAAAGGACTGTTCAGCAAGAGAAACGTTTTATCGTGCTGAATTCAGATGGAGAGCTATGTACCTTCACCTACATATATGACAAAACACGTTTTTCATAACTAATCCCAAGCAAGTCACGTCAATTTTTTATGATATTTTCTCTCTGTGTGAATATAAAAAATGACAGAAGAATGAACTATGTTTAATGATAACATGAGAGGTGAAGTTTTAGGACAAATCTTTTAAAAATATTGTGATATTGTATCCCAAACAGTATATCATAATTTTAAAACACAAATTACTTATAAAACTTATCCAGCAAACTAATATTTGACCATTAACATACATAAATTTGTACATAAATATATTTGTGTGTAAATTTATTTTAGTTAATTGCATGAATAAATGAGCTAAAATAACATAAGAACTAACATTTCAGGCTAAAACAAAATAAACAGAAAGAACACAGTCTAAATATAGCAAAAATAAGTGTACAAGCGTTATGGTTCTTCGTAGTTGCTGAGTTTGTCATCCTTCCAGGTTTCCCTTTCTCTAAATTGAGTGTCAGCTTTCCAGGAGGACCCTGGTGATGTTACAGTAAGTAGCATTCACCAACTGACAGAGGAAAGATGAAACTTAGTATATACATCAGAGCCACATTCTCACAAATGGGAAACATGGGGATTTTCTAAGCCAAGTTGGGATTTACAATGGTTTTCTAGAAAAACATTATTTTGCCTTGAAGGTTGGCTTCATATGGAATACTGTAGCTGGAATGTTTTTTGAATTCTGATAATCAAGCACTTACAACCATGATAAAAAGAACAGCCAAAACTTAAGACTGAGTCAGATATTTCAAAATACATGTTTGCTAGATAACCTACAGTCATAATGAAAATTTGACACAGGTATTTCTCCCTATTTCACTGGTTTTAATCGCCATTCTTGCCATCATTGAAGTCTCTATGTTGTTATTGTTAAACACCAGGAATAATGCCTTTTGCCCTTTGATGCTTTACAACTACAGGCAACAGTAGATGTCTAATCATCCCACCATGCTACATGAACCCCAAAACCACATTTTAATAGTGGGGACCTTGTGTACTTGAAAAAATATGGTTGGCATGAAATTTTTCCATGACATTCATATTGTCCTCTATTGATGGATTATTTCTGAGGTTAAAAAATGAAAATGAAAGAAAAAAGAAATATTAGAACGAAGGTAAAGGAAAGATAGGCAAAAAGGAAGAAATATAAGAAACATAATTAGAAATACAAATGTATAATAGGTAAAAAAAATTAAAGGCTAAAATGTTGAGGTACGCAGAAAGATAGTAAAGGAAAAACAAGGACATTATGACAAAAAGTAGCAAGGACAAATAATCCAAAAGTTAATTTAATTAAGTCTATATATTTCCATATATATTGTAAGTTTGCAAAAATAATTTTTGATAAAGAGGGCATTCATTTACAGATAAATGAATATGCATTGTTTGGTTGTAATATTTAGGACCTGGGCAGCATTAATTTATGCAAACAAAAGACATTTAAAATAAAAACAAATAGCTTGTCAATTGGGAACTATATTTCTCCAACTTTCAGCATTCCTGAGATTCTTCTATATATTTTCATTGTGGTTTCCTAGTGGTTTCTCTCATAAATTTGTGAATGCTTTTTGTCACTTTTATAAGCTGCTGTTTACACTGTCATGTGTTTACACAGTCTTATTGGTAAATATTATCAAAGTGAGGAGACTAAGCAGAGAAGACTGGGGATTGTTGGAGATGGCAAAGCAAGGGGAAATAAAAATAATATTTGTATATCAAAATATAGATGTTTTGAAGAAGACATTAAGTCCATATACATGTGCAAGAATAACAGGGACATTTTATGTGTTTAGAGTGCATCATATATGGTTGCATAACTGCCAGTGTAGAGGGATGTAATTCAATCATCAATATGTATATAGTCGAGAAATGGTGTAAAAGCTTTAGGTTTTCTAAGGTACACGAGTGTCATGCTTTTCCCTACGAACCTTCAAAAGCCAATTTTCATTACTAAAATACTGTAAATATTATAAATTGATGATATAGCCCCAATTGTAGCCTAGATAATACTGGGACTGAGGACAAAGCTCTGGAATAAAATGACCCCTATTCCTACAGTGGAAATCTGCACCCTGAACACTGTTATTATTCCCAAATGAAACTATGTATAAATCCTTCAGTCCTTTCAGTTCCCTGCTGTATTCTTCTCAAGTTATACTTCTGGTTTTTTCACTACCAAAAATCTCTTATATTGTGAGGTTTACTATGTGATACTCCTTGATTCCCAACTGCAAGGGAAGAATTCCATCTGATTTTTAGCATTTATTAAAACACAACTGAGGGAAGGTACTAAAGTCAAACTCACTGTGTGCTGGAAACCCATGAGGAATGGATGCCTTAATTAAGATTTTAATTCTCTATGTGGAAGATATCCACCTTCAAAAGTGTGTGAAATGTTATTCCATAGACTGCACTCAGTGAGGTGAGGTACCCATGATCTGGGAAATAATATCAGATGAAAGGACAATAAAATAGATTTTTCCATAGCCTAATTTGGACAATTTCCTACTACCTATGCTGCCTTTAAAGTTTGTACAAGAGAGTTATCTATGAAACAAAACTTCCAAAGGAAAGACTTCATCTAAGCTGCTTCATTATTCTTGGGCTCTTGTTTGACCATAGTGAATCCCAACTTGGTTTGCCAATAACCTGTTATGATCACAAAACTGGTCACAAATTAAAACATGTTCATGTTCTAAAATAATTCGCCCACCTATGGCACGCACTTTATAGCCTAATTCCCTCCACACTGAGGAAACTAACATATGTGAGTTATAATTATTTCTATATCTCTTACACTACAGCTACCATTAGTGGCTGAGTACAGCAGACATGTGAGGGATAACGTAACTACACCATTATAATTGAATGATGAGAACTTTGAAATAAATTATTTACTCCAGATTTTATTCATGCCAAATGCAGTCAAGACTTAAAATGTTCATTTGATTTAGCCAGCATCATTTTACTCAAATCAAAACAAAGCACTAACCTCTCCTTGTCATCCTCCTCTGATTTCCCTGCTAAACCAGCCTACAGACTTAAATTGTCTCATGTTTCACTATAGACAATCTTCCCAGCAAATAGTGTGTTCTGCTATCACAGAAAAATAGAGAAATCTGAAAAGTGAAGTTGTCTCACCTGTGTGACCTATGGATTATAACCTGTGATAAAATGAGTTTCTGACGAGGTTTGCATTTATTCATGGCCTCCACTGTAGAAATGTCTTTGTATGTGTTAATACTTGCTTAGATGTGGTTGTCCTACATTAGCTAACCACATGATTTACTCTGAGATATATACTCAAACATTACATTGTTTTACTTCCTCCACATGAAACAACTAATGAAATATAGCCAGTTATTTCATGAGATTTCGTAAGTCAGACTACTCATACATATTATGTAGCCATTATGCTACCTATTGATACCCCTGTGAGTATATACTCTCTTCCCAAGTATTATTGGCTTGATATTTAATATGATGGGTAAATGATTTTACAAGTTTTGACCCTGATAGTTTTTCAGATAATTTTGAGCACCTTGGAACAGATGCCTCAAAACTATGATTGAGTTACTTATTTCAAGATACAATTGTTGTTTTTTTTTTTTTTTTGAGATCGACAAAGAAAATAAAAACTGAAAACAAGGATCTCTTCCTATTTCACCGTTTTGGATGAAAAATAATCATTAAATAAAATTATGTTTTACTGCTACATGTAACTCTAAGAAAAATAAATCCCTGTCTTCTGCTCTTTGTTGATATACATTAAATGGGAAAAGCAGATTTCTAATGCACACACCAAGCCTCAGGCATCCCACAACCAAGTATTAATAAAGAGCAAAATATAGCTTTCAGAAACAGTGTTTGACATGTAATTCATCTTTTACATACATCTTTCACACTCTTTATGTAACGGTTTTAAAATGTAAAAAGAAATACATGAACAAAGAAAATTAAATAAAACTGGAATTATTAAATACATATATAAGAATATGTTAGGGAAAATTTGTGCAGAAGTTTGGAAATTCTTTCACAATGCAGAAAGATGTAAAGTGGAAGCGAGGAAGTCAAGACAAAAGGCAGCAAGAACAGATAACAAATTTTCAAAGAATATATATATATATATATATATATATATATATATATATATATATATATATATATATATATATATGTGTGTGTGTGTGTGTATAAAGTGAAACTCGTAAGAATATATGTATATATGTAACATTAATTAATGAAGAACGAGGTCATAAATATACACTTAAAGCAAATAAGGAAATGGAAATTTTTATGGAGGTACTTGGGCACATAGTTTTTTTTATTTTTAAACATTTATTTTATGCTGCACATAATTATACATGCCTTTTTTTAAATGAAAACAAATATTTATAAACAATATTTGGGAATTGCCGCGTCATTCTTTCCAAACTGCTTTCTTCTGGTAGGGGGCGCTGTAATGGGGAATCCTAAGAAGATGCAGAAATCCTGGCTGTAGTGGTCTGCAAGGCTGCATTGTCCCATTGAGGTAGCTTCAGTGGGTCTTGCTTGGTCAAACCACATTAGTGTGGAAACAATCCACAGCTTTTCATTTTACATGGAAACAAAATAAGAAATCATTTTCCCCAGTAACTTGTCAAATCATTTTAAACACACAACACACACACACACACACACACACACACACACACACACACATATATATATATATATATATATATATATATATATATATAATTAATCCAGCAGCATTTGTTTTTGTCCATCTTTTTTTATTAATAATATAATTTAAAAATTTTACATGTGGATCCCAGTTTCCTCTCACTTTCTCCCTTCAACCCTCCCTCCCTCCCTCCCTCTTTCCCTCTTTCCCCTGTGACATGCACACTGGCCACCCTCCCCTCCCACCCCCCCCCACCATTCCATTTGTAGGGCTATGTTTTCCAGGTTGGGTCATGTAAATCTGTCAAATCATTTGAAGTAGGGACTAGGACTTCTCTTATGTATCTAGGTTAAGGGGGCATCCCTCCATGGGTGATGTGTCTGCAAGGTCATTTTGTGCACCAGGAATAGATCCTGTTTCCACTGTCTGATGTCCCCCACACTCCTCTGTCCTTCTAGATAGACCCATATTCAGGGGGTCTGAGTCAGTCCCATGCTGTGTTCCAAGCTACCAGCCTGGGGGCCCAAGCTCCTACTTGTTCAGTTCAGCTGTCTTTTCGAGTTTCTGCAACTTGGTCTTGTCCTCTCTCTCTGCATCTGGATTATAGCTCAACTCAGTGGTTTGTTGTGTTTATTTGCTTCTGTTTCCAACAGGTACTAGATGACGGCTCCATGATGGTGGTTAATCCAGTTGATGATCTCACTATTAAGGAAGGGCATTTATGATAGCCTTTCCACGGTTGCTCAAATTGTAAATTGGAGTCAGTCTTGTAGGATTCTAGACATTTCTTTAGGTTCAGTTTTCTCTTCAAACCAATAATGGCTCCCTCTTTTATGCCCCCCTCTCTCACCCTGACTCAACCTATCTAGCCACACGTGTTTTCCTCCCCTCACCTTCTCTTTCTCCTTGTTCTCTCTCCATTCACTGCCCCCACATTTCCCATGTGCTCTTAGGGACTTGTCCCTTGCACCTTTTGTGAGGGACCATATATGAATCTCTTAGAATATACCTTGTATCCCATTTCATCTGGTGGTGTGTATTATAGGCTGGTTATCCTTTGCTCTAGGTCTAAAATCCATATATAAGCGAGTACATACCATGTTCCTCTTTTTGTGACTGGCTTACCTCATTCAGGATGGTTTCTTCAAGTTCCATCCACTTGCCTGCAATTTCAAGATTCCATTATTTTTTTTTCTGCCAAGTAGTATTCCATTGTGTAGGTGTCCCACATATTCTTTATCCATTCTTCAGATGAGAGGCATCTAGGTTACATCCAGGTCTTGCTATTACAAATAATGCTGCTATGAACATAGTTGAGCATATGTCTTTGTTGCATGGTTGTGGATCATTTGTGTATATACCTAAGAGTGGAATTGCTGGGTCCTGGGGTAAGCTAATTCCCATTTTTCTGAGGAACAGCCATACTCATCTTCAGAATGACTGTACGAATTTGCACTCCCACCGGCAGTGAAGGAGTGTCCTCTTTCTGCACTTCATCTCCAGCATAAATTGTCAGTGGTGTTTCTAATTTTAGCCATTCTGGCAGAAGTAAGATGCTATCTCAAATTTGTTTTCATTTACATTTTCCTCATAGCTAAGGATGTTGAACATTTTCTTATGTGTCTTTCAGCGTCTTTGATTTCCTCTATTGAGAATTCTTTCTTTAATTCTGTACCCCTTTACTAATAGAGCCATTTGATGTTTTGTTGACTATTTTCTTGAGTTTTTTGTATATTTTAGAGATCAGCTCTTTGTCAGATGTAGGATTGATAAAAATTTTTTCCCATCTCTGGGCTGCCATTTGGTCTAGTCAACTGTGATTTTTGCCTTACGGAAGTAACACGAAAAGAGTAAATAACAGTGGTGTAGGAATGGACACCATTTCTTTATTTATGGAAGATTAACTCCAGTAAACCAAATGCACTTTTGATGGTTCTTCTTGGTTCCCAACTAGACCACACCTGGAATGAACTAAAATCCAAAAATGAAGGGCAAAACGGTGAGAAATGTTTTATGTAAGTTGAAGAAGTTAGAGCCACTTCAAATTCAGTCATTGGAGGTAGAAAGACACAATCATTTAGCTTTAATCCAGATATTGATGCTAGTAAAGCCATTTTGTATGTTCGGTTACTGTGGAGTAACATAGTACAACATATTTTATATGAGTGTCTGGAATGTTCCAAATTTTCAGCACTCGTGTATAATTATCATAATTAGTCACCTATTGACAGAAAAATCAATCTAGAAGAAAAAAATGAAGTGTCATAACAGTCACGAGTAGCTTAGAGTATCTACACTCAATCTTAATATTGAAATCTGGATAAAGAATTTCAAAGATCCATATTTCTAGCCTCGTAGAAGGGGGAACAGAGGAGAGACAAAAACTAAACGTCTAAAGCATAATTAATGTGTTCCAAAGGGTCAAGACAACAAATCGTAATTCTTCATTTTGTATCCACTTTAAATTCAAAATATCTCCAGGAGAAATGTCAGAGGACGAGATATCCCAGAGCTGAGTCTGCAAACATTTCAGAGCCCAGAATTTCTTCTGCAAGTGGATCATCAGCATATTCCTTTTTTTCTATGGAGGAAATGTGGGACAACTTTAAAAGCCCAACTTTCTCAACATGGGATAATGACAAGTGGTGCTTGAGATTATACCCTAATGGGGTAGATGAAAGAAGAGATTACTTGTCAGTTAAACTAGAGCTGCTCAGGCTCCAAAGTTTTCTATTGGGCAACAGTGCCAATTCTAGATCATCAACACCCAAGGAGAAAAAAACCCAAAACTGCAATAAGCCCAAAAGCATTTACCTTGTTGCCAGGGTGTGAAAAAGTTTTCAAAACGTTCATCTTTCAAGATTTCCTCTCAGCAAATGCTTATCGGCTTCTCCCTGTGGCACTGACAACACCCATTGTGGGGTGGAGACAGGGGCAGAAGTTACCTGTGGCGCATGGTCTCGGAAGGAGGCAGAGAACGCTCTCTTTCTGGAGGTACACAGAAGATCAGCTCACCCTCCTCTGCACTGGAATCGTGTTCTAAGGCCTCTTCAGCATCTTGGACCTGAGCCCCAAGCCAGGGATGCAGGTTCCAAGGTGCATGATGATATATGAAAAAAAGAAAAATCAGTAGCCCTACTTTATTCGGATGACCAAGGGGCTGAGAAATAAATGAGAGAAAGATCACCTTTTACAATAGCCAGAAACAACATAAAATATCTCAGGGTACTGCTTACCAAACATGTGAAAGACCTATACAATAAGAACTTTGTGTCTTTAAAGATGAAAATTAAAGAAGATTCCAGACAATGTAAATATCTCCCATGCTCTTGTATTGGAAGAAAAAATATAGTAAAAATGGCAATCTTGCAAAAAGCAATCTACAGATTCAATGCAATTCCCATTAAAAATCCCAGCACAAATCTTTACTGACCTTTAAAGGAAAATAATCAACATTGTATAGAAAAACGGAAGACCCAGGATTGCCAAAACAAGCCAGTACAATAAAAGAAATTCAGGAGGCATCACCATCCTTGACTTTAAGCTCTAATACAGAACTATAGGTCTGAAAACAGCCTGGTATTGGCACAAAAATAGACGGGTAGACCAATGGAATCGAATAGAAAATCCTGATATTAATCCACACACCTATGATCACCTGATTTCCGACAAAACAGCTAAAAAAATACAATGGGGGTAGGAAAGCATCTTCAACAAATGGTGCAGGATCAATTGGATGATTCTGTGTAGATGACTGCAGATAGACCCATGTCTATCGCCATGTACAAAACTCAAGTCCAAATAGATCAAATACCTCATCATAAATACAGCCACACTGAAACTCTTAGAAGAGAAAGGAGAAAGTACCCTTGAACAAATTTGTATAGGAGAACAATTTCTGAACATGACTCCAGAAGCACAGCCCCTGATATCAACAATTAATAAGTGGGACTTTCTCAAACTTAGAAGCTTCTGTAAGGTAAAGGACAGAGTTGACAAGTCCAAACGGTAGCCCGTAGACTGGGAAAATTTTTTTTACCAAACCTACATCTGACAAAGGGTTGAACTCCAAAATATAAAAAGAACTCAAGAAACTCATCAACAAAAAAAACAAATAGCCCTATTAAAAGTGAAGTACAGAATTGAAGAAAGAATTCTCAATAGAGAAAATCAAAATCAAAGGGTCTGAAAGGCTCTTAAGAAAATGTTCAACATCCTTAGCTATCAGTGAAGTGCAAATGAAAATACCTCTGAGATACCATCTTACTCCTGCCAGAATGGCTAAAATTAGAAACACCAATGACAACTTATGTTGGAAAGGATGTGCAGAAAGGGGAACACTCCTTTACTGCTGGTGGGAGTGTGAACTAGTACAGCCATTTTGGAGATCAGTATGCCGGTTCCTCCTGAAAATGGGAATTAGGTTACCACAGGACCCATGTCGTGAACACCTAGACCAGAAAGGAAGACACACTGCTTGGACTCTTCTTGAAGCACTTTTATTCAGGAACCTTGAACAATTTTCTGACCCCAGAGAATGCCAGCCCACAGCTTATAAGGCCTTGGGGAGGCCAATCCCAGCACAACACGTGGTGAATGCAGATAGGTCCACATATGGGGAAGCAAGCCTAGATCTCAGCCTTAGCCAAATAAGGACTTGTTTACTCCAGAGAGCACTCACCATTGGGAAGGTGGAAGGCAGAAACCAGTGCCAACTTTAAGGCTCGGCACTTCACAACTGTCTACAGTTCCCCCATTTGATTTTAAATGGAAAAGACAAGAGTAGAGGTCTGATCTCTATTGCGGTTTAATTAGGGTCAGGACAAACAAACTGATTAGATGTTTATTAAGGGAGAAACAACTCACAACACAGACAGATGAACACAGCAGTTAAAACTGGATGCTCTTCTCTCTGTGTACCTCCAGAAAGAGAGCGTTCTCCGCCTCCTTCCGAGACCAAGCACCACAGGTAACTTATGCCACTGTCTCAACCCCACAATGGGTGTGGTCAGAGCCACAGAAGCAAACACAGTGAATATCACTCTACAATTCCCCTTTTAGTCTAAAGAAAAGATTTAAGTTTGATACAAAACTGTATACAAAAGAGCGAATAACAAGTGTACTCTAAGAAAAAGAAAATCAAGAACAAAACCACAAACATACCTAGTCCTAGGGTGAACACATAGGGAGTTTACAATAAAGTTGTCCTAAGCTGGAAAGCTTAAGTCTAGTACCTAATATATCTAACTAGAAAAAGAGAATAATGCTTATGATAGTTTAATCTACAACCTCATCAAGACCTGAAAAGGAAAATAACAATACTAGGGTAGACAGGAAGTGCGGAAGGGCAACTTCCAAAAGGTGCAATGAGGACAGTAACCGCAAGCTACTTGGACAGTCACCCAAGGACTCACATCAACATTGGAACAGCCAGATTTGGCTAAGGTCAGGAGTATTTGACAGACCACAACAAAAGTAGGGAGGTAGAACGTCTGTCTAACCCTGATGTGACAAGGTACAGCAGTCTTCTATGCCTGCAAGCACATAGCACTGCATGTCCAAATCAGTGGTCAAGGTTGAGGCAGTTCCTTGGCCAAGAGGCCATTAGCTGAAGTGAGGATGAACTCCAGAAGGAGCAACAAGAGTGTCTAACATACTTTCGGGAAAGGGCAGAGTGCTGTCAGGAGGAACAGTGTCTCATGTCAACAGAGTACTAATATAAAAATAATTAAATGCCATGTTCTGCATGTCTATGAAGTGATTGAAGATTGAGCATCTATGTCTGACTAATCTCATAGGCAAAGGAAACGTGGGAGAGGATAGTCTGTAATACTCAGGAAATTGTCTCACAAAGCTAAATAAAACTTCCTTGAGGAAAGCAAGGATAAATACCTAAACATTATATCTATGTATACACACACACACACACACACACACACACACACACACACACACGCATTATGTAATCTGTGTTTTGGGTGTCTTGGTTCCTTCTGCCTGTTTATGTAGCATTTCCTTTAAAGTACAATTAGATATCTCAACTACTGCTTGATAGTGTGTGGTATAGCAGTTATGTGTTTTATGTTATAATACTCAAAAATCTGTTTCAATTTTCTGGAATTATATGCCGGAGCGTTGTCAGTTTTTATTTGTATGCCCATAATAACCATTACCTCTAAAAGGTGTGTAATAACAGAATCAGCCTTTTCAGAGCTCAGAGCAGTAGCCCATTGAAACCCTGAAAATGTATCTATAGTGTGATGTACATTTTTTAATTTTCAAAATTCTGCAAAATGAAACACATCCATTTGCCATATTTCATTTCTATTTATACCTTTAGGGTTACTGCTTGGTTGTAAAGGAGTTTGGTTATAGAAAGAGAAAATAGAACATTTCCTTACTATTTCCTTGGCTTGTTGGCAAGTAATAGAAAAATCCATTTTCAATCCTTTGCTGTTCACATGGTGTTTTTTTAAGAAACTCTGAGGCTTCTAGCACACTTTCTATCAATAACTGATCAATTTCATCATTGCCTTGTACTAGAGGACCTGGCAGACCCGTATGGGATCTGATGTGTGTTATGTATATAGGATGAATCTTCTTTCTGATAGTATCTTGTAACTGTATAAAGAATGAAGTTAAGTCTGTACCATCAGGAATAAACTCTGCAGTCTCGATGTGTAAGACTACTCTCTCTGCATATTGAGAGTCAGAAACTATATTGAAGGGTTCTGTAAAATCCATAAGTACCATGAGAATGGCATACTATTCTGCATTTTATACAGAAGTGTAAAGGCTTTGAACTACTTTGTTTATTTCTCCTGATTTATATCCTGCCTTAGCAGATTTGTTTGCATCAGTGTAGAATGTAGGGACTCCAGAGGTAGGTGTTTGTCTTACATTGCATGGAAGGATTCAAAGCCTCTTCTATATGAATTTGATTCTTTCATTTTGGGATAATTGTTGCTAATTATTCCCAAAAAAAACTACTGCATGCTTTCTGCCAATATTCATTACCTTTCCATAAGAAGGAAATTTCCTCATTAGTTAAAGTTACTATAGTTTTTGCTGGATCCCTTCCTGTTAGTTGACAAAGTCTTAATTTACCTTTTAAAATCAAGTCAGAGATCTTTTCTATATATATTTTTAGGTTTGTATTCTGTTTATGTGTTAAGAATATCCATTCTAATATGATGTCTTCTCTCTGCATCAAAATCCCTGAAGAATATTCTCTAGATGGTAATATAACCAGTCTAGATTTGGATCCACACGGTCCACATGTACTTCTAATACCCTCTTTTCTACCCATTCTTATTCATTTTATGCTTCAGATGATAGTATTCGTGGACTATTCAAATCCTTGTCCCCTTTTAGGGCCATTTTCAAGTTTAAAAATCATGTCCTTCAACTCCAATAATGGTTTGCCGTTGAGAAATCTCTCCTAGTAATTTTTTGAAGATCATTAGTGTCTGGTAGCGATCTCCCTGATCTGCACTTTTTGTGGTCTAATTTTCTGGAGACCTATTTTGTATCCTATCTAGTTGATAGACTCTACTTTTTCTATATTTTCAGGTGCAGTATGAAATCCCCAGCAAAGTAAAACTTCCTTCACGATCTCAAATATTTTTTGTAGATATTTCTGTTTTAGAGTCAGCTAACAAAATATCATCCATGTAATGATAGATTATGGATTGTGGAAACTGTTTACAAATTACTTCCAGTAGTTTTTGTACAAAATATTGGCACAATGTGGGGCTACTTAGCATTCCCTGTGTCACAACCTTCCATTGATACTTCTTTATTGGTTGAGAATTATTGTAATTAGGTACCATGAAAGCAAATTGTCTTTATCTTGTTCTTGCAAAGGTATAGTGAACAAGCAATTCTTTAAATCAATTACTATAATAGGTCATTCATTAGGTATCAAAGAATGCAATGGCATGCCAGGCTGCAATGAGCGCATTGGCTGGATAACTTTATTAATGGCTCTCAGGTCTGTAAGCATTCTCCTTTTCCAGATTTTTTTTTGATAACAAATACAGGAGAATTCCAAGGGCTGGTTGATTCCTAAATATGCCCATCATTTAGCTGTTCCTGAACCATGTTTTCTAAAGCTTCTAACTTCTCAGATGTCATAGGACATTTCCCTACCCAGACAGGATCCACAGTTAACCATTTTAAGGGTAGGGCTTTTGGTTCCTCTGTTTGTTCAGCACTTGTATTCTGTCTTTGTACAGCTTGGATATTTTGTGTCTGTCTTGTATAGTACTTTAAAGCATTTTTCCTCTGTCATGAGGTCGTTTGTGGTTCCTATCTGATACTGGAGGAATGTTAATCTGTGTATTCCATTGCTGTAATTGATCACAACCCCATAAATGTATCACTACATCAGCCACATATGGTCTTAAATTTCCTCGCTGTCCTTCTGGTCCTACACATTCAATCCACCTTGTGCTTTTCTTTTACCTGAGACAGGGTTCCAATCACTAAGAATTGAACAATAACCTCTTACAGTGGCCAATTTCGAGGCCAGGATTTATTAGGTATGATAGCTACGTCTGCCCCTGTGTCCAGTAAACTATCAAGCTAGGCAGTTTAAGGAGGTTTGCCAAAATATACGTTTTTTTATTTTCTTCTGTCATGTCTGATTCAACTTCTGTCACTAGTTTGTCATCCAGAGCAATATGAGTTTTTACAATAGAAAAAGGATTTTCTAATTGTCCTGTGGGAAATTGTCCTCCACTGTAACTGGGAATGTTCGGTCCACCTTTGACATGGGGGCCTTCGAGAGGCCCCCCCAGGGAGTTTCCCAGTGGTAAAGGGTTTCCCGGCTTGTCTCTAGTTGATCTACACTCATTTGTCCAGTGTCTGCCTTTGCCACACCTTCTACATAACCCAGTAGGCTGATGCCTTCAGTTCGATTCATGCTTGGGATTATTATTTCTAGAGATGCTTTGCCTACAATTTCGTTTTAGATGTCCTATATTACCACAGTTATAACATCTGACATATTGATATCTTTTTAAACCTTTGGAGATGGCTTCTCCTGTCCAAGCTTCTATGTCACCATAGTTAAGACTTCTGTTATCTTGATGTCTTCTCAAACCTATTGGTATAGCTTCTCCTACCCATGATTCAGTGTATATTGCCATTATACACAATGTTGGCTGTATTCATACAAAAGTGCTGATCGAATTTATAAAGGCCAAAGCACTTGTTTGCATTGAGGATTTGCATTCTCATAGGCTAATGATTCTATGAGTATTCACCTAGAATCTATGTCAGCTATGTCTAATTGTACTGCTCTAGACAACCTTTTTAGAAACACATTGAAGCGTTCTCTTGTTCCTTGCCTTATTTTGATATAAGATTCTACCCTCTCCCCTAGTACATGAAACTTATCCAAAGCATTCAGAGCTGCCGTACTGCATAGAGACAAGATATGTTCATAATAGGCAGCTTGGGTTTCTGGGTCAGCATAAATAACTTCACCAAGAATTTTACCTTTGGGAGCTTCATAACCTTTCTCTAAGCCCTGAAGTTCAAGAGCCTCTGCTTCTTCTCTCCATGAAGCCCGACATTCTAATTGAAAGGAGTTTTCAAGGACAGCTGATATTAATTGATCCCAATCCTTAGGGGTTACCTTGTTATTCCTTGCCCATGATTCTATTAATTGCTTCACATACGGTGAGTGCATGCCATAAGAGACTATTGCTTCCTTTATACTTTTTAAATCTTTCATACATATTGGTTCCCACTGATAAGCAACACCACCATTTGGGTGTTTTTTCATTGCTGATTTTTCATTAATAGATACAGGAAAAGATCTCCTGACCCTAAATGGTGTGTAAAATTTTAAGTTTTTTTCATGCCCTGTTCTCGGGAGCTCTTCTTTGATGTATCAGATTGAAGGTCTTCTAAAGCCTGAAGTCTATTAACCATTGCTTCTTTGAGTGTCTGAACTTCTTGAAGCATATCCCTTTCTAGAGCCTTCATTGCATCGGTCAGTTCCTTACTTTCACCAACTACGAATGATTCCATGTTTTTGATATTCTCATCCTTAGATATTATTTGAATGGCATGTAAACTGTCTTCCAGAAACAATGTTCTATCTGCTAGCTTGCCATTATCCTCAAACATGGAAGAGATTCTATCTATTACTCTTTCCATCTGATGTTCCAGTTTTTTAACATTATTAGTAGTTTCATTCAACAAGGAACGTGCTGTTTCTGCTAGCAATTTAATGCATTGCATTGTTTGTGTTTTGCTTTTTGAGGTAACATCAGACATGGAACAATTTTGTTTGCTATTCAGTCATTTTTATGTTCCATGTTCTGTATTCTACCTGTCAGTTCTCTGTTGCCATCTTCCACATTCTGAACCTTTTTTTCTAAACATTCTGTTTTGCGTTCTGTCATTTTCAATGTTTTGAATCCTTGTTACTATTTCTTCTATGGTTTGTACCAGTTCTTTATTGTTTGCGCTAATCTGAAACCATTTCTTTAATAATATAATATTAATGATAAAACCCATTATTATTATGAAAAAAGGTGTATATTTTGATCGAGTCATAATTTTCTTCTGCTATGATTCCTTCTATATATGAAGTAAAAACATTCCTAAAGTCCTGCATTGTAAAATTATCTGCCATAGCTATGGATCAATTGATCTCAGATTTTATATCAGCTTAAGTTGCAAAAGATGTTACAAATACCTTAGGTGTAATTCCGTTGACCTGGAGCTTTGATTCCTTTAGTTGTAGATCTGAACTTGCTGTAGTTACACTTGGAGGTGTAGCAGTAAAAGCATATGGCAGCAGAGGATCCTTCTGATTCCGTTTCTACCCAGAATTGCACCACCAAATAGTGTCCAGAAGTGTACCGCCAAATATCTTCAGGCAGGAGAGGATTCTTCTGATCCCTGTCTCTGTAGATTAGCTTTTAACAAACTAAGGAAAGCAAAATTATTTTAAACAAAGGAGTGAAACGAGCCTTGCACAAATTGTTGAGACCTTAGGGATAACAGGAGGCACCTGCAACTGAAGCATGTATATTTTCCACCCGCCAAGTGGCTGCCACCACTGCTGCCTGTGCCAGAGCCGGCAAGCACAGAACCAGAGCACGCCGAGTCCGGGCCTTGTGTAGCAACATAAAAGGCTGGGATAATGCCACTGGGCTCTGTGCGAATGTAATCTGTGGGAATGGGCAGAAGATGAGCAGTGGTCTCGCGGCCAAGATGGTGATAAAAGGAGTTCTAGGGCAGGGTGTATCGGCCTAGTTAAGCAAGAGACCTGCCCATTCAGGGAAGGTGGGGGAAGGGTTGCTGTGGTGTCTGCGTAAAACTCAGGTGCCGTGAAAATCCTTATCCCACTTCTGACACCAGATAATGTGGTTTAATAAGGGTTAGGATAAACAAATAGGCCGAATAGATGTTTATTAAGGGAGAAACAACTCACAACACAGACAGATGAGCACAGCAGTTAGAACTGGATGCTCCTCTCTCCATGTCTTGCAAGAAAGAGAGCGTTCTCCACCTTCTTCCAAGGCCAAGTACCACAGGTCACTTCCGCCCCTGGCTCCACCCTTCAATGGGTGTGGTCAGTGCCAGAGAAGCAGACACAGTGAATATCCCACTACAACTACTCTCACAAAGACATAGGCAGTATATAATCCCACTTTAGCAGAACCGAAAAGAAAAAGCAGGAAAAATACCTTTTCTAAACAACCACCAAGAAAAAATCTAAAACAAACAAGAATTCCCAATCAGTGGCCCTTACTTTCCCTAAAAAAAATATGGTCTGCCACTAGGCTATAAGAAGATAAATGATAATAGAATGGACACAGAGAGAGAATCCTTCCTTCTGTTGCATATAGAAAGCACATCTAAGTTTCAAAGAGAGACCTTAGCTCAAGTTACACTGTTGTGACACTATCTTCCAATCTAATGACTATCTTCCAATCTAATGGACCCAAGAAAGTATAGCTATTCTATTATCTAACACATTAGACTTCAAAATCAATCAAAGGGATGAAGAAGGGCATTTTATATTCATTACAGAACAAGTACATCAAATCAATTGTGAACATCTATGCTCCAAAAACTAAGGCAACCACATTCATAAATTCAATGCTATTTAAACTCAAAACTCATATAAAACCTCACAGACTTGGAGGGGAAAACATCCACACCCCATTACTACCACAATACAGGACTACCAGACAGAAACTTAACAAAGGAACAAAATAACTAACAGAAGTTACATCCAAATTTGTATTAACAGACATCTATGCAATATTCCATCCAAACAGAAAGGTATACAAATTCTTCTCAGCTCCACATGGAATCTTTTCTAAAATTGACCACATACTAGGAAACATAACAAGTGTCAATAAATACAAAAACAAATGAGTAGTCCTCTATGTCTTATTGGACTACTGAACTATGTGCAACTGCATTATACCTGAGTAAAGAAAGACATAAAGAAATAAAACAAAGATTTCCTTGAATTCAATTAGTATGAAGACACAATATACCTGAATTGATGGGTCACTTTGAAACCAGTGATACAAGGAATTTTCATTATACTGTGTGCCCATATGAAAAAATGGAGGGTAGTCACATTAGATAATTAACAGCACAACTGAAATCCTTAGGACTAAAAGAAACATTCACCCTGGATGAGTAGAGGACAGAAAATAAACAATTTGAATACTGAAATCAATAAATTAGAAACTACGTGAGTGAATGCATGGGTTGGGTACTAGAATGTGACAGTATGTTACATCATAATCGTTGCCTGGCAACCCTGGTAGAATTCTGTATTCCCATATCATGGCCTCAAGAAGCAAGAGTACATGACATGCTGTGTCATCTTTAGATAATTTACTCTCCCAAGGTAAATATTCTGTACACCATCTAATGACAGCATATGTGGAATTTATTTGGCAATGAATAGCTGTATCCCAGTCATAGATGGTGTTGTGTATTTACTAATTTCAGGGAGAAAAATCAGGAAAAGAAAGATCAAAGACTTTTCTTGATGAATACCCTCCTCCTTAATAAGTAATAGCATGGATTAATGGAATTAATTATTTAAAAATATTTTTCATGGGATAAGTATAGCATTGATAAACTTCCTTCAGCAAGGTTTTAATCTGCCTGTTAGACTAGGATGAGAGAAAATGTGGTGTGTGTTTATAGCTAAAGAGGCAGCTGCAAAATTTATATATCGGCTTGCCTCAAACAACATGAATACACAATGACAATACCAACTTTGATGACTGTACTCGTTGTGGCTACCATAAAACTTGTTGTCCAGATGATAACTCAAGTCCAGTATAATTGTTCATGCAAACAGGTCACTGCTGCATAATGAGAAGTCTTTGGATCTCACTCTTGGCCAAGTGTCAGTGAGATTTGTGCTGAGATTTCTAGACTCTCTGACAACTAGTGTGAGTTTGTCTTCAGCTTTCTGTGTGTTTTTACCCTCACAATTTAGTTAATGGAATTTGCACTGGATGAGTGCCCTATTTTGATGTAATTGAGAATCTTATGCAAACTTAAATACAAAAACCATTCTAGTGAATCAAGCTTGAAGAAACATTTCTGGTTTTCATTTTTTAAATTTGTACCTTGCCACATTGGAGTTTTATGATAGGAAGAAAAATGGGGATTTGAAATGCACAGGAACCCGTGAGTGAATGTAAAATAAAGACAGCTTGGCTTTCTGTGTAAAATCCTACCTGCACATTGAATTGTTTAACTGAAAAATCGCTTACAGTTCTCTGATTTTCTTGTAAGGGCATCAATTGAAGACCATCTGAATTTATCAGGAAAGGAATGGCAACTCCGTGTAGTTTGAAGATCTCTGGAACCAAAGTAATTGCAGTTTACCAAGGCATGTGTACCTAGAATTCTTGACCAAGGCAAAACAGAAAGAACATTTTCCCATTTCCACTGGAGCTTCTGCTTAGTATGGAAACAATACAGTAATTGCACAAGAGTCTAGGCATAGTGCTACAAAAAAGAGGCATGCTTGCAATTGCTCAATCTGTCTTCTCTGATACTTCAGGCAGTCTTGCTAACTGTATCTATGCCATCTTAAGACATCCATTCATCATATCCTGAGATCACAACATGTCCTGATAGTTCCAGACTCTCCCCATGGAGCTCATGGAGTAATGTTTTTCATATCATTTCTCAGTTTTGTTCATTTATTTTTGAGGCCACAATGATCTTATTTTATTTCCCATCCTTTGTAGTAAACAAAATCTCCCCATTACCCTTGAATTTTTTTTTCCAATCTACTAAATTTGCCATTATGACAACAAAAAGATGAAATCGAATATCTGAATATAGATGTAAACCCTACTCAAACATCTATAAA
The DNA here is from genome assembly GCA_030556225.1 of Cricetiscus sungorus. Classification (NCBI taxonomy): domain Eukaryota; kingdom Metazoa; phylum Chordata; class Mammalia; order Rodentia; family Cricetidae; genus Cricetiscus; species Cricetiscus sungorus. The sequence continues at coordinate 357,212 of JANBXA010000628.1, forward strand.
AACATGAGTTATATTGGGATTCTTACGAACTGTATTACTAAGAAAAAATTAACACATTACTACCCAGCATCCTTTCTTCTTTATATATTAAATAATAAACTCTTAAAATGTTTATTCATGTGCTTGTTAGTGGTCCTTGATTTCTTCCCTTGATCATTTATGGCCATGATTAATATGAATTTTTTCACAAACCATTAGATATGTGCAAATATACACAATATAATCTATTTGAATATCTGTCCAACATCTGATATGTACTTTCTTACTTTAATAATTTCCTGTCTTCTTACTTAATCTGATGTTAAATAGGTACATTGTTTTTTCATTCTTTACTGTGTTTCAATTTTCTTTTTTAAATTTCCTTCAATAGGGTAAGTGATTATTAATGTCATTGCCTAAAATGTTTCTGTTATAAAGTATTTCTTCTATTTTTATTTTACATATTAACCACAGTTCACTCTCTCAACTTTCCATGCTCCCTGACCACCCACCCATCCCATTCCCCTATTTGACAAGGAGGGAAATACAGTCCAGGAAGAGTCAAGTCAAGTAGAGTGGGGGCTAGGCCTCTCTCTTGTCTCTAAGTTAAGGGAGCATACCTCCATGCGGAATGGGCTTCCAAAGCCTTTTTGTGAACCAAGGGTACATACCGGTTCCACTTTTAGAGGCCAGACTGGCCAGACTTTCTAATTAAGACCCATGTTCAGGGCGTCTATGTCTGTACAGTGCTTCTTTCCCGGGTGTCAATCTGGTAGCACATTAGTTCATCCTTTTTCAGGTCAGCTGTCTCTGTAGGTTTATGTAGTCTGGTAGGTCTACCCTTTCTGCTCAGTGTTTTGCTGTGGATGGAACAGTCTGATACTTTTTCCATCAGCTACTAGATGAGGGCTATATGATGCTAGATAAGTTGGTCATTAATCTCATTATCATGGAAGGGGGTTTATCGTAGTCTTTCCACTATTGCTCAAATTTTTGATTGGGGTCAGTCTTGTAGGTCGCTGAACATTTCTCTAGAGGCAGTTTTCTCTTCAAACCTATAAAGGCTCCCTTCTTTGTGGTATCTCGCCCTTGTTATTTCTCTCCACCATTCCTCCACTGATTCAATATTCGTAGTCCCTTGTGCTTTTCTCATCGCCCCTTCTCTTTCTTCTAGCTCCCTCTGCAATTACTGCCACCATACTCCGAATGTGCTTAAGAGAACTTGTGCATTTCCCCTTCTGTATGGGACTGTGTATGCATATGTTAGATTACTCCTTGTATCCTAGTGTTCTTGGCAATGTGAATTATTGATATTTGCTGTTATGTCTAATATATATATATATATATATATATATATGTATATATATATATGTGTGTGCATATATATATATATATATGAGTGAGTATATACCATTTTCCTTTTTTATGACTGGGGTACATAATTTGTGATGGGTTCTTCAAGTTTTATCCACATGCCTACAAATTTCAAGATTCCATTGTTTTTATTCCACAGAGTAGTAAACCATTATGTAATGCGCCACATTTTCTTTATCCATTATTCTGTTTAGGATTCTTCCAGTATCTTGCTGTAACAAATAATGCTGCTACAAACATAGCTGACAGATATCTTTGTTGTGTGGATTTGGATATTTTGGGTATAAGCCTAAGAGTGGGATTGCCAAGTCCTGTGGCAGGCTGATTCCCATTTTCCTGAGGAATCACCATAGTTATTTCAAAAATATCTGTGCAAGTTTGCATCTGAGTAGCAGTGGTAGAGTGTTCTCCTATCTCCACATCCTCTCAAAAGTAGAAGAGTGTTCCCCTATCACTACATCCTCTCCAGCATAAGTTGTCATTGTTGTATATAATTTTAGTCATTCCTGTAGGAGTAAATGTATTTTTCATTTGCATTTCACTGATAACTAAGGGGGTTGAGCACTTTCTAAGAGTCTTTCTGCTTTTTTGATTTCCTTTATTCGGGATTCTCTCTTCATTTCTGTACCCCATTTTTTAATATAGCTATTTGGTGTTTTGGTGACTAGTTTCTTCAGTTCTTTGTATGTTTTGGAGATCAGCCCTCTGTCAGATGCAGGGTTGGTGAAAAATATTTACCCAGTCTGTGGGCTGCTGTTTCTTCATGTCAACATTCTTTGCCTTACAGAAACTTCTAAGGAGTCACCTTTTCTTAATTGGTGATCTCAGTGTCTGTGCACCTGGGATTATATTCATGATGCAGTATCATGTGAAAATTTGTTTATGGCACCTCCAAATTTTACTTCTAAGAGGTTTATTTTGGCTCAATTTATGTTGAGGTTTTTGATCCATTTGGACTATACTTTTGTGCATGGTGATAGACATGTGTCTGTCTGCAGACTTCTACACACCATTGTCCCAGTTGTGCCAGCACCATTTTTTAATGTTATTTCCTCCTTACATTGTATACTTTTAGATGCTGTGTCAAAAATCATGATTTCTAAGTATGTGAGTTAATTCAAGATTTCTGATTTGATTCCATTGCTCTACCTCTCTATTTTTGTGCCAATGCCAAGCTGTTTTCATGACTGTAGCTGTATAGTGAAACTTGAAGTCAGAGATGGCTATCCTGGATGTCTTGTTATTCTATATAAAGTTGAGTATAATCCTTTTAAAGTCTGTGAAAAAAAATGGGCTGCAATTTTTGGGGGGAATGCATTGAATGTGTAGATTGCTTTCGGCAACAGTGCCCCTTTTACTATGTACATTCTACCTATCCAAGAGTGCCACAGACTGCTCAGTGGGTTGGAGGTCTGTGTGGAGAACAAGACTCGGATGACCAGGTCAGGAGTGGCTTCGGCTTGACAGACAGACACAAACACACCTGAGGAGGTTTGCGAACTGCTGCAAAGTTTACTTCAAAGTATTGGGTTTTTATACAGAAAGCTCAAAGAACAGATCTTTGGTCACAGTTTAAAGATAAACAGGCATTCTATAGATGTTAACAATTCCCTTTGAAGTTTCTCAGCAAGTGTATAATTAGGAACCTCTGTTTATTTTGGCCTGCTTGTGGTCAGCATAACAGAGATTTGATTTATTGAGTTTAGTGGCTAATCTTTGTCTATAGATAGTAAACTTTTATAGTGTTGATTTAGGGGCCATAAGATCCCAAATTAGAGTATTGTTGTGAATCCCACAGCATGTTTGTTGTGGGCGGGTTAATTACAGGCAGGGTCTCATTGTGGGCTGCTTCCTATAGCCTTAGCCCTAATTGATTTATCAGGCCCTGGCTGACATCTGAAGTCACAACTGAGGCCTTAGGATCTGTGTCTGAAGGCCCAGAGGGCAGTACCCACCTTTTGCTGCTGATCTGTATCTCTTTCAGTTCCTGAAACTATATCTAAGTGTTCTCTAGGCATCTCTGAATTACTAGTGGAGCTTATAGGCTAAAATATCCCTTGAATAAAAGGCAATATTGTTATCATAGCACAAAACACATCTAGCACCCATTCCAAACAGCCAGCCATGCAAGCAGCTGCAGGGACCTGAACCATTTTTCCCCAGGAGGTGTAACCACGTGTGGTGCGAACCTCTGGACAGATAGCCATTGAGATTTCTCTCAGCATTGCTACACTGTCTCCACTGGAGCTGGTGTGGCAGTTCCCCCTTTTTTATTTTTTAAGCGGAATAGCTGGAAATCACGCTGGAGGGTGTTGATGGAGTGAAGTGCTATTCTGAAAAGAATAGGAAAATCCAAGCACACTGTAAATAAAATAGCAGCTCAAATTTTTAGGAAAACAAAATACTGAGTCCAGCTTAATGGATTTAGGGATCTTAGGTTTTTTGAAAATTCTGATGCTAGGCCTGAAATGTCCCAAGTATCTATCTTTTTCTGACTCATGACTGTAATTTTCTCCTGCAATGCCTTGATACCATAGGTTAAATTGGTATCCTTTTATACTCCTAATAAATGTGCCTTAGTCTTGTTCCAATTAAAGGAAGAGTTGTATTGAAGAGGTGTAACACAGATATACGTAAATTCTGCATGACATTTAGTTGCTAATTGTGTCTTAAGATTTTGTATGTCTTGGCCCATTTCTATTATTGTCTCTTTTAAAGCATTTATTTTAGTTTTTAATCTCAGATCTATTAACCTCTGTTTTGACAAGGCAAAGGTGACATTCCTATGTATGTCATTTACAAAGGAAGCTGTCTGCATTTCCTTTACTAATGCTGTTGTTGAAACTGTAAAAGAAGTCAAAATGGCTATCAACGCTGTAATTCCTAAAATTAATGAGGCAACAAATCTTTTTGGCCTAATCAATTCATTAATTTTGTTAAACAAGTTTATAGCTGAATTATAGTACCAAGTATCATTACCCAAATCTACTGGCAGCATCACATAAGCAGGCCTTTTAACAATCAATATAGTTGAAAAGGATTTATCATAACCTGATTGTACACAATTAGTTAATATGCAGGATCGACATTTAACAAAAAACGAGTCCCCTTCTTTCTTGATATGCACCAATTTGTTACGTCCAAACATTAAGGCATATGGGTAAGAGAGACAAGCAGTGGCAGGAACAGGCTCTGACTTGGCAGCCTTTGGTTTCTTTAATATTATAACATTGGCTGCTGCAACTATCCTGAATAGATCTGGCTGAGGAGTCCCATATGTCCCATCCGGTTTTTGTAAATACCATATAGGTGACACCCATCCTGCTGAATACCATCTCCTTATGGGCTCGTTTTTTGGAGGAGTGTATCCTCCAAATTGAGCAGAATGATCCTTAAGGTAGCCAGAATAGTTATGATCAGGTGATGGTACAGAGAAATCCCAGATAATTTCTCCTGAAGTCAAAGGAGAAAACCTTGTTCCAGCTTGAGGAAATCTACAATGAATCCAATTAGGCATCTGATCTTCATTTCCCTCCCATAAGCTATCTTTTTTGTATTTTACCATGCAATGTGGCAATCTAGAAGGCAGTGGCTGATTTGCCACCATAGTTTGATTAAAATTAGAGTATTCTAAAGTAGCAATTTGTAGTTGCCACATACGGCATTGTTTTGGACTTCTATTTGTAGCAGGTTTATTATCAGGAGTATCAGTAAGGAAAGTTTTATAGCTGACAGGCAAACAACCAGATGGAGGTATACCATTAAGAGCTATACAGATTGGTAAGGAATCTGTTCTACCTTCATAATTTATATACCCAGATGAATTAATTTCCATATGAAAATCAGGAGTTCCCCCTAGCACATCAGTAACATTAGTCATAATTTTAATGAGCTCTGTATTTTTCCAAACCACCGGTTGTAAAAGTGGAGGCTTGGGAATGTATGTCTAGTAACTTTCTCCATTTACCCCGAAATTCATTGATAAGATAGTAAGAAAAGCAAGAAAAATTGCTACAGGAGTCTTAGGAGTTTTTGTTTGAGCCAGTAAGGTAAGAGCCTCTCATTGTAGTTTCTTGAGTTGAGTTTGTGTTGGCAGATCGCGGCGAAGTTCAGCTTCTGAGGCGGCTTCATCTTCTTTATTTGTTATTGGCAGACTCGTCAGCTGCTTCCCCATTGTCCACAGCTCCCAGTTTCTCCTCCTCTTTGTTTTTCGTGAGAGTCTCCTGCTGGTAGGGTCTGATAAGTCTGTTTGGAATCCAGATTGGCGAGCTTTCATTCTGTGGAAACACACAAGCATAGCCCCTCCCAGGGGTAACTAGCACATCTGGTCCTTTTTATTGACCCATTAACAGGTCCTTCCAGCGAATCAGAGGCTGAGGCTCAGCTGTAGCCTGAGTATTTTAGTGTTTCTCAGCTGCGCTGAGACCTTTATCATCAACATTCATATGGTTAAGCACAAACAGAGCATGTGTCAATACATGGTGAGGAGTCAAATAAGACGTTGAAGCTTTTAATTTTGTGGTTTGAGCTTTTAAAAGCTGATGACTCCTTGCCATTATTGTCTGTCCTTGTGGATTATAAGGTATTCCTGTGGATCCTTTAATTTGTCATTTTTGTAGAAATTCTTTATACCCTCTGGAAGTCTAAGCAGGAGCATTATCTGTCTTGATTTTAAAAGGAACTCCCATATAGGCAAAGCAAGCTGTCAAATGTTGAACAACATTCTTTATAGCTTCTCCAGCTCTAGCAGAGGCATACATCAAATGAGAAAAGGTATCTATATGCACATAGCACAGTTTCCCAAACTCTGAAACATGAGTAACATCCATTTGCCATAAGGCCAAAGGCTTCAATCCTCTGGGATTGACTCCCATTTTAGGCACATTGTCAATATTAGGGCAGTCAGGACAAGTCTTGACTATCTCCCTAGCTTGTTTTCTAGTTAGTTTAAACATATATCTTAGAGCAGATGTATTTTGGTGATGCAGTTTATGACTCGCCATTGCATTTTTAAGAGCAGTGAAAACTTGTGTATAGGAGTCTGCTATGGCATTTTCTTGAGCCAATGGTCCTGGCAATTTTGTGTGTCCCCTAATATGAGCCTCATGATATTTAAATTTTTTCTTTTGAGCCAAATTTTTCAGTTTGTTAAGTAGGTCATTTATTTCTATTCTTATAGAAATTATAGTCGTCTTGATAGCAGGAAATAATCCTGCCATATATCTGGAATCTGTATAACGATTAAATGGTTCTTTTACTTTCTCAAAGGCCAAGATGACTGCAATGATTTCTGCCTTTTGAGTAGAAAGTCCCTTTTTATATTTTATTATGGGGGGTTTCCCCTGAACAATCATAACTGAATTTTCTTTTGAGGAACCATCAGTGAAGATAACTTTTGTCTTTTCTATAGGTTTTGTCGACCAATTTGAAGGGAAAATTATAGGTGTTTCTTTTATGAATTTAATAACTGGATGTTTTGGCAGATGGAATTTAATAATCCTTAAATATCCAATTAATGCTAAACCCCAAACATTACTTTCCTGTAACAAATGTTCAAATTGCTGTCTAGTATAAGGAACTACTATTTCCTGCATGTCTCTTTCAAAAATTTCTTTGGACCTGTTTCTGGCTTTTACTATAAGAGCTGCACAGAGAAAATCATATGTTGAAATAATTTTGGAGTTTGTATGTGGCAGATGGATCCATTCCAATATTACATCCTGCCAAAGACAACCTGTTGGGGTATATTCTGTCCTTATAATTAATAGACTCAAGGGCTTGTTATAGTCTATTCTTATTACTTTTGTTTTTGTCAGCTTTTCTTTTACCAATTGTAGGGCCTCACGAGCTTTAGAGGTGAGGATCCTTGCTGATTTAGGATCTGGGTCTCCATTTAACGTCATAAACAACGGTTTTAAATCCCCTGTGGTAATCTTTAAATATGGTCGAATCCAATTAATATTTTCTAATACCTTTTGAAAATCATTTAAAGTCCTCATTTTATCTCTTTTAATTTTAATTTTTTGTGTAGAAACATAGTCTTCCTGCATAGTATGACCTAAATAATTTATTGGCCATTTTTGTTGAACTTTTTTTGGGGCAACAACTAACCCATGATTTTTTAAATTATTAATCAATTTAACAACCAACTTACCCAATTCCTGTTTGTCTGGATGTGTTATTAAAATATCATCCATATAATGTACTAGATAAGCATCAGAATGATTCTTCCTTAAGTGTTCTATTGTCTTAGCAACAAAATACTGACACAAAGTAGGACTGTTTTTCATTCCCTGAGGCAAAACCCTCCATTGATATCTTTTAAAAGTTTTTTTTATAATTTACAGATGGTACACTAAAAGCAAATCTCTGACAGTCATCAGGATGCAATTGTATCTTAAAGAAGTAGTCCTGCAAGTCAATGACTATTACCTGCCATCCTTGAGGCACTGCAACAGGTGATGGTCGCCCTGGCTGCAGTGTTCCCATATCATACATAGTGGCATTTACTGTTCTTAAATCTTGTAACAGTCTCCATTTCCCTGACTTTTTCCTTATCACAAAAATGGGAGTATTCCACGGACTAAAGCTCTCCTCCAGATGACCTGCCTGCAATTGTTCCTGTATTATTTTCTCTATAGCCTGTATTTTTTTAGTTGTTAGGGGCCATTGATTAAGCCATACAGGCTCATCATTCTTCCATGAGACTTTTTTTTGCATATAAAAAGCTCACAATGGCCCCTAGGAAAAATTTTCTTCATCTGTTATCAGTCTTACAGACATATGTTCCAATATGTCCATTCCCCATAGGGAGAAAGGTAGTGAGGGAATTACATAAGGATGAATAAATCCCTCTTTTGTTTCACATTTCCAATGTACAGTCTCTGTGGCCCTTGCAACATTGGATACCATCCCCAGACCTTGTAAGGAAGAGGAGGTTTGGCATATATGGCATGATTTAGGCCAGTCTTTTCCTGCTATGCAGGTCTTGTCTGTGCCTGTGTCCAAGATCCCCTTAAAGGGTCGTCCATTAATTCTTATGACCTTAAAAGGCCTCTCTTTTCCTATTTCTGTAACCCAGGCTACAACATCTGAGGAGCCAAATTGACCTTCCCCCCTTTCAGCTTGTAGCTCAGGGTTAGGTAACTTCAAATATGGTAACAGCAGTAATTGTGTTATTCTTTGCCCTTTCTTTATAACTGTAGTTTGCTTTGTACTTTTAACCATGACTTTGATTTCTCCTTGGAAATCTGAATCTATTACTCCAGGTAATACTTCCAACCCATTCTTATAGTTGGAACTCCTTCCCAAGAGCAATCCTGTAATCCCTGAGGGCAAAGTTCCCTTTACAGAAGTAGGTACTAATTGCACCCCATCTTCCTTTGAAAAGATTAAATCCTGAGTTGAAGCAAGATCAAGTCCTGCACTCCCTGGAGTTGCTCTTGGGAGATCATGTATTGTAAACTCTGGAGCTTTAGGGTTTAAATTTGACTGAACCTCCTGTAATGTTTTCTCCTCTCTTTTTTCGGGGCTGAGAGGCTGCTCCTTTACTAGTTTTTTAATTCCTCCCCGGGAATATCTTTAATTTGAGTTCCATCCTTATTAAACTTGGAATGGCATTCACTCCTCCAATGCCTTCCCTTTTTACATCTTGGGCAAATGCCAGGTGTCCTTTTAGGACTTTCAGCATGGCCTCCCTTTTTACAGTCTTTCTTCATATGACCTGATTCTCCACAATTAAAACAAGGGGGGGGCAGGATTCTTACCATTGCCTCCCCCATATATCTGTTTCACAAAAGCAGAGAATTTTTTCCCTTGCATAGCTGCTGTATAAGCCATCCCTTGCACTACAGCAGGTGAGGCATCTGTACATACTTTTATGTAATCCTGTATTGACCCAGTTTTCCTTATGGGCCTGATTAAATCTTTACATAATGTATTAGCATTTTTTCATGCTAGTTGTTTTAACAGAATAGAGGTTCCTTCTTCTGCAGGGAGCATCCTATTAATTACTTCCTCCAATCTAGAAATAAAAGAAGTGTAGGATTCCTCATTGCCTTGCTGAATCCCTGCTAGAGTATTTCCCTTGGTTCCTGGAGGAGGAATAGCCCTCCAAACCAACATTGTATTTTTTGTCATAAGAAATAAGTAAAACTATTTGGAAGTGGCATCAGACATTAAACCTCTTTCTGCTAGCATATGTTTCAAGATTGATATGAGCGTTTTTTGTTCCTTTGAGCCCGAGTTTCCCATCTTAATTTCCCAGATTACTCACCCTTAACCAGCCTATCTTCACTGGCGGGACTGAAGTTCACTTGGTGAGAGCCTATCCACTCCTTTAAAAGAAAGAAAGAGTTACCTGTCCGAGGGTCCCCGTTCGGGCGCCAGCTGCCACAGACTGCTCAGTGGGTTGCAGGTCTGTGTGGAGACCAAGACTCGGATGACCAGGTCAGGAGTGGCTTCGGCTTGACAGACAGACACAAACACACCTGAGGAGGTTTGCGAACTGCTGCAAAGTTTACTAAAAAGTATTGGGTTTTTAAACAGAAAGCTCAAAGAACAGATCTTTGGTCACAGTTTAAAGATAAACAGGCATTCTATAAATGTTAACAATTCCCTTTAAAGTTTCTCAGCAAGTGTATAATTAGAAACCTCTGTTTATTTTGGCCTGCTTGTGGTCAGCATATCAGAGATTTGATTTATTGAGTTTAGAAGCTAATCTTTGTCTCTAGATAGTAAACTTTTATAGTGTTGATTTAGGGGCCATAAGATCCCAAATTAGAGTATTGTTGTGAATCCCAAAGCATGTTTGTTGTGGGCGGGTTAATTACAGGCAGGGTCTCATTGTGGGCTGCTTCCTATAGCCTTAGCCCTAATTGATTTATCAGGCCCTGGCTGACATCTGAAGTCACAACTGGTGCCTTAGAATCTGTGTCTGTAGGCACAAAGGGCAATACCCACCTATTTGCTGCTAATCTGTATCTCTTTCAGTTCCTGAAACTATATCTAAGTGTTCTCTAGGCATCTCTGAATTACTAGTGGAGCTTACAGGCTAAAATATCCCTTGAATAAAAGACAATATTGTTATCATAGCACAAAACATATCTAGCACCCATTCCAAACAGCCAGCCATGCAAGCAGCTGCAGGGACCTGAACCATTTTTCCCCAGGAGGCGTAACCACGTGTGGTGCGAACCTCTGGACAGATAGCCATTGAGATTTCTCTCAGCATTGCTACACCGTCTCCACTGGGGTTGGTGTGGCACAAGAGCACTGGCGATCTTTTCATTTTCCCATAACTTCTTTTGTTACTTTCTTTAATGACACAAAGTTCTTGCTGTATAAACCTTTCACTTGTTTTGTAAGCTTTTGCCCAAGATACTTTGTTTGTTGTGGCTATTGTTGAGAATGTTGATTCTCGGATTACCTTCTCAGCACATTTGCCTTCTGTATATAGTAGGGCTACTGACTTGATTTTAGTTTACCTTGTAGCCTGGTAGTTTGTAATATGTTTCTTCAAGTAACTCACATGCTAAATATTAATACATTGTAGATTGAGTAATTCGAGATCTTCTGTTTGTCTGTATTTTATTTTGTCTCCTAAATCTTCTTTATCACCTTCCCAAATAAACTTATCTGATGCTCTTTAAACTTTTTGATCAACATTGTCAATACCGGGGTGCAGATAATAGCTGAGGTTTCTGCACATTGCTCATGTCTTGATGCTGTTGCACCATGCTGAGATGTATTAGGCTCTACCTCCTGGTGCAGTGTTAATGGTTTTGTTTCTGCATCTACTGGACGAAGTTCTAGCAATACTTAGTAGTTTGGTGTATCTTCCTCATTTTATGGGTTCTGAGCACTTGTTCTAGTGGATTTTCACACTTAACTTGTGAATGAGAAACCTACACAACCTTTAACCAAAACATGTTTCCAGTGACTCAAGCTTCTTGACCGTACTCTTGTCAAAACTGCAGAAGGTAAGTTATGGTTATATGGGAGCCTGTCATTGGCAACTAATTGGAACCATTTTTCTAACAGAGTGCCTAATTTGTGACCTTGGTTAACAACAAATTAATTGCCTTTCTAATGAAAAGAAAAGTGAGATACCAATTTTTTTTTTCGTGATAATTCACACGTGATTGGCTTTCAATTTGTCTACATCACTTTGTGTTGACATGATTCCACTTTCAACAGGTTAACAACTGGGCTTTCTCATTCTTAGTAGTCCAACATTACTTTTTACCTGATATGCACAGAATACATATTCAATATTTATTTGAGAGAATTCCTAGTAGGAATTCAAAACATGTGTTGAATACGTGACTCAATATATGGTGTTGGCTTAGGAAAAGCTTTATTTGCCAGTTTCTCTATCCTTTCTTTATCCATTTCACTTCCCTCTTTTCTTTCCATCATTTTCTTTATTCTTAACTTTTCTTTTGCTACTATGTTACATCCTGTACTATCATGATTTATTTTAATAAATATTTTTATTTTATAGGCAATGATGTTTCATTTTTTCTTATCCTGCTCTAGTACTGAGTGTTTATTTTATTTATTATTTTTGTATAATTAATTCATAATTGATTTTATGAATATTACCTCAATATTCTCTATTGTTGTAGGTGTTATTTAGGAACAATTGAGTTCTAATAATAACAATCAACACACACACACAGACACACACACACACACACACACACACACACACACACAAACAAACAAATTGAGAGAGAGTGAGGATGAGGTAGAAAGAGAGAGAGAGAGCCTGGCCAATCAGACATTTTACAAACCTGTGCTGCTGTGGCTGAAGGATGGAGCTCTATATCAATCTCCCTACATAACAACCTGTATCTCTCACATTCAATCCTGGAATGGCATCCAAAACTATTAGTATTATATCTGAGACTGTGGGTTCTCACAAAATCAGATTCATGTCCAGTAAACACACAGAGCTGAAGCACAGAAGCACAAATGCAGACACAACAATATACACAGAGAGAGACAGAGAGGGGGGAGGGAGGGAGAGAGAGAGAGAGAGATGTTCTAGGACACCAGATAGTTCTAGTTCCTTATGTTGATTTCAGAATCTTCTCTATGTATAGTAACAGATGAGATGATTCCTGGACAAGGCAATAAAAAGATAATGTGCTTTTTGAGATTTGACCCTGGGATTTCTACTTGAGTTTAAATCAATATGAGCTAGTTAGGAAAACAAAAGGCTATGGAAACTGCATGGGTGTCTTGCTTATAGAGAGAAATCCCATCAGGGGACGTGTCAGCAGTAAAACCTGGCTTGGCAGGGATGCTGTTGTTGTTGTTGTTATTGTTGTTGTTCTGTGTGTGTGTGTGTGTGTGCGTGTGCGTTTACATGCACATGTGTGTGTGTGTGTGCATGTGTGTGTCTTTATTGCTCTTCTGTGGTTTTGTGCATTACTACAATTATTCACTCACCTACATTTACCCATAATTGCACATATACCATGTTTTCAGTTGTTGAAATTCTCTACAAATATTGTTCAATATTTTTCCCATATACACTTTTCAGTTCTCCTAACACATATTATTGCTGGTATGCATAAAGTCAGCATTTGTGGGGCAAAACTTGTACTTTGAAAAATTTTGGGTTATCTTTGTAGATATCTGGGCATTGCCCTAGTGCCAGAATTCACTTGATACTCATAATGGCACCTTCTAATATGTTATCTCCCCTATATTCTTTCCCTGAATTGATTATCCTACTTCCTTATGTCCCCTCTTCCCTCCACTTCTCACTTTCTTTTTCACGTAATACCCTCTTTTCTACCCTCATGATGCAAATTTCCTCAGGATATCTTGTTCCTTTCCTATTCTCTGGTGTACAATATATGTCTCTGTTATGGTCCTTCTTGTTTCTCCTAGCCTTTCTGTCTGTGTGAACAGTGAAAGTAAATGTTGGAAACTCTACGAATTCCAAGTTTCATCATGGCCCAGAATCTGTTGAGTGTTATACCTTTAAAAAAATAGGATATTGGTTTATGGGCATTATGTTTGGCACAAGTATGTAATCTCATTTCTTTGAAATGTAATTTAGAAGAAGGAACAAGGATGTTGAAAACATAGAGAAACTTTGCCTCAAAATTGAAAAATAAAAGCTGTAAATCTAGTGATGGGATGGACAATATTTTGACATTACTATTGTACTTTTGCTGCAGTTATTGCCTAATAAACACAAACATGAGACTCAGTTATTGCCTAATAAACACAAACATGAGACTCAGCGCCCACATGGAGTTTATTGAGAGATGAGAGAGAAAGGGGGTAGCTGATGGACAACTGAAAACAGGGAAGAGAGAGAAAGAGATGGAGGCATTCAAAGAAAGAGAGAAAAGGCCCCAGAGAGAGGGACAGAGAGAGAGAGAGAGAGAGAGAGAGAGAGAGAGAGAGAGAGAGAGTGAGAGAGAGAGAGAGGTGTACTTACTTTAAAAGGGGGGGCTTGTGCATACCAGGTAAAACTTGAATAGCCAGGTAAAACCTAAGGTAGCGACATGGCCATGAGCGTACACCCATCATTGGGGACAGGGTCAGGAGACTACTGGTATGAGTAAAATGCAGCTTAGTGAAAACAAATATGGGAAGACTGGCTACTGTTCCTAGACTTCCTCTACAGAGGTGTCTCAATTGGTAGAAAAGAAGTGAAATGAGAGAGTAACATAATGTAGTGGCCCGTGGAATCTTTCTGTAAATTTAAAGCCTGTAATGTTGTTGTCTCCCAAATGAAGAATAGTGAGTAACAGAATTTCTTGAGCTACATAGAGAGAACTATTCTCAAAATAAAGAATTCATAAAAAGCCTGCACAGTGACATGGTGTGAATCTGTGTTTTAGAGGGAGGGGTACAATGCCCCCACAGAGTATTAGACATTTAAATAGAATATCAAGTTCATGTTATTTAATTTGTTTTATGAGAACAGTATAGACAAACCTATTTTTTTTCTATTAAATAAACAAATTGTGGCCAAGCCTAGCACATTTGCATGACAGGCATTCACTCATTCCATGAAACCTTCTAGTAATACCAATATTGGGAATTGAAGATAGAAGGTGTGAGAGTCCTCAGTCTCTTTATTAGATCTTCAAAGAGACAGGATCTAGAGATCTAAAAGTGGGCAAGGAGACAAAGGACATGGAAGAGGATTCTAGTGAAAGGAAGAATGGATGTGAGAGGGAGTACGAGACCTATTGGAAGGAAAGAAGATATGGAAATACAGGAGTAATAAAACCTTTTATGTTGCTTGGTATTGTCGGTGCTGTTGTTTGCATAAAAGCTTGATTTATTATTGAAAAGAAAGAGGTAGAGGAGAGAAAAAGAAGGAATTGAAATGACCCAGATGTGAAGAGAGGAAATGATTCTAGATGTGTTTAGTAGTATAGTGAATTTGACCCCAGCCAGAAATATATGGAGAAAAATTGATACGCAGTCTTCCAAAAAAAATAATAATAATAAACTAAGATGATCTTAACATTATTTTCACATGTGGAGCTGTGCAGAGGAGATAGACACAAATCTCTGTAATGAATGTTAGAAATGTGAAGTGAGTAGAACTCAAGTTTGAGGATTACCTGTGTACAAAATGAACACCTTAATTTTACTTTTCAGTAAAAATGTCACATGGAGATCGTGGAAAGCCTAGTGAAGCAGTTGTAGGTAAGATAATGCATAATTATCATGACATTGAGCATCAAACATGCAATATATATTGAGTGATTATATTGTTTCTTGGTGTCTTATTGTTGGTGTTTTTTGTTTTGTTTTTTTGGACAGGATTTGTCCTGAAGTTCCAGGAATTTCTGGATTTCAGTTTGATTACCCTGATGGTTTATAACTTGAATATATGCCATACTTTCCATAACAAATTTGGATTAAAAGAACAACATTAACCTGTGTAGCATGTATGTTTTCTGCCAGCCCGCCCGCCACCGGTCTGGGCCTACAGCTGCGCTAGCCTCAAATAACACACTGAGACTGTGTATTTGATACAAACCTGTTGGCCAGTTACCATTATTGTTTATGGGATAGCTCTGCCTTAGTTATTAACCTATTTCTACTTATCTAAGTATTTCCATGTGGTCATCTTATCGGGGAGCAGCGGGCCCAGCATCTTGCTTCATCTTGCTCACATGCTGACTTCGTTACTACTTCCTCTTTCCGCTTTGTCTCTTGCTTTCTCATTGATCCAAAAGTGCTTTATTAATTAACCAGTATGAGAAACATATTTACAGAATAACATCTCCCATTAAACCTGTATCAAGAAAGATTAATTTTGGAGAAAATTTTTTGTTTTGAAAAAATGCTGACAATATGGGTACTCACTCTGAAGACAAGGATAACCACAAACTCAGCGATCTGCCTTACTCTTCCTCCACAGGGCTTGGAAGAGAAGTATGCATCTCACTGCCAGAAAAGAAAGAATCTAAATTGATATTTAAAAGTAGACCAACATTGTTATAAATTCAAAAGAAAAAGAGGTAGTGTGATGGCTCAGGCTAACAATCTCTAAACCAGCAGGTTGAGATTTGATATGAAAATTTTGAGTTTGAGCCAAATAATATGATTCATGTTAGAAATATTAATATGGTTCTGGAGAGAGTGCTCAAAGTTTAAGAGCATGGTCTAGTCTTTATTGAAATTGGAAGCTTTATTCCTTGAATACACATTATGATTCACAAATATAGCTCAATGTCCAATGTATCTGATGCTCTTTTATGCCTTTATCGGAACTGGGAAGTAATATGATGCAGATATGCGCATTCTGGCGAAATATATCTACAGAAAGTAAATATAAATAATTTTAAAAAATACCCGGGCATAGGGACACACTTTGCTAATCTCAGTATGAGGAAAGTAATTTATGTAATTTTTAGTCTTATCTGGCCTTTATGATATATTTCTGCAATGCCAGTGCTATACAAAAAAACTAATGTAACATGAAGAAAATAATTTTAACACAATAATATTATAATTATAGTGATAACAATAATACAAATAATTTATAATGATTTTGAGGGCACTGTATGGGCAGTGGATTATATTCTCAAAAATGGGAAATGTGGAAAGCAAAAGATCATGAGGAGACAGTATCTGATAAAATCCTGGATTTTATATGCGATGGTATTTCAAAAAATAGAAATAAACTGCATGTGGTAAATAATTTGCAGCAGGAGGTCATAGGAATGTCAAATAATGATTCATTGGTGGAGATCAAAGGATACCAAAGAGGGGTAAATTGAACCCTGCCATTTGTATATTAGTTATAGGTACTTTGTGGAAAGTGTGTACATGAGTCGGAGCTAAGGGTTGAAACTGAGCTCTGTGACATCATGAGATGGTAGACAACTTGATATTATTGGTATTCTTCTAAGACACTTTTTTTTTTAAAAAAAAGCAGGGAACTAGTAGTTTTATCAGAAATGAGACTTGGGTTACTGCTTAACAGCATGGTCATTGCTGAAAACAGGCATCCAAGCCTATGATGTATATTGACTTTGCCTTGAACAATAAAAGTGGAGAAGTAGAGGATAAGGAAAAGATGAAGGTGGATGTGAAGAAGAAGCATGAAGAAAGAATGGAAGGAAGAAAGGAAGAGGGAGGGAGGGTAGCAGAATAGAATGATGGGTATTAGTGAGGTGATATTGAGCTTTGTAACAAAAGGCTGCATACTCTATTCTCTGTCCACTGGAGGAGTCAGTGGGAGGATATGATTGTTCTGGCAGACCTAACCAGCAGAATGTCATACAATATAGATAAAACAGAAATTATGTGCACTTATTTTGTAGTATTACTTTTAGTAAAATTGTGTAATCACATGAAATGGAGAGTTATCATGAAAGTAAAGGTCTTTCAATATTTATAAATGTACCCATAATCTTCCATAGTAAGTGAAAGCAATTCAATGTACAATTGACAAATTTTGCAAACCTGATTGAATAAAAGTCAAAATTTTATACTGTTGCCAAATTTCCAGCATTTTGAGAGGATCAAATATAATTTCTAACTCTCTACACTAAGATTATAATAGATATACATAATCCTATTAAAACGGTGATGAAACTGCAATAATTTCAATTACTAATGTTCTTTTCCTAAGAAATAGAATACATTTTACAATTCATTTCAATTTATTTGGTGATCAGAATATTTTCACATAAAATTTCTCTGTTCTGATATTTTTACAATAAATTTTCAGGGAGAAGGAGTAGGCTACACTTTCTGGTTGCATGGAAGCTCTGTGAGAATGGCTGTTTATCAGTATGAATGTCATTTTTGTGTCCAGTGTGTTTGTTTTTCTTCTTGGTGGTGTTTGTGGTGGTGGTGGTGGTGGTGGTGGTGGTGGTCATGCTCGTGGTGGTGGTGTGTGTGTGTGAGTATGTCAAATTTTGTCCTGTGTTTTTTTGCACTGCTACAATTATTCACTCACCTACTTTCCCCCCATAATTGCAACTATACCATATGATAAAATTGTCCAAAGGTAATAGGATGAATAGAAACATATTTTCATTTCAGTATATAGAAATGGATTATGGTAGAGGTAGAAGAATGGTGTTGTCTCCATTCTGGAAATATAAAACTGGATGTATAGAAAAGATGCTTAAATATTCATCAATCTACCTGAATTGCATAATGAATCTTGTACTTTCATGTATATATTACTATAGCCATCTAGTTGCATAATTTTACTCTTCCAAAATAAGTGTCCTACACAACACTTTATGATAGCATATGTGGAAATTGATTCACTAAACCAGGTCATGGACAAATCTCGGGAAGTTGAACTGCAGCTATTTGTATTACTCAAGTAAAGGCTACCTACTATTAGGAAATATATTCTGCATTGAAACAGTTCAAACACTGTTGATAGATGCCATCTTCCATAGGAAGTAAAATTAAGTTATTAAATAAAGGTGAGTTTTCCTTCCATTGTAAGCTCCTTTCAGAAATGTGTTAATCATTTTGTTAGGATTAACTGTGGGATAATTGGACATGAGTTCATATCTAATGAGGCAGCCATCCAACATATATTATCTGATGTCCTCTCAATCACTGGATGCACAATATCATTTAATCATTTTCATATTTTACTGCTCAAATCTATGATTAAAAAATCAACAATTACTGGAGTTTGGCGCAATCTTGTGGGAGTCAAGTCAGAGACATCTCGTGGGAGTCGAGTGTGCCAGACCATCTCATCCTCTGAATATATAATTATATAACAATTAAAATAGGACTCTATTTAGTCAATGATCAGTTGAGTTTTATGCCACCTCCAGTAAGTCAATCTATTTATTTATGAAATGAAATTATGTAAATGGATTATAACCACATGGACTGTTAGTGAAGTTTGGAGCACCCTTGGAGGAGTGTGATGTTGTGTCATCTTTTCATTATTTGATTATTAAGTTTATTATTATGCTTTTCAATCCATAATTATGTCATCAATAATATGGGGAGCTTGGCGCCACCTTGTTAGAGTTAATATGCAACCCATCTAAATAATTATATAATTGTAATAAATAAATAAATCATTCTCCGTTTCATGAAGTGTCCAGTCTGGTTTTATCTTGGGGAGTTACATATAGGACAATATCACTGTATTTGATTATTTAGTAACTTAATATATTTGTTTAAAATGATGATGATGATATTCTTCATTATTGGAGTCTGGGCAGACTTCCCTGGCAGTTAATTATGTGACATTACCTAATTATGTAATTATATGAATAATTATGTAAATAGATCCTTACTTAATGGACGATTACTGGAGATATGTGCCAACTTGGGAAAGTACACAATTACGGAATAATTAATTATGTATTGATGATGACATCATTTATTATAGTTAGGGTGTGTAATGGGCAGGGGCAAGTTTAGGGGATTGAAAGCAGAAGCCATGAGAACAGCAGAGGCCAATGCCATGCAAGGCACCCAGTGTTTGAAGGAAGCTCGAAGATCCAGTCCATAAAACGCCATGCTGCCACTTAAAAAAACACGAGTATTCTACCATCTAAGCTTGGCGGTCAGGGTTTTTGCCTCCTCACTCATCTTCCACACACTCATCGTCATCAATTTATACTAGAATAAGCTGCTCAAGAGTCTCCAGCGCTATCACAGAGTCTTTGCCGTGTATTACAAAATACAGTGAGATGAGATACTCTATGTTCTGCTTGAAAAGTCCCTGCCACTGCCATTAAATAATCTGTGATCACTGTAGTTGGGAGATACCTAGCAGGAGTAAAGGATGCTAGACCATCTAATGATCTGATTATTTAAGAATTCAAAACTGTCTTTATCTAGACATGTTTAGCTTGTTGTTTTCCACCAGCCCTCCAGACTGCTCGCAGCTGGTCTGGCATGCTGGCCCCAAATAACACTCAGAGATTCTGTATATGATACACTCCTGTTGGCCAGTTACCATTATTGTTTATAGGCTAGCTCTGTCTTATTTATTAACCCATTTCTACTTATCTAAGTATTTCCACATGGTAGTTTTATGGAGAGCTGCCGCCAGCATCTTCTTTCTCCATGCTCTCCATGCTGACTCCTCCTAAATACTTCCTCTTTCCTCCTTCTAGTCTTCTAGCCCCACCTTTCTACTTTCCTATTGGCCAACAGGGCTTTATTAATTAACCAGTATGAGAAACATATTTATAGAATAACATCTCCCATCATCTCCTCTATTCTGTCTAAAATAAAAAGAAGGGTTTTAACCTTGACATAACAAAAT
This sequence comes from Cricetiscus sungorus, assembly GCA_030556225.1. Lineage (NCBI taxonomy): Eukaryota > Metazoa > Chordata > Mammalia > Rodentia > Cricetidae > Cricetiscus > Cricetiscus sungorus. Next base: position 377,328 of record JANBXA010000628.1, read on the forward strand.
ATGTCATACAACAGTTATATCATATAATATATAAGGATCACAGTTAATAATATTTAGTCTATTAAGATTTTGTAAGACTTAAAGAAAGTATCATCTATCCTATCTTTGTGAGCCTAAAGTCCTATATGTAACTCATCTTTAATCCTAACTAAGGAAAACTGTAACCATAACTATCTGTCCTCAACTCCTTCAAAGACCACAGAAAGATAATATATAAATGCTAGAAATGACAAAGACAACTCATTGCCTGGTCGGTCATCTGAAGTTCTTCTGTAATGATCCATCTTCAGCCCATAGGCCATAGTGTGTCTCCAGAGTCCTTAACAAGGCAGGAAACTTTAAACTGTCCACTTGTATTGGCAGTTTGTCAGTCATTATTTTGTTTCCTGCAGAATGGCGGCTTCTTCCATGAAGCAGGAAACCTGTAGCAATGTCCATATGAATCAGCTGTCACCTTTTTGTGGAACCTGCATGTCCAGTTTCTATAGGATAAAATCAAACATTCCAAAAGAGCAGTACCTTGTCCAAATGGCCAGTCTTGCCATATTAGAATCAAACTCCATATTGTGTTTCTTCAATGTCCATCATTCTTTTTGATGCAGGTGGTGTTACCAGGAGGAGCTGTGCCTCACTATCAAGAAAATCCCAAAGCATTTTAAATGCCATATTCTGCAGGTCTTTGAAAGGTTTGAAGAATGCCTATCCATCTCAAATACATCTTGAAACATAACTAACTTTACTCTAAGTTTTGACTATTATAGTTAACTATCTACATTCTGTATTAAATTATATATTACTTTTCTAAATGAGCTATATAAACACAATACCTAAACAAGAGAAGAAATGTACTTATCACATAATTGACCTTAAATTTGTATCAATAAATGAAAATCAATTGCAAATCAATGTAATCATATCTGTACCATTATCCCCCTTTTACATTTAAAAGGAGAATGGTTGTGATCATTAGCCATTTAAAACTAACCCTATTTAAATGAAAACAAATATTTATAAAAAATATTTGGGAATTTGGATGTTGTTCTTTCCAAAGTACTTCCTGATGGTAGGGGGCTCTGTCATGGGCATCCTAAGAAGAAGCAGAAATCTTGGCGGTAGTGTGTAAGGCTTTGTCTCAACTGCTTTGAATGTTGGAACACCTGGAACTCTGTTTCAGGGGGTCTGTCTTGATCAAACCACATTAGTCTGGGAGGAATCCACAGCTTTTCATTTTCTGTGGCAACAAAAATAGAAATCATTTTCCTCAGTAACTTGTCTTTAGACATACATTTTGAAGTCAAAGCATTTTTTAAAATACATAAATTGAATTGATCCAGCAGTATTTGTTTTAACAGTTATTTCTTCAGCAGTCAAACAATACAAAGACAATATAATACAGTACAGTACCCATATTCTCTTCTACTGTAAATGGCATTTTTATTACTCTATTTCTTTTACTTCTATACTTTTTCATTATTTGACACTGGGTTTCTCTGTGTAAATTTAACTCTCGTGGAATTAACTCTGTATACCAGATTTACTTTGAAATCAGAGAGATTTGCTTGAATTTGTCTCCTGAGTGCTGGAATTAAAGGTGTGTGCCAACACAACCAGTTACTCTATTTCCTTTTTTCTTTTTCTTAAACCATTGAATCCTGTTTGTCTTTCTCTCCCAAGCCTATGTATATTTTCAAATACACTGTAAATATTTAGCAGTTTTTCTTAACTTGAATCTGTATTTACTGTACATCATTATCTTTTTTTGGCCATAAGTATTTCATCTAGTAAACAACAACACTGCGAAAATGAAAGCCACAGTTATTTCAAATGCAGTCTATCCAAGATGGCAGTGGCTATTTTACCACCAGCACTGAGTACTGTGCTCACTTGCCTTGGTCTATGTTGCCATCCAGCAGCATGCTGCTGGCTTGGAGATGTTGTAACTGCCATTGCCAGCTGTGATACACACCAACAAATTGTGAGCAGAACTTCTTAAAAGCCCTGCATTTTTTTTTTTTTGCTGTTTATGCTGCGTCAGGAAACCTCCCTTAAACAGCGTCAAAATTTCTGCTTGTCTCTAGCAATACAAAGTCCAACTGAGAAAAATGATGCTACCAAGCATTTTTTTATGGTTTCTGTTCTTCTGTTTCTAAAATCCTTTTAAGGCTTTTCGGAAGTATTAAGTGGAAGATCGTCGGTCCACATTGGATGCCAATATGTTACGAGCAGGTTTTTCCCTGTCACCAGTGGAGGTGAGAGAGAGTAGCTCATCCATGTTCTAGGATAACCTGCCTGTGAGGCCTCTGTGATGGTCCTGCACCACATGTGCTTTTGCTTCTCCTTCTCATAGTAGAGCCCAATCAATATGACGTTGTGGAGAAAGAGCAAGGAGGCAAAGATCCCAAGCACGATGCTTACCTTTGTTGAGTCCTTGTACTTCTTCATGGTGGGCACCATGGAATCTTCTGGACTCAGTCTTCCAGCATCCCTAGCACTCTGCGTGATGCATGTAGCATTCAGAGTCTTCTTTATCAATGGTTGCAACTACCAAAACCCTAAACTCATTCATGACAGATAACTGAAATCTAAATGTAATCGATAAACATTTAAATAATTTAAAAAGTCAGTACTCGCTAACTCTCACAATAAGTCAATAGGTGATGACGCATTTAACAAGCAGGGAAAAATTGGCAGACACCACTCATGAAGGATGACATAATCATTAATTTAAACAATCAAACAATGTGATGATAGCATCCACCATGACCAAGTAGGCTTCATCCCTGTGTTGCAGAATGTTTCAACATACAGAAATCTATCAATGTGATCCATCATATAAACAAAATGAAAAAGAAAAACCACATGATCATCTCACTAGATGCTGATAAAGATTTTGACACAATTTAACACACTTTCATGATAAAGGTCCTGGAGAGAACAGGGATAACAGGAGCATACCTAACAATAAAAGCAATATACAGTAAATCAATAGCCAACAAAAAACTTAATAGATAGAAGTTTAAGATGATTCCTCAAAAATCGGAAACAATTTGAGACGGCCCTCTCTCTCCATTACTATTCATTATTGTACTTGAACATGTACTTGAAGTTATAGCTAAAGAAATAATACAACAAAAGCAGAACAAGGGGATACAAACTGGAAGGGAAGAAGTAAACCTGTCACTATTTGCAGATGATAAAATAGTTTCCATTAGCCACACAAAGAAACTATAAAAATGAAACTCCTACCACTGAGAAACACCTTCAGCAAAGTACCTGAATACAAAATAAATTCTAAAAATCAGTACTAATATATACAGATGACAAAGGTGCTGAGAAAAAAATCACATAAACATTACCTTTTGCAATAGCCACAAACAACATAAAGTACTTTGGGGTAATGTTTAACAAACAAGTAAATTAACTATATATCAAGAACTTTGTGTTTTTAAAGAAAGAAATTAAAGAAAATAGTAGAAAATTGACAGATCACCCATGCTCTTGGATAGGTAGGATAAAGATAGTAAAAATATCAATCTTGCCAAAGCAATCTACAGATTCAATGCAATCTCCATTAAAATCCCATCACAATTTTTCACTTTCCTTGAAAGGATTATAGTAACCATTATATGGAAAAACAAATGTCACAGGATATCCAAAACATCCTTCTACCTTAAAGTAACTTCAGGAAGCATCACTATTCTCTAAGATCTACTATAGAGCTATTGTACTGAAAACAGACTGGTAGTGGCAAAAAAGAGACAAGTAGAACAATGGAATGAAATAGAAAATCCTGATAGTAACCCACACACTTACGAGTACCTAACTTTGATAAAACAGCTGAAAGCATACAATGGGAGGAGGAAAGCATCTTCAAAAAATGGAGTTGGCACAACTGAAAGGTGGTGTGTAGATCACTGCAGATAGACTCATGATTTCACCATGCAGATAACTCAAGTCCAAATGGATCAAAGACCTCAACATAAATCCAGCCACACTGTGCATCTTAGGAAAGTAAGTGGTAGGTACCCTTAAAAATTTGTTGCAGAAGACTTCTTTCTGAACATACTTCCAGTAGCACAGACACTAAGATTGAGAATTAGTAAATGAGACCTTCTAAAACTGTGAAGCTTCTGTAAGGTCAAGGACACAGATGACAATTCCAAACGCAGCCCAAAGACTAAGAAAAGATTTTTACTAACCCTACATCTGACAGATGGATAATTTCCAAATTATACAAAGAACTCAGGAAACTAGTCAACAAAACACCAAATAACCATATTAAAAATGGGGTGCAGAACTGAAGAGAGAATTCTCAGGAGAATTCAAAAAGGCTGAAAGACACTTAAGAAAGTTCTTAACATCCTTATCTAGGAGGGAAATTTAAATGAAAACCCCTCTGAGATACCATCTTTAATTTGCCAGAATGGCTAAAATTAGAAACACCAATGACAACTTAAGCTGGAAAGGATATTGAGAAAGGGAAATACTCCTACACTGCTGGTAGGACTGTAAACTTGTACAGCCATTTTGCAGATTAGTATGAATGCTCCTTGGGAAAATGGGAATCAGTCTACCACAGGACGCATCAATTCCCCTCTTAGGTATATACTCAATTGATCCCCATCCACGCAACAGAGACATGGGCTCAACTATGTTTATTGCAGCATTGTTTTTAATATCAAGAACCTGGAGGCAAACTATATGACCCTCAACTGAAGAATGAATAAAGAACATGTGGCACATCTACACATTGGGAAACTACTCTGTGGGAAAAAGATAGAATCTCTAAATTTGAGGGAAAATGGATGGAACTTGATGCAACCATCCTCAGTGAGGTAAACAATCACAAAATGAGGAACTTAGTATGTACTCACTCATATATGAATTTTAGCCTTAGAGCAAAGGATCACCTGCATATAATTTATACCACCAGAGAAACTACTATAAACATAGGATGTTTAGAGATTCATACAAAGTCCCCAACAGAAGGGGAAAGTGATATGATATACCGAGCAAATTGGGTGTGAGGTGTAGTGCATAGAGAGGGTTTTAGGAGAAAGACAAAGAAGGGGTGCAAAGCACGTTGGACTAGGAAGATTGAGTAACGGGAGGAATAGATCACACACACACACACACACACACACACAAGAGAGAGAGAGAGAGAGAGAGAGAGAGAGAGAGAGAGAGAGAGAAACACCATAAAAGATGGAGCCATTATAAGTGTGAAGAGAAATCTGAGTCTAAAGAAATGATAAGAGACCCACAAGACTGATCCCAACTAACGATTTGAGCAACAGTGGAAAGGCTACCATAAATTCCCTTCCCTGATAATGAGTTCGATGACTAATTAACAATCACACAGCTCTCATCTAGTAGCTGACGGAAACAGAAGCAAACACCCACATTTAAACACTCAGCCAAACTGGAAACCAGATGCAGAAAGGGAGTATCTTACCAGGCTACAGAAACCCATAGAGACAGCTGACCTGAATAAGGGGAAGTTGATGGACCACCAAATTGATAGCTGGGAACCCAGGATTGGAATATAGGTCTCAGTTAGAAGTACTGGGCAGTCTAAGGGTCCTCTGACAATGAAAGCAGGGTGTGTCTCTGGTGCATAAAAGGATGTTGGGAGCCCATTCCTGATGGACAGATGCTCCCTTAATATATAGGCAGGAGAGAGGGCCTAGTTCCTACTCAACATGACTTTACGGATTTAGTTGTCTCCTCCAGGAGGTACCGCCCTACACGTTGAGAAGGTGGGATGGGATGGGGGGTGGTTGGAGTGCATAAAAGGGTGGGAGAGTGGGAGGGACAGAGAGTGAGTGAGAGGAAACTGGGATCCATATGTAATATAAGAATGAAAAAAAGACAGGAAAATTGTTAGTAACAAATATACAACTCAGAATTATTTTTCATGCACAGAGTATTTCTCCAGTAAAAAAAAAAAAAAGATTGTGTTTAATAAATCATTGAGCAATGTGAATTATAGAGGTGAATAACCCTATTTGAGGTAAAAATAAAATTGACTTTAAAATAAAAAAATATTAAAAAATAAGTGATGATATTGCATACTTAAATACCTAAGATGGAATTTGACTAGACACTTCATGGAATTTATTTAAATAATCATGCATAAATGTAGATGATCTTGCATATTAAACCCAGTCATCAATTTAAATAATTTAATTATAAATTAGATCATCAAGCATACCTGATCCCAAAAGGTGTCACCAAACTTCAGGTATTGTGTATGACATGAACATTGTTTTCTAAATGAAATAATCAAACAACCAGTTGGTATCACATCATCCACTTCCCCAAGATGGCTCCAAACCAGACTCATGAACAATGTTGTTATCATTAATTTAAATAATTTAATTACATAATTAATAATTAGATGTTTTTGCATACTCGGCTCCTACAGTATGGTGCAAAAATTTACTGATCATCTATTATCTAAGGTTCTGTTTCAATAATTAAATAATCACATAATCAGTGGATGAGACAGTTTGCTATACTAGATACATACAAGTTTTCTCTTATTTGGTTCCCACAAGATTGTTCCAAACTAAACGGAAGATCAATTAATCACTGTTTTGAGAGTAAGATGTGTAAATGATTAAATGTCATTGTGTATCCAGGGTTTAATAGTATATCAGATAGTTGTTGTTGGGCAGCTGCCTCATTAGACATAATTTGCTATACAATTATCCCTCAGTCTAGTCTAACTTATGGATTACCACTTTCTTGGAGGAAGTTAAAAATGGAAAACTCACCTCTTGTTGAATAATTGTGAGTCATTTATCTTCTTTATCTATAGATTTACTTCTTAGGGAAGACGAAATTCACCAACAATAGTCTTTGTGCTGTTTCTCCACAGATAATAATCTCTGATATTAGGTAATCTTGAATAGGGTAATATCACTAGATGTAGGCCACTTTCCCGGGATTTGGCTATGACTTTTTTAGGAGAATCAATTTTCACAAATGCTGTCATTAAGTTTTATGAGATACCTATTTTGGGAGACGAAAATATCCAATCTAAGTTGCTCTCTGGTTCTTGGCCTATGATACCAGAATAAAGAATTCCAACAGTGTTGCCAGGCAACATTTTTGAAGCAACTTTCTGTCATATTCTAGTACACCTTCCAATTGCTAAAATGCACACCCACTAATGGACTAAATTTATAGCCTCACTGATTTTCTCCCAAGACTGCAACTACATGTCTATAGTGACATAAACATGAATATGAAAGCATCATTATGCCACCTAACTGCATTGATGAGAATATAATAATATTTCCTATGCTTCAATTTTCTTATTTCCAGAATGGGGACAATACCATTATTGGCCTCTATCTTAATACATTTCTATTTACTGAAATGAACATAAGCTTCTGTTCATTATCTAAACTTTAGAACAGCTTATACAAATGGTGTCATTGCTTATATGAAGAGAAATAAGTGAGTGGATTACTGTAGCAATATACAATCATACAAACACATGGAGAGAAATAAACACACTCTCTCTCTCTCTCGCTCTCTCTCTCTCTCACACACACACACAAACTCATTGGACACAAAAATGACAGTCATGCTAAGAAACACCCATGCTCACAGAATGTCCATTCAACAAGAATGGACTCAAGAAAATTACTGGAAAAAAATCAGTGGGGTCTCCAAAGTTACCTTTGTCCGCAAAGCAAAAGAAGTAGTGAAAAGAATAAAACATCCATATTCTCAAGACGTGGGATGGGTGGTTTAGTTATTTGATGGGATATGGATGTTTGTTATCATTTAGGGGGAATATAAGGTAAAAGGAAACATTAACTTTAAATATTTTACAATGGTATGGACTATGGTATAGTGATAAAGATTTAAAGTGAGC